>JAZEWT010000004.1:953549-968578 GCA_036362905.1 Mordacia mordax
GCTAAATTATAATTATTGATAATAATGTACGAACTATTGTTGACTGTCGTCTGACCATAACTTGATTACATCAATTGTGTAACACCCCTTAATGTAATTACTTAATTGTTGTGCTCTGTTAGAGGGTCAACTTTTTTTTATTTTTTAACAAAAAGTTCTTAAGACGCCTTGCTTCTTCTAGTCGATGCTAATGGATGGTGTAAGGTTTAATTGGATGTAAGGCAGAGCACAGGGCGCAAGGCGGGGCTATACCGATCATGTGACGCCAGTACATCGCAGGTCACTGGGGACAATTTACTCAGCAGGTCAATTAACCCAGGCAGCAGCTTGTCTTTGGACGTTGGGAAGAAACTGAGTAATCGGCGCAAATCCAGATTGACATGGGGAGAACACGCAAACTGCGTACAGAAAGGCACCCGAGTCAGGATTCACACCCTAGTTCTCCTTGTTGTGAAGCGGCAGTGATGCTCACTGTGCCGGGCCCAAGTGTGGTTCATTTGTGATTAATATTCAGTGGCTGACACTTGCAGTTTGCTGAACTGCGCACTACTGAACAAGTTCAAGAGAGGCGCCTCACAGCGAAACATCACTGCCCGCAACCCATTTGCGCCATGCGCTCCTGATCAATGGGCTAAACATTAATAATGATCATTATATTTAATTATATATTCAATACATGTGTGCCCTCGAGATGGATTTGTGCTCATCTTTCTAGACATGCCACAGGCACCGCACCAAAGAGTGGGAACCACACACCTGCACCACAGTCTTGCCCGAGGCGGTTCGATTCCCCCCACGCCGGCCCCGTTTCGGTGTGGAGTGTGCGTGCTCTCCCACCGCTCTGTGTGGGTTTCTTCCCACATCGAAAACTCATTAATTGTTGGCCGATAACAATTTATGGGAGGTAACGTCTGACAGGTTGGCAACGGACGACAACGTGGATGAACCCCCCTCGCCTCTCGCTACAAATTTCACCAACCACCACATCCCTGTCCCGTCCATGACCAGACTTGGAATTTGCACGGCGCATTATAATTGTCTATAAATGCAATTATTATTATTATTTTGGGCGGCACGGTGGCCCAATGGGTAGCACAGCAAGAAGGGCCCGGGTTCGAATCTTGGCTCGGGAGCTGCTTTCTGTGTGGAGTTTGCATGTTCTGTCCATGTCAGCGTGGGTTTTCGCCGGGCACTCCGGTTTCCTTCCACAGTCCAAAAAGCATGCTGCTGCATAGGTTAATTGGCTTGCAGACTAAATTGCCCTCGGTGCCCAGTGATGGACTGGCGTCCCATCGTGGGTAGGGCAGTGTTTATATCTTGGGATTATTCTGAAGTAGTGGTGAGATTTCAGAAAGCTTTGGCTCATTTGGCCAACTGTAGAGAGATGTGTACTGTCCAGGTCCAATTTTCATAACAATACATGCCTCTGATGCACGTGTGTTTGCTTAGTTTTGTATTTTAGTGGAAATCATCTCTGTGCGCTTACTTGTATACTATTCAGTGTTTGCTCCACGGTTAAGATTGTATTGGCAGTAGATTGGAATCAAACCGATAGACTTCAGAGGATAAATAAAACTGAGTGCTTTTTAAGAAGAAAAAAAATGATTATGGAAAGCAGCTTAAAGCATTTCTGAAAGAGAAGACAGTTTTCAATCTCTGCAGTTGATCCACAAATTTACAGATCTATTTCACCATAACTGATGTAGGTGTTATATATGCAGTTGAAATAACTCTTCAACTTTACAAGACCCAATCACACTGGCATTGTATCAGTGTAATTGGAATGAGATTGATATAGCACACACTTAAAAAAAAAGCCTTTCACGTTGAAATACCGTCACAATTTTGTGTAATTTAACAGGTGGCTGCACATCCGAGTGGTAAACAAACTTTTCACGGAATTCAGAGCATTGCAAACGTCCATTCTGAAATAGAGGGCCTTCAAAGCCTACTGATATTTATTCATGACATATCCCAACAAAGTTAGAAGGCTCTTCAGATCTACCTCGAATAAGGAATGAGTTTAAATGAAGACTCATCTGGTTGGAATGAATTAAGATGGTGATATCCACTCTGCAAAACAATTGCTGTGGTCGGTAAATGACCTTCACAGGGAGAGTGTCTGCATTCACGTGACTGGCAGTCTTACCGCCCTACGAACCATCTCGTTAAAAGCTTGTAAGAACGTTCTTGTGTCTCTTGTTGATGCGGTTTCTGCTGACAGATGTCCGCAGAAATGATGTTCATTTGAGAATTTTGTTAGCCCTCTGAAGTTTCAGAAGGGCAATCAATAAGTAGAGAGTTAAGCTGACTTGAAACGCGAGAGCCTTGGCGTTCTGCACGTAAAATATGTGCTTGTGAAGGACTGGCATTACACTGTGCGTGTGACCACTGCTGTGTTGGTCTCATCATCTTATTGTCAGAAACCGCTTAATCCTGTAGAGGGTCGTGGTGAGCCGGAGCCTATCCCGGCAGACACAGGGCGTAAGGCAGAGATACACCCACGATTGACGCCAGTCCATCACCAGGTACTCAGGGAAATTTAGTCTGCAAGCTAATTAACCTATGCAGGAGCATGTTTTTGGACTGTGGGAGGAAACCGGAGTGCCCAGCGAAAACCCACGCGGACACGGGGAGAACATGCAGAAAGTCACCCGAGCCGAGATTCGAACCCGGGTTCTTCTTCCTGTGAGGCGACAGCGCTACCCACTGGGCCATCGTGCCGCCAAAATATTAATAATCATAATAATTACACTTCTGTAGCGCTTTTCACCCGGGGGTCACAAAGCGCTGCACAGAGCTGTGGAAAGAACGGCATGTGAGCAACAACAACAACGACGTATGAACGGCAAATCAAGAACAATTAAAAGAATAGTTTCTGTTTGTTACAAGTCAGTATACCCGCCCTATGGGCGATCTTGTTCCAAGTGCTTAACGCGTTCTCTGAACGTCAGGATAAAGGCGGGAAGAGTGCTTTAAAAAGGATTGATTGAATTTGTATAAAAGTGGACATTTTAAGCTGAACTAGTCTCAGTTTCATAACAGTAATCAATACGCTGAAAGTGAAGCTGAAAAGAGAGATAAACGTCTGAGTTTTATGCAGATTAAAATTACGCTTATGAGTGATTCTAACCCAGTACCTTCATTGCGGACACATATAAGCGAATGTGCTGCATTACATACAGATTATGTCTATTGAGTTCATTTAATGGACCGCACGGTTGCCCAGTGAGTAGCGCTGTCGCCTCACAGCAAGAAGACCTCGGGTTCGAGTCTCGGCTCGGGTGCCTTTCTGTGTGGGAGTTTGCATGTTCTCTCCCCGTGTCGGCGTGGGTTTTCGCCGGGCACTCCGGTTTCCTCCCACAGTCCAAAAAAACATGCTGCTGCATAGGTTAATTAGCTTGCAGACTAAATTGCTCTCAGTGCCCGGTGATGGACTGGCGTCTCATCGTGGGTATATCCCTGCCTTGCGCCCTGTGTCTGCCGGGATAGGCTCCTGCTCACCGCGATCTTGTACAGGACAAGCGGTTTCTGACAATGAGATGAGATGAGCTCATTGAATTGATCTTGGAGAGATTTCCTTTGAGCACCTCAGCCTTGTTGTCAACTCAGTTGAGTTGCGTTGGATGTGCTCTAAGTGCTAGCCACGTGGTGTCGGTTCGAATTTGCAAACGTAGGCAGTGTTGAATGTTACTCCTTTGTGTTTCTCGGTTTCTGCAACTGCTCTGGTTTCTTTGCACAAGCCAAACACTAAATTTAGTGGCCCGATATCCCAACGCAGGACCCTTCTAAACAATTACTTCTGAAGTCAGTGAGACATTCCTGGGTAAATGATAGGTGTCACTGTGAGATGAGCCGCGTGGCCTCACAACTCGGAGTTTAAACATATAACCTTTCCACAAACCCATGAACCTCCCAGCTGCATTGTATGATGGTGGGATTTAAAAAATAATGTTATCAGGTATCTCCGTGTTACTTTGCATGCACGGCAATGTCAGCAATGCATTGTTTTGCAATTGTGACGGTGTGTTAAATGTAATGTCAATTAGGCTCATGGGCCAGATGTTATTGTTATACATGAGCTCTAGGGAAACTCCCTCTGGAGGCACTGAAGACTCGGGGCTTGAATTTGAAATCTTCTAAAAGTGTGTCCAGTCAAAACATGCAGTTACTAATTGCATGCTGTCTGCTCTGCTCTTGCATAAGGAGAGGGCATACTGTGATACCAAATGACATCTCGACTCGGAAAAAAAACAATGAAATGTAACATAAATAATATATTTCAAGTTATTATTCGCTGCACGGCGTTGGCTCGCTGTGAAGAGAGAGAGAGAGAGCGAACGATTCAGAGGCATGGTGAGGAATCACCAACAAGCGGGGTAAGCTCAGGCACTGAGTAGGTTACCACCACGCGCTCTGCGTTCCTCGAGACTTCAAAACGTTACCAGTCAAACGAGTGTTGACATGTGGGAGAACATCGGGCATGCTGGAGAAAACCCGCTGGTGCAAGGGCACAACACCTTACCCCGAACAGATGGTGCTGGTGCAGTCCACAAATGCTGTGCCACCATCTCCTGTCGAGCCAGGGTATGGCACTGGCTCGACACTCAAGAGTGGCACAACACTTCTTTCATACACTAACCCTCGCCTGCACAGTGATAGATTACAGGCGTGCGTGCCACCACTGCCTTGCTCATACATGACCAATGCAAAACCTAACATCCTGTATATTTTTTTAAACTTTTAAAATATATTATTGTTGCTGGTTTTTTTCCGTTCCAATATCGTTGTTGTTGACGTGCAGTTCTCTCCGCAGCTGTGTGCAGCGCTTTGTGACCCTCGAGTGAAACGCGCTTTATAAATCCAATTATTATTATTATCCTAACCCAGGGCTATTCTCAGTATAGGACGTCAGTATACTCTAGGGGAACACCGGGCAGATTAGGTAGGTCAATGAACAACCTCATGTATTTGGATTCCGGGAGAAAACCGGAATATCTCGCCAAACCCCACGCAGACACGGGGAGAACATGCCAACTCCACACTGACAGGAACCCGAGTCGGTAATCGAACCGAGGACCTTCTCGCAATAAAGCGGTATCACTAATTAGCCAGTCTCGGCGTCACGCTGAACCTCCACAATTGTTGTTTAATTTCATGTTGTAAAGAGGTTGACAAACACTGTCATTCTGCTGATGCTGTACCTCCACCACGTTGCTCGTCAGCGTGTCTGTGGCTTCATGGCACAATTGTAACCGTTAGCCCCTTCGTCGGAGATTAATAGTAATGTTGATGATTGCACCTGCATAACGCTTTTCACCCGAGGGTCACAAAGCGCTGCACAGAGCTGTGGAGAGAACGCCGCGTCAGCGACAACGAAATCTCATCCCATCTCATTGTCAGAAACGGCTCAGCCCTGTACAAGGTCGCGGTGAGTCGGAGCCTATCCCCGCAGACACATGGCGCAAGGCAGGGATATACCCATGATGGGACGCCAGTCCATCACCGGCGACAACGAAATATGAACGACAAATCAACAACGATAACAATGAAACCGTTTGCATGAAATAATCCAACAGGACGGTAAGTCAGTCACTGCCACAACCGGAAGAAAAAACAAACTAAAATACTTTTATAAACGTATGAACAATGTTGTACAATTATCCCCTCAGATCTGGACAACGCAATGAATAATTAGTATCTTACAATTCATAATGTGCAAGAGTTTTCGATCAATGTCAAAGGTATTTGTTCGAATTAAACGTTACTCAGAGGTGTGAGGATTCTGCAGAGAGGTGGAGTGAAGGTGTAACATATGTCAGACACTACGTCCAACATTGTATCTTGATGGCCAATTAATGGAAGTTTGTGATCAATTGGGAGGAAAGCGGAGTACCTGCAGGAACGCTATGGGTACTTTTATTGCCTGTTGTTAAGATCTTAACACCTGCATAATCGCCAGAAATGGTAAAAACCTCCTACTCTTATGTATGTATACTGGCAATAAAAGTACCCATAGCGTTAACAGCTCCACCTAAGCTATAAGCATTGATACTGCATTGTCCTGAGCTGACTGCCTTTTGGCAACGGCTGACACTGGCAATTAGGCTCAAAAGGAAGCCATGCCTGGTGTGGGCCGGTCAATTTGAAGGACAATGAAAAGGTTATCAAAGCTATCTGTTTTCATACTTTGCCACTAGTATGTGTGGCTTTTGCAAACTGGACGCATTGTGAACTGTGTCTGTTTTGGTGTTTGGGATCTTAACACCTACATAATTGCCAGAAACGGTAAGAACCTCCTACTCTTATATACCTGCAGGAAACCAATGCAGGACAGGGGAGACCACAGAAAGGCGCTCTGGGTGTTAATGGCATCGCCCGAGGCAGGACTTGCTTCCTGTTCGATGCGGACGTTACCGCTGGGTATGCACCCTGCTGCAGGACATTGAGGTCGCCCAGTTTTGAACTCGGCTTAAAGTCAAACGTACCCTGGCATTGCCCCGCGTGTTTCCGTGAATTTTCCTTCACGACTTGGAGCATCCTGCTTTTATTTACTGAGATGGGTAGCGCATAGTTCTAGCGCAATGCTGTAACCTCGTAGCAATCATGAGAATCTCGCAAGCGGCAGGCAAACCGGCATTGTGTTTTGCGACAACTGAGAGTCAGCAATCAGAACTAGTGATCTTAAACTACACAGCTGTACCGATATCCATAATTACTTTTCATGAGAGAGAGAAAAAAAGTGCTCATTGTGCGTTTGTTAATGAATCATAATTACATCAGCAGCTGTGCGTTCCTTCATCAATTGGCACAACGGCAGTCAATTTTATTTTTAATGAGAGAGCACCTCCTGCTTCACCAGGGCCAAATTAATAGCTGCGAATAAAACTACAGTTGCGTGCCGGTAGTTTGGCTTGACGGTGTTCGAAATTGTAAAAAAAAAATCATCATTATTGCACTTGTGGCTCAAAACTAGGGTTGTCGAGAAATAGCAATGGTATAGGGTGCCTTATGAAAATGTCCTCCTCGTACGTGCATCTTCCGTCTGTCAGAGCCTCGTTACACCACTATTCATCTCATTGTCAGGTGCATCTTCCGTCTGTCAGAGTCTCGTTACACCACTATTCATCTCATTGTCAGGTGCATCTTCCGTCTGTCAGAGCCTCGTGACACCACTATTCATCTCATTGTCAGGTGCATCTTCCGTCTGTCAGAGTCTCGTTACACCACTATTCATCTCCGCATCATCTCATTGTCAGGTGCATCTTCTGTCTGTCAGAGTCTCGTTACACCACTATTCATCTCCGCATCATCTCATTGTCAGGTGCATCTTCCGTCTGTCAGAGTCTCGTTACACCACTATTCATCTCATTGTCAGGTGCATCTTCCGTCTGTCAGAGTCTCGTTACACCACTATTCATTTCCACATCATCTCATTGTCAGGTGCATCTTCCGTCTGTCAGAGTCTCGTTACACCACTATTCATCTCCGCATCATCTCATTGTCATAAACCGCTGAGTGCTGTACGGGGTCGCGGTGAGCCGGAGCCTATCCCGGCAAACACAGGGCGCAAGGTAGGGATATAGTCAAGATGGGACGCCAGTCCATCACCGGGCACTGCGAGAAACTTAGTCCGCAAGCCAATTAACCTATGTACCACTATTTTTTTTTTAATATTAGATTTCCTCGCCAAACACTGGTGAATAAGTAGCGTAATGATGTTCATCGTAATTGAATCCTGGTAGGAGATGAAGACTTATGAACATGCAGCAAATATACAACTAATCACATCCTCCTAATGATACGTACCGTTTCCATTGTTAACGCCGCTTGCTGATTGATCATGCTCCGATAATAATAATAATTGCACTTCGAGAGAGCTTTTCACGCGAGGGTCAGAGAGCGCTGCACAGAGCTGTGGAGAGATCGGCATGTCAGCAACAACAACGACGTAAGAACAGCGATGACTATTATAATGCCTCCACCTCAGCAGACATTACAATGATTCAATTTCAACGCATGGTAAATGCCAGTAATTCGAGTGCTATCGCGTGTAACTTCACAACTGTATATCTGCTCGTGTTTAACGCTTTGGCAGTTATGTCTGTCAAGTTTTTAATTTACGGTTGTTACTTGCTTACCCTTCCCCGCTGGACAAGCTTAAACACTGACTGATTTTGATTAAAATGAGAAGGTAGAACGAGTTGCTAAGTGGGTTAACTACAATGAATATATGATAATAATAAAAAGTCCCTTCACCACGACTCCACATTGCTCAATTAGAATAGATGTAATTGTTGTTGCTCTCGACACAGTGGCCTGCATTTTAAATAAGGAACACATTTTATTTAAGTGTTTTGTCTTGCTGCTATGAGCAGCATGTATCATTGTTTAATGGTGTTCAAAATATATCGGTTGTTGTAACATATGACCATTACTCTGTGCATAAGATCGCCATAACGATGATTGCTTGCTCTTTGGGGATAGCTGTGTTGAGTGCTCCTCCTCTCCATATGAGTACAGACAACCCACATCGGCACATATCGTCGTGTGGTCATCCCAATTTAATGGTCTTGCGGACCACCTCCCCCTTCTATATCCCATTACATCGAGGTTTTACTGTATACTTACACGAGGCGACCCAAAATGAACTGATTATAAATCATCATATTGGTTGTAAAGTCCTGCGAATAAACTGAGACATTGGGGATGTGACTTTCCCGTGATTTTCGTGCTTCTGCGGAGTGTCCTACAATCGGTGCTGCCACTGCAACACTGCAACCTTCTTTGACGTAACCTTTACAGACAATTTTAGCAACGAACGTTCGTAATAAAATTGCTTTTATGAGAAATCGGCCGAATGGCTTAGAGGCTAAGCTGGCACCCCAGAGACCCTGGGTTCAATCCATATTTAAGCTGCCCGTGATTAAATGGCATTCTCCGGTGCGGTGTGGAATCTGAGCACAATCAGAGATGGTTGATCGTGAGACCAAGCAGTTTACATTTGCTCCTAATGTGGACACAGTCAAACTCCAAGGGGTAAAACTCGAGTCGAAAGCAGCGGACATTACCACGGTAACGCGTGCGGTGCAAAGCTCACCAGTACTTTGTGGAGGGCAAAGAGGCCACTTTGATCAGTCTTCACAAGTCCTGCAAAAGATATACATTTCTCAGATGAAATCTGGCAGAAAAGTGCACGCTCCTGTCTGAGTTTTCTCGATTACGTTGTGCCATGGCGTCATAACGATAACGCAAAGGAATATATTGGGACCAAAACAACATTAATATGTTTCGAGGGTAAGTCCACCAATAAGACGATATTCCTTGTTGAAGGGAGAATACCAACTTCACCATTACCCATGGGGTGGTACGGCACTGAGTCGCGCTGTAGCCTCACAGCAGGAATTACCCGGGTTCGCTTCCCGGCTCGGGTGTCTTTCTGCGTGGAGTGTGCGTGTTCTCTCTCTCCCCGTGCCCGCGTGGGTTTTCACTGGGTATTCCGATTTCCTTCCACCGTCTAAAGACATGCTGCTGCCTGGGTTAATTGGTCTGCTGAGTAAATTGTCCCAATAATGGGCTCTGTGATGTACTTTCATCAAATCCTGGGTATAGTCCCACCTTGCACCCTTTGTCTGCTGGGATAGGTTCCAGCCCCTTGCCACCCTGTACAGGATTAAGTGGGTACTGATACTGACTGACCATTACTCATTTTGTTATGAATCTGTACTTTAATACACGTTTAAAGACAAATTTCAGCGTTGGTTTATAATTGGAAAACGCACAATTAAATGTGAACGCAATGGTAATGCAAAAACGTCTTCAATAGCCTATTAAACATAAAATAAAACCATCAATTTCCCATTCATTAATTTCAACTGGAAAGGTAATTCCACCCCCCTCCCCAAAACATTGAAAAGTCCTTTGTTAGAATCAGAAATTAAAGTAATTATGTACGTGAATGAGTTTAACGTAACTCGAACGAAACAGATGGTGGATTGTTTGCACAAAATTAGTTTAGATTAAATAATTGTCGTTGCATATTGCTGATGAACCAAGGGAGACTGAATGGGTGAAGAATACATTTAATTAATACGTTTTGGATTGTCCTTACATAAAAAAGGCTCTAAATAATTGTTCTTTTCCATGGAATACAGCTACATTTTAAGAAATCCATTTACATTTCTCCTACTTATTTTGTAAGACTGTACAAAGATTACCGCGATGTGCCACTACCATGATCTATAGCACGATATGTGTACACTAATGATATTGTGATGATCATTGTTCGTATTTTTAAATGTCATGTGGTGAAAACAAATCTGCTTTGTTATGAAATGTGTTTGAAATTGTAGACAATCACTGTATTGCCTTGCAAATCGTTTTCTGGAATAATTGATGGTATGGTAGTCATGTGATGCAATGTTTAATCTAATTATTTTCACGTATAGCCTGTTACTGACAGCGTGTGCGTTATAGATCATCATCATTATCAATACTCGCCTAATCTTGTACAGGGTCGCCGGAACCTATCCCAGCAGGCAGAGGGTGAAAAGAGGGGCTATACCCAAGATGTGACGCAAGTACATCGCAGGGCACTGGGAGCTGCTTACTAGGCCTGCCAATTAACCTAGGCAACAGCATGTATTTGAACGGTGGGAGGAAACCGGAGTACCCGGTGAGAACCCACGTGGGAACGGGCAGAACTCGCAAACTCCACACAAGTGGCACCTGAGCTGGGAGTCGAACCCGTGGATTTATTGTAAGGCGATAGGTCTACTCACAGCGCAGACAACGCGCCGCCAGCGTCATAATCACAAAGTTAAACTGATTGGATTTAGAGCACAATAATGTAACTTTTAAGCAACCTTCATTTATACTGCAAGTAAAGGAAAAACAGCGCTTTACAGGTAATATAGGAAAAACAACACTTTACAGGTAATGTGGGTAATATAGTTAACGCTTATTGTAAAAATCGTGTCGCCCTATAGATATACTGTGGCTCTTACGTTTTGAGACCCTAGTGGATACACTGTGCAGGCTCCGAATGAGTTTGTCCCCATTGAGCTCAAACCTCGGCTAATGTTGTCACAGTTCGATGACGTTTGGAGGCGTCTGTGATGCCACCACAGCCTTGTCGCGACCTCCCGCACGCCTCGCATTGCACCGCAGAGAACCTCGTTCCACGTTACACGGTCGCGGCAGCATCCCGGTGCAATGCAGCAGCCGGCACTGCAACCGCGTCGCAATGCGCCCCGTGCGTGCTGACACAGACACGCATAGGCATCATCACAAACGTCGCAAAGGAGAGGAACACTCGCCACGGATTTCCCGATAAGGCATCTATTGAGTGCATTACTCATACATAGATCAGTGAAAAGGTACACAATATGGTAAACGATAATAAGAGGAGGGAGGCACGGTGGCCCAGTGGGTAGCGCTGTCGCCTCACAGCAAGAAGGTCCCGGGTTCAAATCTCGGCTCGGGTGCTGCTTTCTGTGTGGAGTTTGCATGTTCTCTGCGTGTCTGCGTGGGTTGTCGCTGAGCACTCCGGTTTCCTCCCACAGTCCAAAAAATATGCTGCAGCATCGGTTAATTGGCTTGCAAACTAAATTGCCCTCCGTGCCCGGTGATGGATTGGCGTCCCATCGTGGGTATATCCCTGCCTTGTGCCCTGTGTCTGCCGGGAGAGGCTCTGGCTCACCGCGACCCTGCACAGGAATAAGCGGTTTCTGACAATGAGATGACATGACATGAATTATAGATAGCGTTTAATATTTGCACAGATTGTTGCCCTTGCATGCTATGCATTTCGTTGGCCATTGTGGACGTTTGTTATACCGCTGGAATCCGACATCTTGAGCTTGCAAGCTCACTGGGTACTTTGTGCTGTGATAATAAACATTTGTGTACATATCCTGGCCAAATGTCTTGGAAGGCGTTGAAGTACCCACGCATTACCCCGCCACACACGAATTGTGTGTCGTATTCAATCATACTAGCTCATATTTTGACAACAAATAATTCAGCCTGACGATGCCTCAAACGTGGGATGTGAAAGGTGACAAAGGAGAGAGTATGAATGTTCGATGCAGCTATCCCAAAAGAACAGCTCTGAAGAACAATCTCTAAATAATTCAGCCGGCAATTTATATTTCGGGTTAGGTCTCCCATTAAAATTCAGACCATCATTGCATCGTCATCTGATTCTTTCTGAGCTGGCATTAATACATAAACTTTTAAATATATGTGGCACAAACATCATGTAATCCACTTGGCTCACTTAGTGAAATCAATGGCACAACAGCTTCAACCACTCTTACCTCTGGGACCCGACATTCATATCACATGCATGTATGTATTCCTTAACATTTAGTTTACCCATGAGAGCTCTTTGCAAATGTCAAAGATATCAATAAATGTCAGACCACTGCTGCATCATTTGGTTTTGGAGTCTTTAAACACAGCTTCAGAGGCAAAACTATAACCCACACATGGACATTGCGTGTGGAATTAATGGAATTTGCAATTCGATTGTGTTAACTATGTTAAATAAATGTTGCCAGCAATGAGACGTGATGCATTCAAACGCAACGGGGTTGAGCAGTTTTCCTAAATTTCATTCTGTTTTATTTATTTGTCTCAGTTCTTTAATTTTTAATCAGAAGTGGGCTAGCTGAGGCCCAGCCCAAACGGCCAGACTAAATGATAATATTGTTCAACAGCTGTCGCCCACCACAGGCCCATTACAACGAAGGGCAATGAAATATGATTCAACGACTAAACAACAAACAAGAGGTAACTCACATTTACTCATTACGCTCGAGAATGCCTCCAACGTGGGAGACGGAACGTCGCGAAGGAGTGAGGGGGAGTGCTCGACACGGCTATCCCGAAAGAGCAGATTTCGAAAGCGTCGAGCAGTGAAAACTGACATCAGCACAACAACAATCATAAACAAGGGTAGAGTAAACGTCTTGAACATCGCGGGTTAAACTATTGCCATTTTTATTAATCGCTAACATTTATCTGTGTTCCCCTTTAACGATTGCGGGGAGATGTTTTGATGACTCGTGGGATTATCGCTCATCAATCATCATTATCAATAGCCGCTTAATCCTGTACTGGCTCGCGGGGGGAGGGAGGACCAGAGCCTATCCCGGCAGACAGAAGGTGCAAGGCGGGGCTATACCCAGGATCTGATGCCAGTACATCACAGACAATTCGGGGCGTTTACTCAGCAGGCCAATTAACACAGGCCGATTAAGGAACGACAATGTAAGTCTCATCTCATTGTCAGACACAGCTTAGTCCTGTACGGGTCTCGGTGAGCTGGAGCCTATCCTGGCAGACACAGGGCGCAGTGCATTACAAGTTAATAGTAGCCATATTATCATGGCTATTCATCATGTAATCTCTGCCCAAGCGCAGATAACGGCCGTTACCCCCAAGGGGTGCCGATTCTTCTAATTGTCTGCGTTCATCCACTCTTTCACGTGGATAAGAGGACTTCACTGCGAATACTAAGTACAGGCCCAAAGACAGCCATGGAAAGACAGCACTGTCTCGCTGTCGTGGCACAGCGATTAGATCTGCACCTCCTCACAGCAAGGAGCTCCGACCCGAGGGGGTTAAACTCCCGCCTCGAGCATCTTTCTCTCTGTGGAGTTTGTATGTTCGTCCCTTGGTCTGTGTGGGTTTCCCCTGGGTTCTCCGGTTCCCTGTCACACCTAAAAAATATTTATAAATTGGTGGATAACATCACATAAGTGTCTGGTCCGTGACGAGACGTATCCGTATATTCTCATCTCATCTCATTGTCAGAGCCGCTTGAATCCTGTACAGAGTCGCGGTGAGCCGGAGCCTATCCCGGCAGACACAGGCCGCAAGGCAGGGATATATCCACGATAGGACGCCAGTCCATCACCGAGCACTGAGGGCAATTTAGTCTGCAAGCCAATTAACCTATGCAGCAGCATGTTTATTTGGACTGTGGGAGGAAACCGGAGTGCCCGGCAAAAACCCACGCGGACACGGGGAGAGAACTCGCAAACTCCACACAGAAAGGCACCCGAGCCGAGATTCGAACCCGGGACCTTCTTGCTGTGAGGCGACAGCGCTACCCACTGGGCCACCGTTCCGCCCCTATCCATACATTGTAAGTGTAATATCCATACTGACGGGTTAATGCATTTGACTAAGGTTATACGAACTCATGAAAAGCAGATGATTGGAGGAAAGTCACAGTTGACGCAGTGTGTGTGCAAAGAAGCTGGAGGTGTTTACCGCTCTGTGAATGATACGGATCGGCAAGTCCGCTAAAGATCACTCAGTCTGGGTCTAGATAATTTATTAACCTATTCCCTACCTCCACATCATCAATGGATTTTCGCTGTATAGCAGAAGGTTTAGATCATGACTTAAAAAAATAATGATTGTTACGTAATTGTCCAAGAAATGCACACCAAGTCTGAGGACTTTCTTTAGTAAGGTCGTTCATTCGATTTTTATCTTCAGATATTTGCAGCCAGTTAATTGGTGGTGTATACATGTGGGAGGAAAGCGATGGTAATTATCCTGCTTGCTGAACTGCCTTGTCCTTGCAAGCTGGGATACAGCGCCTTGCCGACCACGTAAATCAAGCGATCCACTGAAGCTCGCTGCTTCAATAGTACTGCGCTGCAGGCCACGTGCACCGCCCACCTCTCTGCCACGTGGATGTCCTGCATTGTCGATGTCACCTCACTGCGCGACAAGAGCGCGCTGCTCGCAATATGCTACATGCGAAGCTCAAATCGCGTGAGAACCCACTTCAGCTGAGCTCATCGCGGAACCTTGTTGTGTTGGAGGGCTTTGCGTGTTCTGATGAACCTCAGAGCTACGTCACCTTCATTCTCTTACTCTCTCGGTGAGCAGCGCTGGCTCGGTGCGCCAGACAGATAACGATGCGAACTGTGACTGCAGGAGTTTGGCGTCAGAAAGGGCATCCTGCCGTCAAATTCTGTTCCAATGCCCCCACCATTGTGGGGGGG
>JAZEWT010000004.1:968610-981158 GCA_036362905.1 Mordacia mordax
GGGCAGGGGGGGCAACCAGCCAACTAGCCAACCAGCCAGCCTACCTCGGTCAACCTGGACAGTTAGCCGTTTAAACTGCGAACAACAACAAAACCTCTCTTTTTCTCAGCAGTATTAAATTTTGTTCACATCCCACCTGCACTGGTTATAAAGAACTAGAGTAAAAATGTATAACGTGTTTTGTTCCAGCAGTAGTGTTGTCGTAGGCACGATGTAGTGGCCTTTCAATTTAGAAACAACATCTGCTTTACTTTATTAAATTCATCTCGGCGTCATTCGCAATGTGGGCGCAATATTGCTTCTCTGAACTGTCGCAGTCCATTAGCTCCCTGCACTCGAGCAATCACCGCTCACAATAACATTCACGCCGTGTTTAGCAGCAGCTGGGCTGCAGAAACAATGCAGACGCATTCCTCACGGGATCCCATATCAAATACAATGTCACTCTGACACTTTCTGCCTCATTATGGCGTTTGGAATTGCGGAGAGACACGAGCTTGTACGAATGCAAACAAAGTTAGTGTCACTGCTGTAATATCCTTCATGATATTGCGTACATCCACAACTTTTTGTGGCGCGTCCTGCTAGTTTATCAACATGCTAACGGAATTAAACAACAACAAAAAACAGGCGTCATTTTCGTTAATCAAGATTGAATTGCAAATCCCTATTTAAAGTGAAAAAGTAACACGTGTTTTATTTCGAACACTGAATGTGCCCATGTGGGATTTTATGGCTCGGTGCATGAGAATTGCTCTCCATAGCTGTTCTTTCACGTTATCCATGTCAAGCGCTCCTCTCTTTCGTGACGTTTCGACTCCCGCGTTGGAGGCATCATCAGGCGTTCTGAGCAGAATGTGTGAACGGGAATTGCTCTGGTCTCAGAATATCCGTATTGCTGGATCAAAGTTGTGGTGTGTATGTTGGAGAGTGCCTGGAAGTAGTTAACTCATGTATGTCGGAGCGGCACCAGTGAGAGCCTTGTCGGTGAAAAGGAGGGTTTGATCTTATTTTTAACCAGTAGCCAGTAGAGAGACGCCAGTACTGGGGATATGTGATCGTGGATGGGAGTGCGAGTGAGGACTCGAGCAGCCGCATTCTGCACACGTTGGAGACGATTGATCAGGTAGGCAGGGGTGTCAGGGAGCAGTGCATTGCAATAATCGATTCGTAAAAATGATGAAGATGTGTGCTAGCTTCTGAGCATCAGAGGGTGACAGGATGTTGCGCAGTTTGGCTATATTTCTGGAAAATAGGCTGCCTTCGTCACATTGTTGATGTGTGTTTGGAAGCTGAGTGAGGAATCAAGAGTCACACCGCGACTCAGGACTGCATTAGAAACTTCTGATCGTCAAGCATCTATTGGATGGGCTCAGCCTTGGACAATAGGTGTGAGGTTCTGACAAGCAAAACTTGTGTCTCGTTGCCATTTAGTTTTAGGAAATTTGAATTAAGCCAGGCCTTCACTGTTGACAGGATAGCATGATATTATTGGCCAATTAATGAGTATTTCCGGCGATGGACTGGCGTCCTGTCGTCGGGTGTATTCCTGCCTTACGCCCTGTGTTTCTGGGATAGGCTCCGGCTCACCGTGACCCTATATAGGATTAAGCGGTTTCAGATAATGAGATGAGATGAGTATTTCTTTAAACATTTGGTAGGAAGCCAGAGAACGCATAATGTCCACACAGAAAGGTGCCCGGGTCGGGAATCTAACCGCCTCAGGCAATGCACAATATGTATTCATGCCACAAACCGAATATTCCGGTGCAGTACTCTGCATTGAGTACATTCTGGATACAAGGCCTTTCTGTGTCATTATAATTATATAAATCCACCAGTGCATGGTGTACTTGGTATATGGACGACTAATAATGTATTTCGTGTTAAATATTAATGTAAGCAACTTCAAAGCAGTGCCTCCTATGACTGACTAATAAAGATGCATTTATGAAAGTTTGCTGCAATATCGTTAAAAGTGTGTGATTTAACTGCGGGCAGAATAATTTGTTTCAGTTACATGATAAAACTACAAATCGTGAATTTGTGCACATACTGTGTGCTTGGAGAAATAATTGATGTGGAAATTTGCAATGATTAGCAGATTACGCATAATTCATTTAATGACCCATATGGCCAGCCTCAATTCGCAAGAAATTTTTAAACAAATATCTCATTGACCCATTTATTCTTCGCATTTCACATGACTTCATCAGATTACTTGTTATGCCACACATTCACAGAACATCGCTAATATAATTGCGTATATTTTGCCTTTGTTGGTCTCATCTGTTACGCTTTGTTCAGTATTGACCTTCCAGAGTAAACCTCACAAAACACGATGTTTACGTGGGTTCCACGGCTCGATACATGATGACTGCTTTCTAAAGCTATTCTTTCGGGATAGCTGTGTCGAGTGCTCCCTCTCCGTGACGGTTGGTTGACCTCCCACGTTCGATGCATCTTGAGATTCAGGACGCCTGAAGGCGCCTGCATTGTTGGAGACAAAACGTCGTGAAGGAGATGGGAAGAGCACTCGGCATGGCTTACTCGAAAGAGCAGCTTTGGAAAGCGTGACGGCTTTGACATTGATCTATTCTTGATCTCCTTAAAGTAAAGTGAACTTACCTTGCAATAAGACATATAAGCCTTGCTGCTGCGCAGACAACATTTGCATTGAAGCGTTTGCTCCGTTATAAAGAGATCGAGGTATTTGCGATGCAGCGCAGTGCTACTGTACACTGCGCTAAAAACCGCCTTGCGCTTGCATTCGACTTCCAGCTGTGGGTAACATCTGTGGGTAACATCTGTGGGTAACATCTGAGGGTAACATCTGAGGCTAACATCTGAAATCGTGAAGTGTTTCAGGAAGGCCTGAATTTGACATCTACAGCCAAGTCAGACATCGTCATCTTCATCATCGCCATCATCAATCCACTACCGGATCACGATAACACGATCTCTGTGCAGCGCTTTGTGACCCTTGGGTGGAAAGCCCCCTGGAAATGCAATTATTATTATTGTTACATGTGATACCACGCACGGAGTCCACTTAAGACATCGTCACTCAGATTGTATTTAAGCTGGGGCTTGAAGGGCTAAGCAAGTTAAAATGTCTCAGGTCACTGGGGGCAATTTGGTTAAAAAATTAACCCAGGCAGCATGCATTTGGACTGTGGTGACACATTTGTGTTAGGAGAGCTTTGCAGCACCCAGCAGATGTGGTCGAGTTCTCTTCACGTCGAACTCCATCCCCCACAACGTTGTCCTTGACTGAGGGGCGAGTGTGAAATGTGTCCAGACTTGTCTCTGGTCGAAATGTTCAATGTAGCAGTGGCTCAACGAACTGCCGCTCATAATGTATGCATCATCTGTGATGAGGAGAGCAGGGCACAACAGAGATTTGTGTTCATCTTTGTACCGATATAGGTTTTCACAGCTCGATGCGTGATGATTGCTACCAAAAGCTGCTCTTTCGGGATAGGCGCGTCGATCGCTCCTCCTCCCACGTTTCACGTCCCACGATGGAGGCATCTGCAGGCGACTGGACGGTTATCCCGAAAGAGCAGCTTGTAGAAGCAATCGTCACGTTCATCGTTGTTTGATGGCAGGTGGCGCGGTGACGCGGTGGCGCCGTGAGTAGCGCTTCTGCCTCACAGCAAAACGATGCCGGGTTCGGTTTCCAGCTTGGGTGCCTTTCTGCGTGGCTTTTCGCCGGGTACGCCGCTTTCAGTCCACCGTCCAAAGCCACGCTGCTGCCTAGGATAATTGGCCTTCTGAGTAAATTGCCCCCAGTGTTCTGTGACGTACTAGCCTCACATCATGGGTAAAACCCGTCCTTGCCCCCTCTGCCGGAATAGGCTCCGGTCCCCCGTGACCCTGTACAGGCTTAAGCGGGTATTTGTGATGATCGTAGTTAAATGTCTAACACACGTGTGTCTAACACACGTGTTCCTTTTGCGGATCCATTTGTAAGTGAGCAGAACTAACAGAGCGTAGCACAGCGACCACGTATTTAATTAGCAAAGTGTGAGTGAACTAAACTGTGCAGTTGGGGACAGATTGCGATGACAAAAACAAAGGAAACCAAGGCAGTAGCGAATGCGCAATTTGAGAGGTCATTTAGGTGGAGTTAATGACACAGGCGTGGGACAGCGCTGTCACTGCCCATTTCACGGTCACCCATAATGCTCTCTGCTCTGCTGGTGTCGGTTTATTTGTCAGTGCCCATTTACTACTACAGGGCTCACTTTACCCGTCACTTTGCATTATTGTTATGATGAATGCACCAGATGCGAGACAGAGAGGGGAAGCGATCGACGCGGCTATCCCGAAAGAGCAGCTTTTTGAAGCGATTGTAAATCCACCGGATTGTGTTTTGTTTTTTTAACACCGGCAGAGCAACTTATGAATTAGAAACATCGGTGGGATTTCTAACGATTATCTTGAGGGGGCTCCGTGCTTCACGCCGGTCGTAAAACATGGGCACGTTATGAATTTGTGTTTACTATTACTACCAGGGGCGGCGCGGTGGCGCAGTGGTTAGCGCTGACGCCTCACAGCAAGAAGGTCCCGGGTTCGAGTCTCTCGGCTCGGGTGCCTTTCTGTGTGGAGTTTGCATGCTCTCCCCGTGTCCGCGTGGGTTTTCGCCGGGTACTCCGGTTTCCTCCCACAGTCCAAAAGCATGCTCCTGGATAGGTTGATTGGCTCGCAGACTAAAATTGTCCCGCAATGCCCGGCGATGGACCGGCGTCCTGTCGTCGGGTGTATTCCTGCCTTACGCCCTATGTTTCCGGGATAGGCTCCGGCTTCACCGTGACCCTATATAGGATTAAGCGGTTTCAGATAATGAGATGAGATGAGATTACTACCAGCAAAGTGTCCACCCTGCGGGCGATCTCGCTCCAAGTGTGTAACACGTACTTCTGACGCGATGACAAAGGCAAAAAGAGTGCTGAATGGGTTTGATGCTGCTGGTGCAAAAGGTTGGGAATTAAAGCTGAAATCATGTTGAAGTTTCAGACGAGTAATCAGTAAGTGAGAAGACATGGACGCTTTAGTGTTATGAAAATAACGTTTTCAATTATGAAACATTTTATACCAGAGCCGTCAGCGCGGACATATATAAATATATACATACAAACACTTGCACCATTATGTATCATACATAGATTATACTAGTCAATGTGTATTGGGGCGGCACGGTGGCCCAGTAGGTAGCGCTGTGGCCTCACAGAAAGAAGGTCCCGGGTTCGAGTCTCGGCTCGGGTGCCTTTCTGTGTGGAGTTTGCATGTTCTCCCCGTGTCCGCGTGGGTTTTCGCCGGGCACTCCAGTTTCCTCCCAGAGTCCAAAAAACATGCTGCTGAATAGGTTAATTGTCTCGCAGACTAAATTGCCCGCAGTGCCCGGTGATGGACTGGCGTCCCATCGTGGGCATATCCCTGCCTTACTCCCTGTGTCTGCCGCGATAGGCTCCGGCTCACCGCGACCCTGTCCAGGACTAAGCGTTTCCTGAAAATGAGATGAGATGAATGTGTATTGGTAAAGTCCTGGCCAAACATCGGTTAAAATATGGCTTATTTGTTCGAGATGGCCGCGGGTTCAGCTCAGTAGGGCAGGACTTGATAAACATCCATTATCAAGGTCGCTCTATGTTCATTACTATTGATCAGACGACTTCCTCACCCCTGGCAGTATTGACTTTGCCGCAGGAAACTAGCGTCGGCGGTGAGTTATGTAACGCATTGATTGGGCTTGCGAACTATGAATGAGCAGTGTGTAAAGTGGCAAAACACACGAACACGCGTTCGTGAGCTATTCGGCACAATTCTCAAAATTCGAAACGGGCAATTATCTTGGTTTTCATAATTCAGTTATGCTAATTGTACAGGCAATGGACGCAAATTATGTCCTGGACTCACTCGTTGTTTTGATTTTAATTATCATTAGCAATGCTCGCTCAAATTTGTGCAGAGGGGTTGGAGCCTATCCTGGCAGACACAAGGCGCAAGGATGGACTACATCCAGGATTTGACAATGGCACATCACAGGGCACTGGTGGAAATCTATTCAGCAGGCCAATTAACCTATGCAGCAGCAGCGTGTCGTTGAACGGTGGTAGGAAATCAGAGCACTCGGCAAAAACCCACGTGGACACAGGAAGAACACGCAAACTCCACAGAGAAGGTTCGCTTCGGTCTCCGGCTCGGGAGCCGGGAACCGAACCTTCTTGCTGTGAGGTGACAGCGCTACTCACTGCACCGCCACTCTGCCATAGGTTTAAATTGAACGGTGCAATGATTAAAGTCATGTCTTCTGTAAAAAAAAAAAAGTTCATTTTTTTGAAAATGTTACACATATCAAACCTGGAACTCCCACCGTTGTAAATTTAGTCAGCAGAGTCCCTGGGTATCTCTTTAATAACTCACTTCGCTCTGGTATCGTTCCCCCACCATTCAAATGTGCCGCAGTTACCCCTCGCATAAAAAAAACCTGGCCTCAATTGTAACATCCCTAATGATTATCGTCGCACCATCTCAAATCTACCACGTTTATAAATGAAGAGACTGTGTACGTTTGGTAACGGTACTAATAGTTGACATGGAACTTACAAGGATATATTTTTAAGCGCCAGTCTTGAATTATTCAGATCATTAAATAGTAATAATAATAATTGTACTTCTGGAGCGCTTTTCACCCAAGGGTTACAAAGCGCTGCATAGAGCGGTGGAGAGAACGGCATGTCAGCAACAACAGCGATGTATGAATGGCAAATCAAAATCTCTTGCTTAGCTATGCCACGTGTCCTGGATGTATTATTTGTTGTTGCGATTTAAAAGTAACCATTATTTAAATCATTTCGATTTTCATGGCTCAAAATATTCCAGTTACTCTCTATAGATCTTTCTTCAGAATAGCCATGTGGAGTGACCCCTCTCTCCTTCGAGACGTTTCGCCTGTAAAGTGCAAAAGATTTTTGTTGTTTACAAATATAACAGGTAATCGGCAGCATGATTGTTTTCTGTTCTCAGGTCCATTTACTAAAGACAATAATACATTTAATATTATGGTTAAATGCACTATTTGCTAACACGGAGTTTGGAATTAATAATAATATATAGGGGTTGTTTAAAACGAAACATGTTACGTATAAATAAATACATTTATTTTACAATTTAGCAAAGTACTATTGTTATTATATTATTCCTCTTGTAGCTGGTTGACAAGCATTATATACACCGCATTAAAAATATTCTTCACGTCTAAATTGTTCCTTAGTTATTTCACTGTAAACGTGCATGTTCAGACATATATTATAAAATATTCCAAATGTCCTTGCAACAAAGTATAATTGTCTCCAAAGTCAATAAGTTAGTCTTTCATAAAAATGTGAAGAGCAAAAGAACACTATTGTCAATGAAAATGTGTTTATGTCTGGGACAGACATTGCAGTGTTCACATTGGGGACAATAGTTGTTTGCGTCGAGTTTGCGAGTTCTCTCTCCCCGTGTCTGCGTGGGTTTTCGCATGGTACTCCGGTTTCTTCCCACCGTCCAAAGACACGGTGCTGCCTGGGTTAATTGGCCCGCTTAATAAATTGCCCCCCAGTGCCCTGCGATGTTCTTGCATCACATCTTGGGTATAGCCCCGCCTAGCGCCCTCTCGCTGCCGGGATCAGCTCCGGCGCCCCTGCGACCCCGTGCAGGATTTATCCCGGTATTGATGATGATGATGACAATAGCTGTTGCTCGGCTCGGCTCCCCGTTTGGCAAAGCGCAGCACTGCACCCTCACAGCAGATGCAGGAGGGAACCCGTGACCCTGGACATTCATCCAGGTGGCGGTGAAGCGAAGCATCCTCATCGCTCTCAGCAAATCTGTATGCACGCTGCGTGCTGCCTGGTGAATTACAGGCGGGGGGGGGGCTCTGGAGAGATTTGTGGACTATCAGTCGGGTGACCTGCCTATGAACGATGTGCCACCGACTGTGCACATGAGTGTGTGTGTGCGTATTGGCGAATGGCGGTTGTTGTGTGTAGTGGCCTTATGCACGATTGTTGTACACGCATACTTAACGTATTGATGGAGAGAGTGCGCGGAGCGTGTAACACCAATTAGTGTGCTTTTGTGTGTACGTGTATACATGTTATATATTTATATTGTATGGGGGAAGCGGTGGCCCAGCGGTTAGCGCTCCGGGCTACAGACCCGGCGACCCGAGTTCGAATCCCGCTCACGGCCAACACCGGTGACGATTTTCTGAACCGGTCCTGGGCATCCCCTAGGTCGACTCAGCCTCAAATGAGTACCTAGTGCGATGTGAAAATATTTCCACTAGGGAGACAAAGGCGGCCGAGCGTGGTGCTGGTCACCCACCCACTCGTGTACCGTGTCCACCTTCATAGGCGCTCGCTAACGGCACTTGACCCTACAGTCCGTTAAGGCTATACGGGGCATCTTGTCTTTGTTTATATATACATTATGGGTAGCGGTAGTGTGGCGGTTCGAGCCTGGTGACCATAGTTCAATTCCTGCTCTCGGCCAACACCAGCAACGATTTTCTGAACCGATCCGGGGCTCCCCTAAGTTGACTCAGCCTCAAAGCAGTACCTGGTGTGGTGTATAAACATCGTCACTCGTGAGACAGCGGCGACTGGGCGTGAAGTTTTAATTTATCTTTTTGAAGAGTCGCACAATTCCCTTCCTTTTTGTTTTGCTAAAACAAATCTTCATTCTCCCCGTGCCACTTTCATTATTCTTTGCCCATTGATATTTTATTGTGCCGTGCAATCTAGAGTTACTACTCTTTACTTCATGCGTGACACCGAAAACGGAGAAACACCTTGGGAGTGCCTCCAGCCCAGGAGGCAAAGCGTCGCGAATGAGAGGAGGAGCGCTCGACACGGCTCCCCGAAAAGAAACAGATTTGGAAATCAACTTCATGTTTCCAAACCTTGGCTACGACCCCCATGGACAAGCAAAGAACATGAAGAGAATATCTGTGAATGATGGGAGCGTCTGTTGATTCAACCAAGGGTGTGGGTTATTGCACTGTCGGATAATCTGTGCACGGATAAGAGGAGATGATCTGTATCATTATAATTATTTCAAACGAGACGTTTAGGGCTTGATTCATTCGTTGGCGGAGGCCTCTCGCAGCCTGGCAGATTGTTCCGTTTCCTGACAAGGTGCTGCCAGATTCGCATGGCTCCCTCCAACGTGTGTACTGCACCGCGCTTATTATAAAGCGTTTAGAGGGGCGCAGTCGGCAGTGGTGAGCACTCATAATGACATCTGTCACTGACACGATGACGTCTCGAATTAGTGTTTGTACTCTGATCCCTGCTTTCATATTTCTGGCCCTCTTCGTTATTTAAAATGTAAGTTTACGATTGATAAATGTTTGCAAAGGATTAAAAAAAAACCCATGAAATTTATAACACTCGCAAATTCCGTGCGTGGTCATGCTTTTGCTGTGTTTGCTTTCTTAATATTCCTGTATCTCCAATTGCTAATTGTGCGGTTTCAATTCGAGTTGCCATCTCGAAGGCGCAAAAAATGGGACGTATCTTTTGGGTCAATAGAATAAGAGAGGGAGAGAGAGGACGTACGTGTGTCTGTTATGATAAACTCAGACTTGGTCCGATTTGCTCTGTGAAAATGTACACATTTTCCAGGACAGCTGCATTAAAGAGTTGGACGTTCCTGGGAGAAAACACGATAGGTAAGAAGGGTTCTGTGGGGATCCAGTGGTGGTGCGGGGTGTGGAGCCACAGTGGCAAGAGGCAGGAGTAGATCTACCTGTGGCTCTCGCGGTCATGGTGAGGCTGGGAACGTCAGGAGAGGGTCGGGGGTGGATGAGTAAAAAGGCCCAAGTGTACAAGCGGAATGTAAAATGATAATAAGAATACCCATCTCATCTCATTGTCAGAACCGTGTAATCCTGTACAAGGTCGCGGTGAGCCGGAGGCTATCCCGGCAGTCACAGGGCGATACCCTCATGTATAATACAGTTATATCGATGTCGGTTTTCACGCTTTCACGTGTGAGACTTCCTGAGAGCGGTTCGTTTGTGATGGCCGTGTCGAGCGTTTCTCCTCTCTGCTTTGTAAAGATTAGCCTCTCTCGTTGGAGGCATCCTCCCTCCAATGTGCCTCCAAAGAGAGACGAGGAACGCTCAACATGGCTATCCCAAAACAGCAGCTCTTAAGAAGAATACCTTGCTGTTGTGTATTATGATTAACTTATATTGACTGTCATCAGCAAGTCTCAAATGGCGAATAATTTCTCCATACGGCACGTTGGCACGGTGAGTTGCACTGCTGCCTCTGAGCAAGACACACCTGGGTTTGATTATCGGCTCAGGTACGTTTCTGTGTAGAGTTTGCACTTCTCCCCGTGTCCGCGCGGGTTTTTGACAGGTACTCCGGTTTCCTCCCATAGTCCACAGACATCCGGCTTAGGTTCATTGCCTTCACTAAATTGTCCCCGGTGGCCTGAGATGTTGTAACTTTCTTATACCTCCCCATTGGATAACTGTTCTAAAGATCTACAGAGCTCAGCGGTTCCTTCCAGATTAGATAACAACTGATTGACGTACACGCTTATATCTCCAGTTTATTTTTATTTTAATCAGCCAAGGTTAGAACATCCATTCCCAAGCGAATCTTCTTCCCTGAACTAGCCTTTGTTCGAATGTTGATTTCAGTGTAATAACAATGATAGAAAAGTACTGCCTTCATAAATCCACTGCTAGATGAATGACGTCCCATGGCAGCATGTTTGTTGCACGGGTTGTTTGACCGTACTGAACGTGATAATCAGTGAAAAGAGGGCCCAGAACCAGGAACGTGACAGATGATGACTTGTGAATGCCTCCAATTAGCAGCGGCTTGAGCCTGGCTGGTTACCATGGTTGTTAACATTGTTCTTTACTAATAAACAGCATTGTACGTCGTTATATCGCAATTGCAGTTGGTCTGATTGGAAAACATGTCTAAAATTAGTGACATCACCTTGTTAGTTTATGCTAATAACGCACCTCTCAAAAGTGTGCATGAACACAAACACAATGGAAATCTAATATTATGCAGACGCTATTCTCGTTCTCGTTAAATTATCACCATATAACATGTTAATCTGAAAATTAGTTTACATATTTATGACTTTAATAGAGTAGATGAATAGGAATAATTTAAGATATTTCGATTACACCCGTGCAATATTTTTTGTTGACACCGTAGAATATCATTAAGGAAACTTGCAGCCATACACCCTACCCACTTAAAAAAAATCATAATTACAAAATATTAAAAAGCAGGGTGTTATAGCGAGTCGCGCTGCTGCCTAACAGCAATGAGGGCTCGAGTTGGATTCCTGGCCTTGTTGTCTTTCTCTGATGGACTTTTCGTGTTCCCTCTCTCCCCGTGTTCGTGTGGGTTTTCGCTGGGTACTCCGGATTCTGCCCACTGTCCATAGACACGCTGCTCTCCAGGTTAATTGGCCTGCTGAGTAAATCGCCCCCCAAAAACGTGCCCTGCCATGTACTCGTATCACATCCTGAGTCGAGCCTCGCCTTGTGCCTTGTGTCTGCCGAGATAGGCTCTGGCACCCCTGCGACCCTGTGCAGGATTACTGATACTCAACTGAACATGTATGATATCTACTGGGCAATGCCATCCATATTCACTCGTTCTGCTTTAGGTGACAACGCTTTGAGAAGTGTACCGAGTCATTCGTCCGTTTTTACCTGAACAGCAGCCGTGTGACAGCGATGATCACCTTGGACAGTATGTGTAACCGTGCTTTGAGAATTGCTCTTAAGAGCTGCTCTTTCGGGATAGTCGTGAGAGCAGGTCATGCAGCACGAGTGGCTCCATCGACACGGTTATCATGCAAGGGCACCTCCGAAGAGGAACTCTCACACACCCATCCGTGGAAACATGCTTCAATAACCGAGTATTCTCTTATATAAAAAGCAGTCTCATATCCATATATGCAAAGACCTGAATAACAAAATAACCGGCTGCTTTTGGCATGGCAGTGGCACTTATTCAGAGGGCAGCTGCTTCCCTGATGAAAATCATTCCGTGTGGGGGCTGCTCCGGTGCACAGATTTGCGATTCCATGTTTATGATCGCAGACAGATTTTCCCATCACCCTATCTCCCAACAACCGTCCCCCGAAAAATAGAATTTTCTGACCGCACCGATCCTGACAGTGTAAGTTGCTCCTGAAAAGGTTTCTACATTAAATCGTGCTATCGTAATGCCTTTCTGATGAAAGCCAAAGACAAGACTGTAATATGGTGTTGAGGGCATGTGAACACTGAGGGGCGCAGGGGGGGTTGGAAGACACGAGCAGATGACTTCAATCAAAGTGAGAAATCGCCTGCTATGTAAGGGTCTAGTTCTGTGCAGGTGTCAGCCGGACTCAAATCATGGAATTACGAGTGAAAAGCACCTGAGATGTATGGACCCAATTATTTGAAGCACTTCTCGGCACATGCGCGCAGGATTTAAAATCTCGACACCACCCCCCACCTCCCC
>JAZEWT010000004.1:994385-1009394 GCA_036362905.1 Mordacia mordax
GGGTTGGCAAAGGAGCAGGTGGGCCATATGAGTAGTGGGTCCGCACAGTGAGGAGCCCCTCCTCACTGTGCGGACGTTGCCAGTGGAGGAGTCGGCGTGGCTATATTAATTTTTGGAAGGGCTAACGGAGAATCATGCTGTAAAATCACCAGATGTCCTCTGATTGACCCACCGAGAAAAATTGTAGCTTTTTCTGAAGAGCCATGGTAGTGGAATATTGTGTTCATAGATTTCTAACGATTTATCCTTCTAGAAATGTAATTGACTTCCATAATTCGGGTCATGATACGAGTATAACATTTTACCTTTAAAAATGTTCTTTTTATCTTCACTTCATGAATGGATGTTTAGCATAACTCTTGAATGTCATTTGCGTACGTCATATAAAACCTATTTGTACACGCACAAATGAGTGTTTTAAATGTTGCTTTAATCGGTGCAGCAGTACATGGCCTTTGCAAATACAAATATCACAAAGAGGCTCAGCTATAGTTTAATAATGATTCAAATATTTGTAATTTGGATGTTTGGCAGAGCAGGCGGCGTCACAATAACTGACAATGTGTGCACTTTGATTCAACTCCAATGTTAATGACGTCTCAGCTCATAATAGATATTTGAGTGAAGCCACTTAGTAATCTGAAATAATTTCAATTATAAAACTCTGCACTACATGACACGGACATATTTTTTTTACAATTACAATTGTTTAACATGCCAACTATTATAGTTTCGGCTCACCGGAATGCATGACTGAAATATGGCCAGATAATTGCGTAGCCCAACACAAAAATCAACTGTGAACTATAATATTGTTGAGAAAACTCAAGTACAAAATAAAATGCACAAGACAAATTTCCAAGAGGCTAAGTAAGGAGAATGAAAGACCTCCTAAACATATCAGCTCTGCCACATTCCAGACTTAGTCACTTATTCAACGAGTATTAAATAAAATCACGAAGGAAACGCAATATCCCGAACGTTAAACCAGAAACCTGGATGGCTGGGCAGCTCAGACAATGTGATGTTCTATATCAAAGCAATGAACTACTGCAATACTGTATCGCATTACCATGCTGGTACACAATTGCATTGATTTATGATCGTGTTGTTCATTATCCACATAATATTCCTTTGCATAATAGGGTCTACCAATCAAAAATGGCATCCGACTCAATGTGCTTTCCCTAGTAACAAATACATTCAACTTGATTGCATCCACAAAAACATTTGCTCCTTCCTTTAAGCCATCCATACTGTTGACTGGCTCAAGGCCATCTTTTATTACTCTGGCCAGGACTGCACGACTCTATAAAATAAAATTCTGTACAGTGCTTTGAGACGCGGTGACATTAAATGCTTCGCAAATTCACATCGCCCCGCATTGTTCATGAAGATGAGCAGCAAAGATGTGCGCGGCGGTTTGCGTACCCTCGCAAAGAGGAAGATGAAGGCGCTTGTGCCGCCGACCTTGTAGACGCTGCCCTGCAGGCCCTGGTGACATGAGGGCTGTGGGGCCCTCGCCACCTCTGGGCCATCGGCAAGGAGCTTGATGTCACGCGGGGCCTTCACTGGCGGGGGAGTCCTGCCGGGAATGCGGGACTGAACGGGCGCTGGGAAGTCGTACACCGTGTAGCGTGTCGGGTGGCTCGGGCAGTAGCTGAGGCACAGGTTCGTCTGGAAAGAGGATGAAGATGATGATAATGCTATCGGATCGCGCTTAATAACAATACAGGATGTGTCTGCCGAGATAGGCTCCGGCTCACCGCGACCCTGTACAGAACTAAGTGGTTTCTGACAATGAGATGAGATCCATTCATTCCTTCTTCATCAAGACAAAGGTCCCCCATATAGCGTTAACATACTGTAGGGCAAGTGCTATTAGTGAGCGCCGATAATAGATGGATGTTACTTTCAATAATCCTGCAGAAGCAACACAAGGGGGCTGGAGAATATCCCCACTATACCCACGATGGCACTAAAGTCCATTGCAAGGCAGCAGTGGCAAGTTAGTCAGGCCAGTTAACCTCGGCAGCAGTGGGTGTTTTAGACAGTGGGAAGAAATTGGAGTACCCGGCGAAGCACAACAGACACTGCGCAAACTCCACACAAAAAGGCATCAGAGCCCGGATTTAAACCAGGGAGCTTCTTGATGTGAGGCAGCAGCACTATCAGCTGCACCATCATGGCACCTGAACACCATCCATGCAGGAACCATTTGTTGTGATTGGGTGACATATAAAACATGTTTTATACTTTCGAACTTGTATGTACAGCTTTATACTTGTCGATTGTGATAGCGTTGATAAAGTCAAACCATACTTCACACAAGAAGCCCTGTTGACAGCAAAACAATTTAAAAATTCCATTAGCCAATGCAATAGCTATTGTTATTCCCACCGAACAGAGCACATAGACACGCCGCTACAATGTTGTTTGCTGCAAAGCGGTGAAACCAAACGTCCAATTATTCGAGCCATAGTTTAGCAAAAAAAAAATCTAATTTATATATCAAGGGTTTTCTTGTGGTCATTGGTTTCTGGACTGAGACTGGACTGAGATCCACTCACGACACTTAAGAGGACGGTGTAATTACGTGTGGTCGAAACCTGGATTCAAAGCTATCCCTTCAGCAGTACCAGGTCAGCGTCTCAGACCTCTGAGCCATCTGGACACCTCGCACATCATACCAGGGCCAACGCTGGACCTGAAAAGTTGTTGCCACACGAACTACCATACATGGGCTTGGGGAACCAGGACCTGGAATCCACTGGCTCAACGCGTGTCACTTTCTGCAAGTTTGCATGCTAACCACGAGCGGGCTGACGTTGAACTCCGAGCTGCAGGCGAGCAGGTCCTTGAGATGGCCTCCCTCGAGCATGGCCAGGGTGACGCACTTGCTGTAGACGGGAGCGGGTGAGCGCTGCTTGCACGGGAGGACGCTGCGCATGTCCGGTCCGCACGCGAACAGGTGGAAGGCGAATTCCGGCGTCAGGACGGCGTCTGACATAATCACACACGGCACATGGGCGTCACGAAACTGGCTGACAGTCATGGGAAACAACTGCTCCACTGCGGCACTACAGCTGGGACACACTGATGCTGGGCCCTGGTGACCCTGGAAGCTTTAAGCGGAGGTGAAGATAAGCTGGTATGGTCAGGTACGATGTAAGAAATGTAGGTTCATTTAACACATGCCCATTGGACAGGTATAACATTGTACTGCCAATGCGCACCCGAGCCTGGCGTTGTTGGCCCCAGGCTGTGCCATGGTGTGCCTCTGTCTCTCCCTCTCTCACCCCCCCCCCCATGAATCCTCATCCTCACTCTCTCTCTCTCTGCCACAGCTTCCTCCCCATCCCTCGTTACGCCGGTAAAACGTCTGGATAACGCCATCGTAACAGATGCTCTAAAACGTAAAACCGTTGTAGTTGAAGGTAAGGAATGGGTGGATCACTGCACCTGCAACACAAGCAAACTGCAAAGCAACTAAGATTCATAAGACTGGGTAAACAGAGGTTAGGGGACAATACGCTGGCAGCCTTTAGATGTATAAGTCTAATGGCCAACAATTAAATTACCAACATCCACGGTTGAATTTGGAAGATAAAAATCACTTATCTGAACAACCTAACATAACACCGTAATGTATGTATTATACGATGTGACGCTTGTTTACACAGTAAAGTCTCACCGAGTCTTATTTTCGTAGTAAGGGGCGATGAATTGCTACGTCTGTTTGAAATGAGTAAACACAGACGCAATAACCAAATGCTTGCATCTGAAAAGGCCCTGGACAATGTTATTAAAAAATTATTAGCAGAAAGAATGAGGACGAGTGTTGGTTGTGACCAACAATTACTCATTTGTAATATAGCGGAAAGTATTAGTCTTCGAGTCTGCCTTGAACTTTCGCTTTGACAATCAATAAAGTAATTAAGCTCGCGGTGCTACACCATGCAACGAGAGTTGCTGGGAGCCAATCAGCTGCCACCAGGATATCTCTCGGCACATACATGGCATGCTCTTAATGTTCTACACTTTGGCAGTTACAAATGTCGAATAGGCCATAAATTTAAAACACTCATTAGGCACCCGTAAGCGATGGGAAATAAATGAAGCCAAGTGTTTTAATTTAACATCGTAAATCTCACGGACACAACACCGCTAATAATTACCATATTACGCGAAAATCATGAGCAAATTGTTTGAGCTCTGTCGTAAATTATTATTTTACATAATTCAAAGCCAAAATGAGAACATTTATAGGATGTACATTTGGAATTACACCACAGCGATATTAAGACGGTATCCACAGCTCATGTGTTACATCGGTGTGTACACTATTATTGCTCAGCGTTAATGTTTCATATCAATGCCAGGTTTTTCTTGTAGCAATTAATATTCCTACTGTGTCTGTCGCGTCCGTTGTGTGAGCACCTTTTCACATCAAGATCTGCTACACAATTTAGCTCCCTCCAAGGAATGTGACACAGTGTTTGAAGTCATCAATGAAAGGATGTTCTTGTTTGAAACAACACAGTCAATCGGAGTGGCCTCCAGTGACTGGAGAAGCGGGCAAAAAAGGGCATACAACAAAGCCCAATTGAAGAACGCCGATTCGTACGTGTGAAATTGTACGTATGTGATGTGAGTACAGTGAGCGGTGGCTAAGTGACGGAGCGCTTAGAGCACTGCAATATGAACCACACAACCGAGTTGGATTCCCGGCCACGGCGAATAGCAGTGGCGACTGATAGATGAATTGATCTCAGGCACCCCCCTTTACCAACACGGAGAGTCCAGTGTGGCAAGTATGGAAAAAAAAACAAATTCTGGAATAGAATGGAGAGGTTTTCATCCAGAAGTGGATTTACAAAGGAATGTAGCTTCCAATTATGGTCATCGTGCTTTAAGGAAACAATAGTACTTGGTGAACTCATGCATAATCCGACGCATGCTCTACTGCACGACTACTGTGTTGCAAAGTATAATTTAAATCTCACTTGGTATTAAACAAATATTATCCACCTGTCCATCCGTGCAAAGCAAAACAAATATCAGCCCTCTAGTGTCTTGCTCATATCTCTGCTGATGACAACGCCTCCACTGAAAGGTGTTTCAGGGCATTTCCAGAGGGAATTAAAGCTACTCCTCCACAGTGGCTACATGGCTCAGAAGAGGTAGGAATACCCATACTTTACCCCCACCATACTGTGCAGTGCTTTGTGACCCTCGGGTGAAAGGCACTTTCAAAATGCCAATATTATTATTATTACAGGAAATCTGCCGATCAACTTGGTGCCCATCCATCCACGTGCCTTGTATAAACGTACCGTGAAATACCATAAGGTTTCCCAAGCTCCATGAGCCCAGCAACCTCTCAGCCTCCTCCTGGCTGCCCACGCTGTGGCCCAGGAGGCAGTACAAGCGCTGAGCATCAGCCGAGGCGGTCGGCTTGCGTGCGGGCGGAACCACAAAATCCAAGGCCATCTCGGAAACCCTGCAGCGATTCAAGGGGCAACCTTTAGTTTCTGCGTGCGCGCGCACGCATACAGCGCGTTAGGAAGCAGCAGCGGAGCGGACAGTGCACCGCGCCGGGAACCGGGCAAGTCTGAACCCCAGCCGAGGCCAACATCCATGGTGAATTACTTAACTGATAATGGGCCTCGGGTGGCGCGGTGGCCCTGTGGTTAGCGCTGTCGCCTCACAGCAAGAAGGTCCCGGGTTCAAATCTCTTGGCTCGGGTGCCTTTCTGTGTGGAGTTTGCATGCTCTCCCCGTGTCCGCGTGGGTTTTCGCCGGGCACTCCGGTTTCCTCCCACAGTCCAAAAAACATGCTGCTGCATAGGTTGATTGACTCGCAGGCTAAATTGCCCCGCAGTGCCCGGCGATGGACTGGCGGCCCATCGTCGGTTTATCCTTGCCTTGCGCCCTGTGTCTGCCGGGATAGGCTCCGGCTTCACCGTGACCCTGTATAGGACTAAGCGTTTTCAGCCAATAAGATGAGATGAGATAATGGGCCTCCTGCAGTGGACTCACCAAGCACCGAGTGTCTGGTGCAGTGTCTAAACATCGGCAATAGGGAGACCGAGGCGGCCACATGTGTTGGGCCCCCAGTGATCAACGATCAAGGGGGAATGCTGTCGGAGGTGACACGCACAGTCGGGTGTCGACTTGACAACAACAGAGAGCTCCAGCGAGAGGAAGTGCACGATGCCGAAGTGCTGTAGGTACTTGCAAAGCGTTGGCGACAACGACCTCCGCCACCTGGGAGAACATTCGTCACAACGAGACGCAACTGCGACCGCCGTGGGCGACGGCACACCTGCGTCCGTCGATCCAGACGGCCAGCCTGCCGTGCGCATTCCTCTTCCCCTCGGGACGCTGCTGGTAGGACAGCGCCAAGTGCTGCCACCGGCCGAGCGCCAGGACGTCCTCCGCCGTCTCCGCCTGCGCCAGCAGGTCCACCTTCTTACCGTCGCCCGCGTCAACCACCACCCTGGCACGGGTGATGTGAGCGGTGTCGCCCGGCGTGGGTGACAAGTGCACGAGCAGATCGTTAGGGCCATTATGCAGACAACTGGACAACCATGTGCCCCTGCAGATATAATCAATGGCTGTTAACGTAACAGAGTTTTAGTTTTCGGCCAAGGATAACTTAAGAGGTGGGTAATATTACCTTCACAGCGCGCGCTCATTGACAAGTGTGGTGAAGTGTGCTCAAAGAAACACTAATGACGAATGATGGACAGAGAGGCTTTCATTCAGCAGCGGAATGAGTACGGCTAACGCTCTCTCATCTCATCTCACATTATCTGAAACCGCTTAATCCTATATAGGGTCACGGTGAGCCGGAGCCTATCCCGGAAACACAGGGCGTAAGGCAGGAATACACACGACGACGGGACGCCAGTCCATCGCCGGGCATTGCGGGACAATTTTAGTCTGCGAGCCAATCAACCTATCCAGGAGCATGCTTTTAGACTGTGGGAGGAAACCGGAGTACCCGACGAAAACCCACGCGGACACGGGGAGAGCATGCAAACTCCACACAGAAAGGCACCCGAGCCGAGAGATTCGAACCCGGGACCTTCTCGCTGTGAGGCGTCAGCGCTAACCACTGGGCCACCGCGCCGCCCATGGCTAACGCTCTTTTACTTAAATATAAATCCGAACGGGTGACACCGTGGCACACAAATGTAAACATTCGGTGATTAATTACAATATTCATGATTCGCGAGTCATGTTCTTTACGCAAGATAATGAATGAGTGTGCCGCGAGCGTCAACGGAACCACATTGATGGACGAATCGAAGGCAGCATTTTTCCAGCCCGAACAAGCGATCCCTGCCAAGTGCACGTGGCGCGGCCCGTTACCTGAACGTGAGCAGGCCGGCGTCTGGCTCGGCCCACACCTGCAGCATGAGCGAGCGCGAGCCGAAGGACAGCAGGTGCAGCAGGCCATCGTCGACCATCCGGTCGCCCGCCTTGTGTGGGTTGGGGTAGTCGATCACCACGACCCGCTCTCCCTCTGCAGCGGTCACAAGCAAAATGTGAATCAGGCCGGGGAGTGGATGGGGACGTGTGCCCAATGCAGCTGTGACAATGTGTGGGCGCACCCGAGCCACGACCGCACGGGGCCCTCGCGGTACGGGGGAAGTTTTCCGCTCATCCGTACACTGCAGCCTGTAAGGCCGCCGCTCCCAACCGGTGGGTCGTGAACAGTCGGCAAGTTCCGAGAGCCACACGGTGGTGCGTGGAGAACCGTGCCCAAGTGGGCCACGTGAGCCAGCCGGTGCAAGAAGTTGAGAAGCCCTGCTGTGAGGGTTAAAGGCACAGTTTTGTTTCTGTAACGGAAGAATAACCTGACGACATTTGCATGCATTTGGGATGTGTCTTTATTTCACGAGCGTCTTAGAATCCCAATAATATTAGATCACTTTGATTGGTGTCCTGCTGGTATGCACATTTATGACTGATGAGTTTCTCATCACTTTGACAAAATTTTAGAAATCGAATAAAATCGTTTGTGGCTCGGGAGGTTACTAGTAGTGAGTGGATTCTGCAGACCGGACACAGCCTGTGAAAATTATATTTGTTAATCACCATGAGCATCTTAGCCGCCCACGCTGACCAGACACTTGAGGATACTTTTAAATAGGCAAAACTGTTTAAAATTGTATCATCTCTCTCTGCACACAGATCAATTATTAGAATTCACTGACGTGTCTGGGCTGACAAAGACATTTGTAAATCTTAGGCTGTGTTCAAGGAGGAAAATGTGCCCCACCCGGGGGATTATTGGATCAAATGAAAATGAGGACATTGTAATGGGCAAGGTTACAGTAAGGTTTGAGTACGTTTAACCCTTTACGTCCCATTCCGATTGGCACTGAAGAGTCAATAAAACGACTCACAAGTACACTGCTACGATGCACTCTGTTTGCAATGTCTCTTGACTTGAAATGTAAAATCGAAGGAAAAGCAACACCCCTGATTTTGAATCCAATACCGCTGATTGCACAACATTTCTCAATTTGAACCATTGTATGCATGGGACCTTTTTGCCAGTATCCACATATTTTGTGATAAATAAAAAAAATTATTCGCCCCTTTCTGGCGTAAGCGGTGTGATATTCAAACAGCCAATTGGACACCTATTATAAGGCATCAAGTCTGCATTAGCCAGATGGACTTCTGGTACAAATGCAAACATATGCGTCTGATAACATTAACAATGCAGCTGAAACTGACTGAACCTACACCAGAGACAGCTACCTTTTTAATACAAGCTCTTTGTCTTAAAACCAAAATGTTAATATCACCTACATGTGACTTATGACTTATACAACTTAATAACGTTAATAATTGCGCAGAAAAATATTTTTTTAACTCCTCAAATAATAATAATATAATATTTGCATTTCTAGAGCGCTTTCCACCCGAGGGTCACAAAGCGCTGCACAGAGCTGTGGAGAGATAGGCATGTCAGCAACAACAACGACATAAGAACAGCAAATCAGCAACAATAGCGTTTTCTTGCAACTGAAATGTTGCCTGATAGTAGAAAAGAGATAATGTATATAAATAATGAATTCGGTGCGTCCACGTTGTAAGAGGCTGCTTAGAAAAGCTGAATTATTGTGCCGCCAAAACGTAGCAATAATGAGGCACAAAAGCTTCCGCAGACTCTTCACAAAAGCGAAACAAAAATACCGGGGCTGTCGATACTGCTGTCGCGGAACACAAGGAGACGGTTCTTCTTGGACCTGCGGACGCGCTCGCAGTTCCCTGCGGCCGCGACGGCGTCCTCCTCTCCCGCGGGGCCCCAACCGACCCGGAGCCACAGCGAGGCGCTGAACCCGGTGGGTCGGCCCGAGTGCTGGTGCCCCCACGCCTGGTGTTCGGCCGGCAACGCAAGCTGGACGGACGAAACGGCCCAGGGCGACGCCGGGCCGCGGGGGCCGTCGCCCGCGCCACCCCCGTCGTCCTTGCGGGACGGGTCGGGCCGCGCGCACCGAAGGAATTCCTGAAAGGCCCTCTGCACGGGGCTGGCGGCGCGGGCCTTCGCGCCGGCCGTGGCGACGCGCGCGACGCCGTGGTGCGCGCCGCCGCCGCCGCCGCCGCCGCCGCCTCCGCAATGCACCGACGGGAAGCGGAGGAAGTGCGACGGCACTGCCTGCATGTTCGCCTGCACCACCTGTGACAGCCCGCTGAGCAGCAGCTCCTGAACACAGGCGATATCATGGATTATACATTACTCGTACGCGACAACCATGAAACGAGCAAGGTTAAGCTAAAAACGGTGTAACCTTGCAAATGCCTACTCATACCACTGCTGGTCAAAAAGCCCCTCACTAGCAGGAAGCTTTAGAGAGCCCTCATGGAGTGGTTTTTGTTCTAGCGCACACGGGTTTGCGGTTTTGGAAGAGGTGACAGTACCCACACTTTATACCACGAAATGCAACCTGCTGATTCATAAAATATCGCAAACTCACTGATACTGCTGGCTGGACAAACAGTGGAAACTTGCTAGTTTCAAATCATGCGTCAGCAGACCGAGCGGACATCCTCAGTGCAAATGAGGATCAAGACAATTTTGCATGTAGATGTGAAATTAATAACCTCAATGAGCGTCACAATTTTTAGGGGGAAATCAAAATAAAAACACCACGGTCACAAATCTACTTTCTGTACTAAGTTACAACACAGGTCACGCGATAGCCTCGTAGATGCGTGTATCATGTATCAAATGATATATACGTATGGTCTAGGGTTGCCACCTCTTGATTTACATAAACACCAGGACACCAGAGCCATCTCATCTCATCTCATTATCTGAAACCGCTTAATCCTATATAGGGTCACGGTGAGCCGGAGCCTATCCCGGAAACACAGGGCGTAAGGCAGGAATACACCCGACGACGGGACGCCAGTCCATCGCCAGGCATTGCGGGACAATTTTAGTCTGCGAGCCAATCATTCTATCCAGGAGCATGCTTTTGGACTGTGGGAGGAAACCGGAGTACCCGGCGGAAACCCACGCGGACACGGGGAGAGCATGCAAACTCCACACAGAAAGGCACCCGAGCCGAGAGATTCGAACCCGGGACCTTCTTGCTGTGAGGCGTCAGCGCTAACCACTGGGCCACCGCGCCGCCCAGGGGCAAATTAGTCAGGACAATTGACCTGGGAAGGATGTCTTTAGACTGTGGGAGACAAACGCGGTAATCGGCAAAAAACATACGTGGATACAGGGAGAAAACGCACACCCTGAGCAGAAAGACACCCAACCTGGGAACTGAACCCGGGTCCTTTTTGCCGTGACGTGGCAGCGCTACTCATTGTGCCACCGTGCGCGCTACCGCACAAAATAAAAAAAACCTCATACAGTACTACGATTACAGTAAAGTGAAGCTGTGTACCGCACTTGCGGCAGTGAGTCTTATCTACGGGGTGGGCCAGTCGTCCTGTGAGAAGAATCCGCAAAGCCGCGATGGATGGCAACCTTAGCAGCGCCGATATTGCTTCGTTTCGAAGAGCAAGACTTACAGACGCGACCAAAAAAAAAAGGGTCCGGCGCTAACGTAAACATGCGTTCATTGCCGTTAGTGTGTAGTTCACACTCTCCACGCTATTCCCTTATAAACGAGAGCGGCTGCCCGCGGCGCGGGTGCACCGGAGGCATGGGAGAGACTGCACAGGGAGGGCGGTGGCGGTGGTGGAAACGAACGCTGCGGCACCGTGGGTGGGCGCTGCTCGGAGAAGAGGCGGAGCAGCAAGGTGAGCTCCTCTGAGGAGACGCGACTCGTTGTCATGGCCACCAACAGATCCACGAGGGCTGTCTGACACTCTGGCGGAGAGAGAGAGACGTGGCAAGGCATGGGACCGTGTCTCAGCCAGAATGACATTCGGGTACATTATCAGCTTACTGCCTCAGCATAGCCAACAAAAAAAAAACCGAAAACATTTCTTGTAATAATGTAGGTTTTCACGGCTCGATGCATGACGATTGCTTCGAAAAGCTGCCCTCGCGGGACAGCCGCATGGATGGCTCCCTCTCTCTCCTCTCCTCGCGACGTTTCGCCTCACACGTTGGAGGCATCCTCAGGCGTAGTGTTCGTGCGCGGCTTCTATTGTCTCCTTATATGTGTGGGCGTCATGCGTGTGTTCTTTGTTGTGTGAGTCCACCTCTGAGTCACCTTGACACTAATTTCCATATCCTATTCCCACCCCCGGATCTGTGATTTCCCCCTCCCTGCTCTGTCTGTGGCTAGTCCCCTAATTTCCATCTCATGAAAAGATGCCCCTCACACAATTAGACGATCCCTCTCTGATGTCCTGCTGTCCTGGCTTCAATAACTGTCCTCCAGGATTGGCTAAGTTAATTTGCCGTTCACTTCACATTTCTGTGCAGCGCTTTGTGACCCTCGGGTGAAAAGCGCTAGGGAAGTGCAATTATTATAACAATTAACGTGTGTGTCCATGTTTTCTGGTCACGAGAGAGAATGCTTAGTTTTGTCTAAAATCTAGGAGGAGGTTTGCACTTAAAAGACTCTTTTGTTAAATCGCTTTGTGCACAGACTCGCTAAATGCAATCCTTGCTCCAGGTTATGGTCTACGAATCATGCAATGCTGGCCTAATTGCTGGAAATGTTTTCTGCCACTGCACACAACCCTCACTAGTCACACCCGTACCCCCTAACCCCGCCCCAGGGATAATATTCAATTTACAAAGTGCGCTAACAAAAACAGAATTATTTGCCACTGCTGCGGATTACCCACGCATCATCTCTGTATTTAAGCATCCACAGGCGGCCAACAACGTGCAAAGTTATGTAAGCACCGTACGTAGCGTTATACACATTGCCACAATATTTCTAAATGAAGAATACCATTGTAATCCCTTGGTGCTGAATAAGTGTGCTGAAGCTAAAGATTTTCTGCGATCTGCTGTTCACACCTCTCATAGCAGGGTCGTCTCGGCCAAGCAATCCTGTGAATCCCATCAGAAGGGTCTTCACCACTCCCTGCAAAACATTTTCACAAATTACAACAGTAACCACTTTAAAACTATTCGTATGTGGTGGCTAAACGCTCTCACACAATATCCCAACGCTAGCATTTCAGCACACAGTCATGAAATCCCAAAAGTAACAACGACTTGATTCTAACAATGGCTTAAATATGAAATGCAGTTACACAAAATATGTAAAGTATACAGCGCAAGCATGTTCCTGATTTGCTTTCTGGAGTTACTTTGAACTCTCCACTCTGACAATCACGAATTTCTGTCGAAGACCTACCGTCACTCATTGCAACTTCGGTAGGTATTGTCATCTCACCGCTGCCCCAGAATGCCTACGTTCCACTCTTCCACGCAGCATTCTGAGACCAGTTTCGTTTAGTCGCAATACGAGACTACATTGTGCATTTGTATTAAAATACCCACGTGCACGAGAGCTTATTTGCATTCGACAGCGTTGGTTAAAAGCAGTAACGTGCATCTACCCGTGAAGATGGTGCTGTTGTTACAACAGCTGACTCAATCGGAAGGTTACAAAGTTCAAATCTCAGTAGGGGTTGACTCAGCCATGACACCTCTGGGATATTAAATTTAGTACCGCTTTGCATGTAATCAACAGTGGCTTACCCATAAATAGGCCTCTAACAAATCCACGATCAAAACGTAACATTTCCAGTACTTCCAAGAGAGACAGGCCCTGCTACTGGCTTGTGTGAGCCGTGACATGCACTCTCACCTCTCACACCCTTTATCGCAACTTTTCTTTTTTTATAAATCCCGGTTGGTGAACAAAGGTTCAGAAGCAAAAAAAAAATGCCCAAAACAGCACGATTGAATAACAGAAATGACAATACATTTCTTGAATTGAGCAAGTTTATGAGAATTTGGGGAAAGAGACAAAATGAAGGAATTATGATTGCTTCGAAAAGCTGCTCTCTCGGGACAGCCGCGTCGATCGCTCCCTCTCCCTCCGACCGACGTGGCTGTCCCGAGAGAGCAGCTTTTCGAAGCAATCATCATCGTGCATCGAGCCGTGAAAACCCACATCATTACAAAATGAAGGAATTCCAAAGTCAAGCAGTGCCAGGTTAAACGAAAGAGAGACGTGTTATCTCCTGCAGTGCGGCGTTTGAACGCGGCGTGGATGAGACAAATCCATCGGGGTCGAACGGGCCCTGAGCATGGGTGGAGGAACTCAATAAGCGAAGTTCACGAGAAGAGTGCGCGTCGCGGCCGTGACCAGAGAATGATCAGGAGGCGATTGGCTGCCAGCGAATTCGGAGAATGCTCGAAAGTCAATCGACTTGACGGCTTTAGATTGAACTCTAGCAGGTGCGGTGAGGAGGGAACTGGGTGCTGCAGCCCCGGGCGGGAACAACCTGCTGGTAGAGCGCAACGCGGTTCTGCTCTCCGGCACGGGCGATCTCCAGCAGCGTGCGGAAAACCCGGGTGGCGACAGACGGCTCGAGAGGGGCGGCGGCAAGGAGCTTCAGCACGAGCACGCACAGCTCCGGGTACGCCAGCTGGCCCGGCAGGGGCTGAGGGCTGACGCAGGCCGCCGGGCATCCGTCCGCGCCCAAGGGAAAGGCCAGTCCTGGGGCCAAACGAGGGGCCGACTCGTCCTTGCTGCCTGCCACCACAGGCACCGTGGCGAGGAATACAAGTAAACGTTCTCAAATCAAGTTTGTAATTATTCGTGGATGGCCACGTATGCACGCCTCCTTCTCTACGACTGTTTGAGAATAGCCTTCACACACCCCTAAGTGACGGTGGCACGGATGATAAATGCTGCCCATTGTGTGTGGTGACTTCAGATAATTTGTGACATTCAGTTTGAAACAAAGCTATGTCTGCCAAAAGAATGTGATGGAGTCAACACAGCTTCGAGCGTGCATACATTCCAACGGGAATGTACCAGTGCATCGAGTCATCAATATAAATCAAAATTACACGCACTGACTCACGCGGGTACCATTTAACTTTCAATGCAAATTATATTCCAATCATACGCTAATGTAACATTTCAGCTAACGGAGTGATCAAGACTGAAAGCGACGAAACATCAAGACAAACGGCTCAAACGAGACGGTAAAAACGAGGCAAACAATGATACCTTCTTGAACAGAACAGCGATGCTCAATCGCGATGATCATCGAATCGTCACGTGGAAGGAAAGGATCATTAAACGTCTGCTGCTCACCTTCCTCTGTGTTGTCGTCGGGGTTGCTCTCGCTGTCCGCCTCATAGCCGCCCTCCTCGCCGCTGCAGCCGCCCCCCGGGGAGTGCTCCGTCTGCATGCCCTTCACCTCCTCGGGATCGTCGAAAGGGTCGGCGCTCCACTCGCCGTCGAGAGGGAACAGCTCCTCGTCCTGTGACCGGCGGCCAGCCGCGCGACGCAACAGGGTCAGGCGCGCACTTCACGCGCCGAGACGCCGTGACCTTTTCGCCGCCGTACAGCGATCGCCATTCCCCCCCCCCCCC
>JAZEWT010000004.1:1010470-1026521 GCA_036362905.1 Mordacia mordax
TCCGGGATAGGCTCCGGCTCACCGTGACCCTATATAGGATTAAGCGGTTTCAGATAATGAGATGAGATGAGATCTCAAAGAAAATCGAGCAAAGCCAGATTGCCAACCTTTCTGTTGTCGAAATCGAGCAGGACATCGTCAGGAGGGCCTCCCGTGAGGGCCACGCGGAGCAGAGCCTCGCACAGCGGTCGAGCCAGCTCCGTGGCCAGAAGCCCGCTCTCCGCCAGCAGGCTCCACAACTCCTTGAGGAGGTCCTTTGTCGAAAAGCCCTGCTGAGACCCCGGCACAAGCAATGACCCCCCCATGGCACAGGCTATGTAAGAAATGACCCACAGAGCCCTGTACTTAACCAGGACATTTTACGTACACTTACCATGATATTCACTTAAACAAAAAAAAGACAAAAAGATTACTGTATTGGTTTACCAATGTATTAATATACATTGGTAACAACCAGTCTGAACCCACATTGGCAAGTGTGGTGGAGAATGTTAAAACAAGCCTTACAATGTACGTGGTATTGTGAGGCCTTCATCCAGTCGTGATCTGACAAGTGGCCAAGTATGTTTTGTTTTTATATGTTGTACGTAATGGGCTTTACTGTGAGCTGTCACATTAGGCTGAACAAATGACTCAAAGTATCTCGACTAAAATTCAGGTCTACTTGAGACGCAAATCATTTTTGTCATTAAAAATATAACATTTTTAAAAATGCATTTTTGCTCACGTTTTTTATGGTTTTTACACCCATTCAAACTGGTCCACACATATATTGGCCAACACACATACACATTAAACAACATAATTTGGCTTTAATAAATTGAAAATAAATAAATATCACTATTTACAGTCCTCTGTCAAGCCACAGCGGGATAAAACCATTTCTCCAAGTTGATGGTTAAAGGGCATGTTTCCTAATCAGCGTCGGTTGGATGCGGACCAATTTATACACCACTCATCGCTGATGTTAGCATGGTCAGTAATCAAACGGAGGTTACCAGGCTCATAGGACAGGGTAACGAAAACACAATGAAAGTATTTTTTCACACTTTCATCCACGAGATTTCAAAAATATTCAAAATGGGACAAGAATCCACGTACAAATTTTGTACATAAGATTTTTAAAAAGACGCACGCTGGAAAATGTGTTCCGTTGAGATCACGCGTGCAACCTCTCACTGCATTTAAACCCCGTTCTGTATTCCAGCACGCACCTGCCCCAGAAGGTCACTGTCCCTCTGTTGGCTGCCCGTGAACGTGCAGCTGTGCAGGCAGACAGCCAGCAGGGCTTCCAGGAGCCTGATCTTCACGAGCTCGGGCTTATCCGTCCTCTCCGCCTCGCACGCGCACCAGCAACCGGCCTCGCCGTTGCTCACCGCTTCCCGCTTCACATCGGCCGCTGCGTGCGCGTCGGCGGCCCTGGCCGCGTGCGCGTCCGGCTTCTGCCCCACGCTCTCAGACTGACTCGTGCTGATGCTGGAGCTCATCCTGCGCGACGTGCCCCACCGGTCTCCCGCGTCCGACACGGGGGTGACCTCCGCCGCGCCCGCGGCAACGTCGTCGTCGTCGTCGGCCCCGCCGCGGCCCTCCGCCCGCGCGGTCTGCTCGGCGTCGGTCAGCTCCTGCTGGGTGATCGTCTCGCCCGACTCCGAGAGCGCGGCGGGGAGATGCATCTCCGTCGTGAGCTGCTCGGTGCTGGAGAAATCCGACGACGTGTTGGACCGCGTTCGAGGAAGGGTGGCGCAAGCCTGCGCGTCGTTATCCTCGGCGGCCGGGTCTTCGGGCCTCCGTCCCGCTGGCCTGTCCTGCCGGGGAGCGCTGGGGGGTGGCGCGAGGTCTTTGATGATGATCGCCTTGAGCCGGCGGCACACTTGAAGCGCCCCGCTGCGGGCCAAGCGGCCTCGGAAAGCGAGGCTGGCCTGGCACATGCGTCGGCACGACGCCCAAACGTCCGCCGCCAGGCGCACCTCGCCGTCGGAGGTGGGCAGCGCGGCGCAATCGGGCGAGAGGCGGGGCAGCGACGAGGCTCCGTAGCGCTCGCCCGCGCAGACGCACGGCGTGCTGTCATAGCCTGAGGTGTCCTCCGAGTCTCGGTCCGTGGAGTCCTCCCCGCCATCGTCCCTCGTCACGCTCAGCAGGGTCACGCACAGGAATAGGTCCGAGGCTCGCTGCTGATGCTGCTGTGAGCTGTGGTGGTGGTGGTGGTGGTTGTGGTGGTGGAAATCGGGGCTGACGTCTCCGTGAACCTTTTTTCGTCTCAGCGGGGCGAAGTGGCCATCCCGCAGGCCGGCGCAGAGTCGGCTCAGCCGCCGGCGAGAGCCCGGCCCGGCCTGCACAGGGTCACACGCAGCAACCATCGGCTTTTCACAATGCAGATACATACACTGGCCACCCATCACGTTATGATTACAATGTACAGGTCATCACACCTCAAAGGATGTACAGAATCGTTTAACATGTGAAGTAAATGCTCACACGTATATATAAACATAAAAACAAAACAAATAAATATGCTATAACACAATAAAAAATTGATATGTCTCCTATGCTGTGGTTGTATTAATATGGTTAAAATGATAGCGTCTCAATAACCACCATAAATGTATAACATGTGTTTTTTCCTTATTGTTGGTTAATAGTAACATGTTTATAGCTAAATACAGGCTCTCTTTATTATGGCCTGTAAGTCACAATTGCTTCAAAATTATAATAGCATTTATAAAATGCTTTTCACTCCAGGGTCACAAAGTGCTGCACAGAGCTGGGGAGAGACTGGCACGTAAACAACAATGGTACCAGAACGGAAAATCAGCAACAGTAACTTTGTAATCAGTAGAACAGGCTTTTACCATTTCTGGCAATTATATCGGTGTTAAGATCTTAAAACACCAAAATAGACACATTTCACAATGTGTCTAGTTTGCAAAAGCCACACATACTTGTGGCAAAATATGCAAACAGGAAGCTTTGATAACATAATATGTAAAATGGTAAAAACCTGTTCTACTTGTTACATATGTACACTGGCAAAAAGTACCCATAGCTTTAACAGTAACTTTGTTGGGTTTTGTTTTTAATATACACATCGTTGCAAAACAACATGTAAAATATGATCAGACTTTAAACTATAATTATAACAAATTATAATACATATATTGGAAAATGGTTTAATGTCAAATTTATCGTATAATAATAGTTGCATTTCTAGAGTGCTTATCACCCAAGGGTCACAAAGCGCTGCACAGAGCCGCGGAGAGAACGGCCACATCAACAAGGAGATGAGAAAATCAATCAAGTTATCAGAAGAAAACCACCTTTGTAGTGCTCAATAGCAGTGCTCCCTGTGTGACAGCGAATGGCCTGTGGAAAAGTGTCTGCACAGGACTTCTGGTAAATACTTTCCGGGCCTTTATATCCTTCACACAGCAAGGGTCACATGATGACATGTGCTCGCAAAGGCTTGTTGTGTGACCGTTAAACCACGTTTATTTTTTAATTCTGGTAATTAAACCGCGAAGTTAATTCTCAAAATTTAAAATAGCAATTTCACAGCCATGAGACATAATGGACTGGTACAACTGTCATATGACAAACTTATAACAGTCAAACCACTATTTTTAATTCACAGAATTTATCCAAATAAAGCAGAAAAGCACATTTTACATAGCTGTTTTTGTGTCACCGGTCAACCAGCTGAGACCAGCGACTCAGTACACTTGACAACCCGGTTTAATCATAGGTGGTTGCCTGCATTTGAATCCAAGAATTCACTGGCACCAAGCTCAAGTACTCTGCCCTCTGAGCCACCCAGCGATCGCCATGTGCAAGGGCTCTTGTGATTTGATGAATTAGCACGAGTCACAAGAGCAGCAGGATGGCACAGCGGTAACAATCGCGCCTCAGAGAAAGTCCTGCCTGAGGCAGTCCGATTTCCACCTCACGTGCCTTTGTGTGTGGAGTCTATGTGTGTCATCCGACCCCCCGTTCTGCGTGTGTTTCCTCCAGGTTCTCCGGCATCCTCACGCAATTAATAAAAAAAAATCGCTAACTCATTGGTCAATAACATCATAATATATAGGAAGCAGTGTCTGGTGGGTTGGCACTGGCTGACGGCCTGACTGTCTTCCCTGCCTTCCCCCCCTCGCCCTCCCCCACCCCCCCCCCCATAGTTTCCTCGGGCCTCCATATCCATGTCTCGTATGTGACCAGGCGTGGACTTTGTACACTTTACAAATTATATTATTATGAATTCTAAACGCACATGATCCGACGCATTTATCACGGGCAAAGCAATCAACTTTAATTGAGAAATCGATTATTTGTCACTTGCTTATTATTTACGGTAATTGTGACATTATTTTTTTTTTCCTCCCCACAAGTTTGTCACAAATCGTTCCTTGATGAAGTGACAAATTCGGTCGCCACGTACCTCGTCAGGCTGCAGGGAGTCGAGGGTCGCGTGGGCGGCGGCGTTGGTGGAGTCTCGCGGTGGGCCCTCGTTCCTCTGCAGGTGCTCCGGCCCCTCGAGCTCTTCGGGGCCATGGTGGCCCTCCAGCGCCAGGATGAGCGCGTGGAAGATGGCAAGCGCAGCCGGCCTCACCTCCTCTAAAAAGAGCAGCTCTGTGACTTGGGACAGCCCGTCGCTGACGAGAAACAGCTCCAGCAGGGACCTGCGCACCAGGGCATCACCCCCCCCGTGCCCCACACCGCCGGGTTGGTGGAAGTTGTGAATCATTTTAAAAAACGGGTAAATGCACGACAGTTCTTTTTTTTCTCTCCAAAACATCCACTTTAGTTCACTGAGAAAATGCTTTACAGCCCAGGGTATGGCTCTTCAATACTGACTTGGCTTGGTCTCATTAAGGACAAGAATTATGCCAAGCTAAGTTTTATATTTTAAATATACATACAACAGTAGTGTACATATTTAAAACCTAAATTTTTACTACATTTTTTTGCTTTTGGAAATAAAACACTTTGTGCACTATTGCAGAAAAAAAATGGGGTATTTATCTGGCTTTGTTAGCCAACAAGCAAAGCAATAGCAACTATTTTAAAGGAATCATGTGATTTGTCAGCTCTTAATCCCGCTGTGCATGGGTGCTTAGCGAGTTTAGCCTGAACAATAGCTCGGGATGACTTGGTTCATTTTAAAGTCATGATGGGTTAAAGCTCTTACCCAGGGCAGGCCATGAAATGTGGAATAATAGCCATCGTGACCACGCTAAATGTTCTCGTGACAAGTTCTTAAGACAAGAAACAACCAGATGCCCAGTTCACATTTTTAGAATGTAATTCTCTCTCGTTTACGAGGAATGCTGCAATTATACAACCACTCTTTCAGACGAGAAATGAACGCGAAATGAAGGGCAACAAGTTAAAGGAATCATCAGTCTGTATTCAGGGACGACTTTTTAACCTGCGAAGAGCAGGATGCTGTGAAACGCCTGGATCTAAGACACCGTAATCATCGATCCACTTCACCTCAACAGGACCAGACTACCCTCGAAGGGAAATGATAAAAAAATCTATCAACGGAGAACTCAAGGCATTATGGAGAGCTTCAGTGAGCCATGACATTATTAGCAGTGGAGTTCCTGTCTGCAATGCGTCCGATTTGTGATCCTCGGAGATTAACAGTAATGGGAGGCGGACAATTCGGGAGGGAACGTGCACGATCAGGGCAGATGACATCAGTACGTGTGCTGGGGCTCAGCGTTATGCGACACCGCAGGACCGTGACGGACGGTGAGCGGCCTGCGTGAGGTCTCAATCCAGCCGATCACGGCCGATGACGATAGTAATGGGAAAATGTGCAGCACACGTTTAGCGATCATCCTGCACGTGCAAATGATGGTGCAGCTCACAACCGCCTGGCCTCTTCCATAAACGGTACTGACTTTAATACATCATGAAAGACATTAACCAAAACTAAACTATTAAAACCTTCTACCACATTCACATTTACAAAAGCCTCAACTGCAGATGCCTTGGGATCAAAGTAGGGGTTGACCATTATAATGGTGAAAAATAGATCACGGGTGACCCTTCTAATGAGACCTCTGAATTAAATATGCACATTGCGTAAGTTAAGAGAGCACGGCAATCGAGATAATTATAGAAAAGAGCAATATTTATGCATCATTACCGAAATCGTACCGAATGAATTCTAATAATTCAATAATAATTTTACATTTACAACGCACACATATTCATTCACTGTCGAAGGTATTCATTCAACAGAGAACGACTCAGAGACACGAGGAAAGCACAGAGAGGCGGAGGAGGAGACAGCCAGGCGGTTTACCGGCACCACATTGCCACACACCGCTTCCTATATATTAGGATGTCATTAGTAATGATACACGTGACCTTGTCAAAAATAATGCTACATTTAAAATATATTTTACTTTAGTGTTCGGTGGATACATGTAACTGATTAATAACCTATGGACGCACAAGTGCTGAAGAAGAGACTACTTTGCCAAACTGAATAATGCATTTCATACATTTATTCTCGGGAAGAAGCCGATCCACGCTGGTGTAATCGTTGTATTAAAGACTGTTCACCCATGTGAATAGCTCTCAAATGACACAAGGAAGAACGATGATTGCTTCGAAAAGCTGCTATCTCGGGACAGCCGCGTCGATGGCTCTCTCTCCTCTCCTCGCGACGTTTCGCCTCACACGTTGGAGGCATCCTCAGGCTGAGGATGCCTCCAACTGTCCCGAGAGAGCAGCTTTTCGAAGCAATCATCATGCATCGAGCCGTGAAAACCTACATCATTACAAGGAAGAACGCTTGGAAGAAAAGAGGAACGCTCAGCACGGCTAGCAAGAAACGGCAGCTTTTGAGAGCAATTCCGATGACACATCGAGTCGTAATAAAAACTGCATCAATACACTTTTCATGAACATAGATTAGGGGGGGTTTGTCCATATGACAAAAGACCAATTGCGAGCGCATCCAACATCGCGTCACGGCTTTTGCCGCACCTAGTGTTAAGATCTTAACACCTGCATAATCGCCAGATACGGTAAAACCTGTTGTAATCTTATATATGTATACTGGCAAAAAAGTACCCATAATCTAAAACAGTTATGGCTCCTTGCTCGACCGCTGATTGTACAACCGTGGTTAATTCTAGCGCCAATACATACGGTGTGAAAACGGATGTCACCTGTGCTGCAGCAGCACGGGCATGGCTTCCAGGCATTTCCTTATGAGCTGGGGCGAGGGGCACTGCGCGTGCAGGCGGCACACGTGCAGGCACCCTGCCACCGCTGCCTCCCCGCCGACCCCCAGCTGACGGGCGTGCTGGGTGACCTCCACGCCCTGCCGGATGGCGGGCGACAGCACGTGCACGAACAGCTGCCGCCGCAGCTCCGGACCCCCCCGCCGCGCCAGCTGGCACAGGTGCCGGGCTACCAGCAAGGCGGGCCCGGGCCCGGCCTCGCCGAGCACGAGGCCCCTGTAGGCCGCCAACGCCTCCCAGCGCCGCGGCCTGACGGCGGCGTGGGCGGACGACGGGCTGCTGCCACCGCTCTGGGCCGCCGAGTCCGGGCCGTCCTCGTCGTCGGCGGACTCGCAGACGCGGCACACCGCCGAGGACCTGGGCTTGCCGTCAGCGCTCCCCTGGTAGTTGCCCCCGAGCTGGTCGAGCAACAGCTTTCCCAGCACGGCAAGCGCGTACTGCTGGTACGCCTTGCTGCCGGCGCCGACGGGTGACCAGAGGCTGCGCAGGATGGGGCGCAGCGCCGCGTGCAGGTCCAGGCAGCAGCAGACGCCCGCCCCGCTCGCCCCGGACAGCAGCCGCAGCGCGAAGTCGGCGGTTTGCGCCGACTCCAGCATCGCCAGGCAGCGGGCGCTCAAAATGGCCACGCAGCAGAGTCCGTCGGTCGTCTTGCTTGTCGCCCCGAGGCTCACGGCGTCCCCCCCGCCCTCGTCGTCCTGCTCCTCGAATGGGTTCAGCGGCAGTCGGCTGGCGGTGAAGGCACACATGGGCAGGCCGCTCAGGTCGCTGTGATGGTGTTCCTGGACGCAGCTCGGCTGTGGGCATGCTCGGTGGTGGAATGGCTGGTGGTGATGGCGTTTCCGATGGCCACCGGCCGGGTTTACTTGCTCCACTCGGGCCTTCTTTAGCGCGCCGATCACCTCGGTGATGTCATCTATGACGATGCGGATGTAGACGCGGGCATCTCGAACCTCCAGTGCACCCATCGGCAGCGACGGGGAAGGCGGCAACAGATGGTGCTGCCGTTGCTGCTGCTGCTGCTGCTGCGCCGCAACAGACGCAACAAGTGCTTCCAAGTCACACAGAGATTCATGCAGGAGATCAAACCCCTGCTGTTTGACAAACTCTTGGATCAAATCCACTGCCTGGTTAAGCAGAAAAGGATTGGAACCTGCTGCTTGGACGAAGCGCAGCATAAGTTGCAGGGTTGCGTGGATAAGCTCTGGCAGGAGAAGCAACCAATGGTATCTACTTTTAGAGCCATCTTGTGGCTCAAGGCACTTAGAAAAGGCCAGCTTCTCCTCTTCCTCCTGCTGCTGAACCTCTTTTAAAGTTCGCTTCAATCTTGGCGCAAACGGCTCTGTCCTGGGCCGCTCGAGACCCAATTTTGCAAGACGGGCAGCGTTCAGAAGGTCCAGTGCCACGGTCCGCAGCGTGTTCGTTATCCCTTCACCTTCCCTGTGCAGCGTGGCATTGGTCGCAGCCAGCAGACGCAGCACGGCGTGAAGCAACAGGCGCTGCACGAACGCGACGGTCTCGCCAGTCCACCCGGCTGCCATGACGCCCGTTTCCGAATTCCTGTCGCCGCCGCCGAGAGCCGACAGGAAGCGCAGCAGGGACGGCAGCACCGTGCAGACGGACGCTTGACCCCGCGTGGCCGACGCCAGCTCTGCCTCGCACAGCTTCCCCAGCAGAGACAGCAGCACCCGGCAGAGCTCAAACGGCGTTCCGTCGGCGATGTGAGCGTCCCGCCCAAGCCCCAGCCCCAGCGCCAGCCCGGTCGGGTCGTTGGCGTTCACGACATCCAGCTCACACACGGGAAGCCTCTGCACCTCCGTCTCGACGCCCGGTTGCCCGCGCACCACTGCGTCCGCCGCGCGGGTTGCCTGCTCCTCCATCCCGCCGCCACACCCGAATCTCTCGGGGGCCTCGCCCAGCGGCGGCGGGTACGACTCTCCGGGCTTGGGTGGGCTGAAGTCTTCGGACGTGAAAAGGCCGGTCGACGCCAGTGACCGGTTGGGCGCCACTTGCCTCCAGTTGGCGAGCAGCGTTGCGGCGGCGGTGGGACGCTCGCTGGAGCTCAACTCGGAGTCGGTGGAGGCGTGCGGCGCCTGGGCCTTGTCTCGAACTTCGTGCCCCGGCCCTCCCTTGCGGTGCCGTCGGTGCTTCCGCACGGCACCACCACCGCTGCAGTTGTACCTCCCCGACACGGGGAATGCCGTGCCTTTGCGGCTAGGGCTGGGCTGTGGCTGTGAGGAGGTCTGGTTGTTGCTCGTGGAAAATAGATTTTCAGCAAGGGGTGGAAGATGGTAAGCTGCGAAAACAAAAATAAAGACAAGCAATCCAACATTTATTACGTGCCAGTTTAGGCAAACAGCTGAGACAGAAACATGGATGGAACTGTAAAATATAGTCCGAAGATTAACGTTGTATAGCCTCGTATTAAAACCACAAATTTTAATAGCTAAGCAAATTAGAAAAACCTCTTCAATAACATAATTATGAACATTGATATTAATCACGATCATCCTGGGATGGATGCAGTCAGTTTTTAGCTTTGTATATTATAAGTCCAAAATATAAAACTGTGATCAAAATATAACCAATAGAACATATTTTTCATTGGATATATTTTTATATATATGCCAACTATACAAGACAAACATATTTATGTAACTCTTATAATTTTCACTTGAAGAGTACAATTATTCACTTTACATACAAAAAATTTAATGGAAATGTATGAAACTATTACAAAAACGTGTTTCAGGTCTTTGTTGCTTGCACACCAAAACAGAAAAATATAAAATAATAAAATGTACTGCAAAACAAAAGGGGCTCCCAGTGTGAAATGATGTACAGCCAGGCCAGTCCATGTACCCCAATATAACCAACGTTATTGATGGTTATTGATATTGACGCCTGGAACAAAAGCTGCATTTGCAGTTTCTGAGTGGAATATGGATGGCTCCCGAAAGACAGCTCGGCAACAAACTGCCTCAGCCACTGTGAGCAACTCTGCCCAAGGATGATGGAAAGTAGGGCCATTTAAGGAGCAGAGACGCAGACAGTGCACACAGGGGTTTATCAGTGATGTCAGTTCCACGGAGGGCCTCATCAGCGGTGGTGAAAGTAAATAGCCCATTGGGGGGCCCGAACGTATAAAAAAGAAATGTAGTTGAAAAATAGAGGATTAAAGACAGGATAGATGTGAGCGAAAGTTTGTTTTCAATAATTGGCTTGTCATGTATTGATGTGGGTTTTCAGGGCTCGACGAGTGATGCGAATTGCTCGCGAGAGCTGATCTTTCGGCACAGCCGTGGCGAGCGTTTCTTTTCTCTCCTTCGCCACGTTTCGCCTCCCTCGTAGAAGGCATCGCCAGATGGCATGCGGACGATTCGTACGAAGAGCAGTCCCCTCCGTTTGTTACATTACGAATTGAATTTGACCTGGTGTTTCGTGCACTCTGATTTTTCTCTGGCTTATGCATCCAGGGCCCCTTTATCTGCTAGGGGCCCTCGCGTTTTGCTTTCGCCCGGCACTGCCACTGGGCCTGATGGAAGGAACAGACGCTGCGCGCCAACGAGCGCCGCTGACGGTTTTTGCTGGTGCCTCGAGACCACCGCATGATGTTTACACGAGGCAGCATGACCTCCGTACAATATTCATAAAGGGATCTGATTTTTTTTTTTTTGAAGACAAATCTCTGCTTCAACAGAAATACAATGCACTGTCAAGAATTATTCATGGCCGTCACGAGGAAAACAGGGCATAAGGTTTGGCTCTCCTTGAATCCCAAGGCTCGCGCGGTGTATCTTGTTCAGGATGGCCATGTGTCACTGTAGCAGCGCTCTGTGACCCTCGGGCGAAAAGCGCTCCAGAAACACAATCACCTTGTGCCGCTACTTTACCAAATCGCGGAGCTTTGCAGTGGCATTACACAGATAAAGCAGCAGCTGAAGCAATGCAAATGAGACCACTAATTGGCTCTCTGGTTTGTTTCGCGTTTACATAACTGTTGTGATCAAACACACGGATGCAAGACTCTGGAATGCCCTTCGGCTGGAGATTCGCTCGGTCGAGTCCCTTTGGCATCTGCAAATCTCGTCTCAAGACTCAATTGTTCCGCAAGTTCTCCGGCGAGGACGATTCATGCGGCTGAGTGTTGTCGTGCCAGGATGTTGGCTCTCTTCCGACCTGCGTCTGCTCGGGAACATTTGTTCCTTCCTTGTTTGTTGAAGAATAATTTATTTTATTCATTTTCTGCTGACTTTGTGTGTCCTATAATGTGTCGCTACTGTTTGACTTTCAGTTGAACTGTCTTGATGTTGTTGACATGCCGTTCTCTCCTGCAGCCCTGTGCAGCGCTTTGTGACCCTCGGGTGAAATGCGCTCTATAAATGCAATTATTTATTATTATTTTCACCATGGGACAAATGCCGCCTCTTTATACCAGGACAACACACAGTACGGAGTGTATTTTCGTTTCACCACAGGCACTGTACCTTACTCAGACACGTGCAAACTAGCTCAGTTAAATAATATATATTTTTAATTGAAAAGCTGCATTACCTTTAAGAAAACTCAGCTTACACTCCGGCGAAAATCACTCTAGATATGCAATTATTATTATCATTACACAATATGCAGATGCCTAAAAGCACGGAGGACAATGGCAGACTTAATGGAAATGATACAACTACCTCAATCAGCACACATGCATGTGTACAATGACAAGCCCATTTTGACACTTTTTTTAAATGGGAAAACTGATGAACCATTGCATATTTTTTTTTGTCAGCACTTAGCAAAAACGATCAGCTCAACTTGTTCCAAAACAAACACTGTCATTGGTGATCATGACAGTAATAATAATTGCATTTTTATAGCGCTTTTCACCCGAGGACCCCAAAGCGCTGCACAGAGCTGCGGAGAGAACGGCATAGCAACAACAACATTAGAACGGAAAATCAGCAACAATAAATAAATGTTTTTTTTTTTAAATATACACATCGCTGCAGAACGACATGCAAAATATTACTATCTCCACCAACACAGTACACTTGTTTACCAGGGCTCCCTATAGCCAACACACTCTTCATACTTCTCAGTTATTCTCATCTCATTTTCAGAAACCGCTTAGTCCTGTACAGGGTCGGGGCGAGCCGGAGCCTATCCCGGCAGACACAGGGCGCAAGGCAGGGATACACCCACGATGGGACGCCAGTACATCACCGGACACTGAGGGCAACTTAGTCTGCATGCCAATTAACCTATGCAACAGCATAGTTTTTGGACTGTGGGAGGAAACCGGAGTGCCCGGTGAAAACCCACGCGGACACGGGGGAGAGAACTCGCAAACTCTCCCACACAGAAAGCAGCGCCTGAGCCGAGATTCGAACCCCGGGTCCTTCGTGCTGTGAGGAGGCGACAGCGCCACCCACTGGGCCACTGTGCCGCGCACATCTCCGTTATTCTGCAATGCAAAGCGATGCGTGACTCAACGGACGTGCATATGCGATGACAGTGGGTGTTCCAAGAGTCCACCATTGTAATAATATTCTCATCTCATCTCATTATCTGAAACCGCTTAATCCTATATAGGGTCACGGTGAAGCCGGAGCCTATCCCGGAAACACAGGGCGTAAGGCAGGAATACACCCGACGACGGGACGCCGGTCCATCGCCGGGCATTGCGGGACAATTTTAGTCTGCGAGCCAATCAACCTATCCAGGAGCATGCTTTTGGACTGTGGGAGGAAACCGGAGTACCCGGCGAAAACCCACGCGGACACGGGGAGAGCATGCAAACTCCACACAGAAAGGCACCGGAGCCGAGAGACTCGAACCCGGGACCTTCTTGCTGTGAGGTGACAGCGCTAACCACTGCGCCACCGCAATATTTGCATTTCAAAAGCGCCTTTCACCCGAGGATTACAAAGCCCGGTTTGGAGCCGAAGAGAGAACAGCGTGTCAACAACATCAGAACAGATCAATTAAGGAAAATAATTGCTGTAAATCAATGAAGGACACCAAATAGTAAATAAAATAAATCAAGGGAGGAATGAGTGTTCCTCAGCAGGCACAAGTCAACAGGTTAACAGCGTGCCATTGTAAAGGAGCGGTTATATGAAGTCATAATAAAATGCCAGCTCCTGACATGCCCTGTATTCTATATATTTTACATATTATATATATATATATTTTAAAGGGTACAAAGATAGGGAGGTAGGTATTTCCTTTTCGCCACCCTACAATCCAAAGCACTAAAATGCATGTCAGTAATATCGAATGGCACAATAGCAAGCATGGGCGGCACGGTGGCCCAGTGGTTAGCGCTGTCGCCTCACAGCAAGAAGGTCCCGGGTTCGAATCTCTCGGCTCGGGTGCCTTTCTGTGTGGAGTNNNAGTGCCCGGCGATGGACTGGCGTCCCATCGTGGGTGTATCCCTGCCTTGCGCCCTGTGTCTGCCGGGATAGGCTCCGGCTCACCGTGACCCCTGTATAGGACTAAGCGGTTTCAGACAATGAGATGAGTTTCTCCTCAATAGTACGTCAGTGTTGTTGCTAATTACATCTTAACGAGTGACTCACACATGGAGGTACGAACCCCGGTGAACCACTTTCAGTTACCAATCGCGGCTAACGTCGGATTGAGGAGGGGATGCCTCGAATAGTCCTGGGCTGTCTCGCTGCACAACCCACACGAGCCTGCGAGGTGAAGTATGGTCGAAGCAACCCGACAAACCTCCACAGCGCAGAGGCGGCCTTTGTCGAGCAATAAACTGAAAAGGGGCTTTTACATTATGAATGTCGTGAAAAAAAAAATGTTCTGTTTTAACTAAAAACAAACGTATCTCACCGGCGATGGACTGGCGTCTCATCGTCGGTATATCCTTGCCTTGCGCCCTGTGTCTGCCGGGATAGGCTCCGGCTCACCGTGACCCTGTATAGGACTAAGCGGTTTCAGACAATGAGATGAGATGAGAAACGTATCTCGATTGTGGATCGTTCGTGAGCCCTATTTTAGCGACTCTGACCGTTGATAAAGAACCTCCGACTGCAAGGTTTGATTGATATTGTAGAATGGTGGGAGGTGGTGCTGTACCGCAGGGATTGCAACGAACGATTCGAATCCCATCCGTTCCACCAGCATGTTGGCTGCATTTGTTTACTGCACGGCGAGAGGGAATACTGAAATAAAATTGCGCGGCTGCTTGAAAAGTCACACCTCTGTGTAAGCGACCAGTGAAAATAAAACTGCCATAAAACATTTTACACCGGCCTGCTAAAATATGTTTCAATTCCGCCACACACACACACACACTTCAAAACATGTATTCAAATGTATTGTTTACACGAACTGTATGACTGATGCTACCGTTGGGTAACGGTTAGCCCACTGGGGCCTGAGAGGTAGCTCGATTGCTCTGCCAAGTGAACAGCTGAAACAATTGTCACGTCTCGTAAAATCCATCCACCTACCTGGCACTAACGCTGTATTACCATTTACAGTGTATAGTACAGGGCGGCATGGTGGCCCAGTGGGTAGCACTGTCGCCTCACAGACAGAAAGTCCCGAGTTCGGATCTAGGCTCGGGTGCCTTTCTGTGCGGAGTTTGCGAGTTCTCTCCCCGTGTCCGCGTGGGTTTTCGCCGGGCACTCCGGTTTCTTCCCACAGTCCAAAAAAAAAAAACATGCTGCTGCACAGGTTAATTGGCTTAGACCAAATTGCCCTCAGTGCCTAGTGATTGACTGACGTCACATCGTCGGCATATCCCTGCCTTGTGCCCTGTGTCCGCCGGGATAGGCTCCGGCTCACCGCGAACCTGTACAGGACTAAGCGGTTTCTGACAATGAGATGAGATGAGAGTACATAGCACCTCTCACAAAGAGGCCAGAGAGGTAGAGATGGCAGCAGCCAAACGGTCGGCCGGCGCCAAACCAACGGTCAATTCGTGATATTTTTTTTAGTTGTGGGAGGAAACCGGAGAACCCAAAGAAAACCCACGCTGAACAGGAGGAGAATACATCACCTCCGCACATGAAAGTGCCCGAGGCGGGAATCACCATAGTTGCTCGGTAGATCTCACAAGGTAGGGTAAACTGTATACTCACATCTCCCTCTTCCAAAGAGGTCTGGCCAGCATGGGAAAAATAGGTTAAACTCCTTCTACAGCGGGCTCTCTAGAGTGCCCTCTCGTGAAGGCCCTTCCAACAGCGGTGGCGTGAGCCAGACACTTCAGGGCTGCACCTTTATCAGGCGCTGTCTGAGGGCACTCTCAGGTGCTCTCTTAGGATGCCTCCAACGTGAGACGATACGTCGCAAAGGAGAGAGGGGCTATCCCGAAAGAGCAGCTTTTCGAAGCGGCTTGATGTTTGTTAGGGTCATTTAAGGCGGCATTTCGTCATCATCGGCCATTAACAACAAACCTCTGCGTGGAGACCTCGTCCAAGTTTGGTGTGACATTCTTTCCCTGAAAAAAAAGTTTCTACTCCACTCTCAATTGCTGTCCTAGGCCTGCACATTCCACTGTATTTCGATACAGCCGAGTCTCTGGATATATTCAAATCTCGTCTCGAGACTCACTTGTTACGTAAGGCTCATTGTTGTCATGCCGGGATGATGGCTCGCTGCCGACCTACGCCTGCTCGGGAACATTTATTCCTTCCTGGTTTGTTTGTTGAAGAATTGTTGTTAATCTCTTATTTTATGTCCTATATTTTAAAGCCGGGCGGCGCGGTGGCCCAGTGGTTAGCGCTGACGCCTCACAGCAAGAAGGTCCCGGGTTCGAATCTCTCGGCTCGGGTGCCTTT
>JAZEWT010000004.1:1040328-1052904 GCA_036362905.1 Mordacia mordax
GGGGGGCAGAGCTTGTTATAGCAGTTACAGGGCATACGGCAGGGCAAAAACCCAGCACTATTATTATTTAACATTTACGATGATGGGATGCCAGGCCAGTGTATCCCCGTAAATACAGGGCACAAGGTAGGGCCTGTTGAAATGTGGATTCAGCCTTTTGTTTTTGCACCGGGACCACGGGAAACATAATTTCGTTCCTCTCTACACTCGAACTGTATAAGGATGGAATGACAATAAAAGTGTATCTATCTACACCCTTGATGGGATGCCAGTCTATCACAGGGCACTGGGAGCAATTTAGTCCGGCTGACTGATCTCGGTGGCATGTCTATGGACTGCCGGAGGAAGCGGAGTACCTGGCGAAAACCCACGCGCGGGTATTGGAAGAAGACGCAAACTCCACAGAGAAACGCACCGGAGCGGGGACTCGAACCCACAGTCTTCTTGCGACGAGGCGGCAGCGCTACTGGCTGCGCCACCGTATCATCCGATTGTGATTTCATGAATTTTCAATGTGTGGGCAGGATGAGCTGCATGAAATGTGGTAATGGTCACAAATCTCTAGTAACAAACATATCAACATTTTGTCGATGCAAACCAACAGGACCTCAATGTACACTGAATTAACTCGATGTCATATATTCAATGGGACCAATAACGCAGCATCAATAATACGTAGACGATAGTTAACTATTAGCCTCAAGAATTATCACGGATAATAAACAGCCCTTTGTGAATCCGCTGTTGGATGAAGGTCTCTCCATGCCTCACTCGTCACGAGGGTTGTTGGAGCGCGCTTTACCATATCCATCGCTGCGAATTGGTAAAAGCTGTGAAGCCCCATTACGGGGCCTCCACCAATGTCATCCAATAATAATAATATTTGCATTTATAAAGATGAAGGCTTCCCTCGGTGCGAGTTGGTAAAAGCAGGCTAGCCACTGCGCCACTGCACCACTGCTCTTCCCCATATTTCTCAGTAGTTAGGAAGTAGAGCTCTACATCTTCCATAGCAAACATGGTAATAGGGCATATAACAAAGCCAGCCAAACAATTCACCACTGAACATTGCAACAACCCCCCCCCCCTCAAGTGTCCGAATCTACAAACTTGCACTGAAACAATTTCATCAAAGAGCACACTGCAGGAAGCAGCTAAATATTAATGTTGTGATCAGAACCGCACAATTGTTCAGAAGCTTAGCTAAATTCCACTGGGAGTCTGACTCAATGGTGAATGATGTTTGACAACTGATCTCTCACGTTCAAACAGACATTTGTCTAATCGACACGTGGTGCTATCTAGTTTGTATAATAAAACCCGGAAAATAAAGAATCACGTGTAAGTGACCATTACAAGTAGCTAGTAATATGTAAATAATTATTCAGAACACATTGATTTTGTTTGACTCACATCCCAGTGACATGATTTACAGACAATTACACATGCCAACGACAGCTATGGTCTGCAATGCAGCATAGCTTTAAACATCGCGGAAAGAACCGATGCAAACATGACATGAATTCTCTACGCACAGCACCAGACCAAACGAGCACACATGCTACAAAAACTAGCCCTGCTCATTAACATTTCACACTAGTCCACATGTTTTTCGATGCATGCACGTTCATGCAATATCATAGGGCGGTTACGCAAGCACCATGAGCAAGCACGTGATCGTAATCGATTCGGGACATTAAATCGTTACGGAAATAAACCCCAATATAGCAAATCTTGTTAGAAACCTTTCTGAACTGTGCGAAACAATACAATGACGTATGTCAGATAGACGCTGACGGATATGGCTTCAGCCTACTGCAGTAGCCCTCTGCAGTGGTTCTTAAGATTGCTCGGGTCAAGAACCCCTAACAGCAAAGGTCAAAATGTAGAGGACCTCTTTGTCTTTGAGGTCTCCTTGCTGATTTGTGAACCTGTGGATAATCCTTCACCTTTAACAGCCTCCTGCCCAAAAATAATAACTCCTCGGTGTCAAAGGTGTGGTTAATACCTTTCTTACAACTGCACCCAGATGTGTGTGCAGGTCTCATTGCTACACAGGAATATAAACGTCTTAGAAAATAATAAGGTTGCTTTGTTTTACTCATAACAAAGCAGAGCTGGGTGGCCAATGTAATAAACAGGCCATACATTTAACGTACAACAACAAAAATCAGTGCCGTGAATATAAATTAGAGGATAATGGTATTGAACTAGGGAGTATATATCATACAGATGTAAGCTGTTTTGATGTCACCTAATTTAAACACTGTTAATGATACACCAATAACTATGTAAAACAGCAGCACCTCAATGCACAATTTCTACTTTATATATCCATATTGCCCATCATGCAACGTAGTATGCGCCGCAATTCAAAGCTAAACATTTAAATCACTACCCATGATTAAAATGTTAAGGTGTAACCAGAGATGTGAGAACACTCACTCAGATGAAACCACAAGTGTAAATTACTGATGCCTTAAATCCAAGCACCACAAGAGCATTGCACTCTATTAATCAGACATTGGTCGTTATTATTTTTAATTTCCACCAAGAGCAGGCATAGTTTAGCCGCACGAAACCTGCAGTTGTTTGTTGTTGTAAATGTCCATGGCACCCACAGTCCTGCCAACGTCACCCTGCATGGGCAAGCAGCGGACAGAACGAACTTACGGCTGTAAACTTTTGAAAACAGAAGACAGAGAGAAGCACCGAGGAATGGTTCGCAAGGTGGTAGGGCATTCAACGCTCACGCAATATGCGTCCCAGAGTTCATTACAGCGGCTGGAGGCACTTTAAGCCACGCCGCGTGTGTCCCAGCGTCACCACGTGGGTGGCGGCTCCCGAGCACGCGAGCAAAGTGAGTAATGAAACGAAGCGCCTCCGAACGCCAAGACAGGAAACGACAACGTGAAGCGGCCATTGGTCTTTGGCAAAGCAGCGCGCTGGTATATTAAGCGCCATCAATAATCACTGCCACCACCATGCATTGACATAAGCCGAGACACATTAAGCGAGCAGACGGGGGGAGAGGAGAAAAAAAAAGTAGATTAATTGCCAATGTGTGTTGAACCCAAAAAAAAAACCAACCCAGCAAGCATTCGCCCGACTCATTCCCAGTGCATTTCTGTCATTATCTGAACAGACGGAAGCACTGCCATACACCGTGCAAAGCCCATTAAAACAGATCATTTCTCCCAGGTTAAAACTTCTATTAGGAAACGTTGCACGGCGACGCTCTGCCCTGCAATGCATTTGAAGAGACAATCTTTTGTGCCTGTACACACAGGCGTCCACAACCCTGAATAATTTACGCACGGCGAGCTGACGACCGAACAAAATAGATGGGATTGGATTTCTGAATTTCAATGAACTCCGGGCCATGTCCAGACTGCGTTGTTGTGAGCCTCTGGCACCAGCCACAAAAGCCAACCGACCTTTACTGCTAAGCCACTTGGTCCCTGCTGTTCAACCCAGATGTACGGCGCTCTCATGAAGACACAGACTGCTAAACGCTTTAATTGACATATGTTTAGCCTCGCTGAGCCTCGTTTAAATATAACTGGTGGCATTTTACCATAACCACAGTCCTAATAAGGATGGGTTCAGGACTTGGTGAAAGCAATTTGACATAGTCAAGCCAATTTTGATAATCCAGTAAAGTACCATTCAAACGTTTATTTCTAAAAATGGCAACATTCGCACTGTAGAAAATTAGAAGCTATTGCAATATGAGTGTTTTTTTCCTTCTTTCTTCGTATCCCCACCACTTATTGTACTGAACATTTTTCAGAAGCAAGCAACTTGACAGGCTAAGCTGGGACTGATGCAGGAACGATTCGGGCCCCTGTGGAGGAGGTATGCAAGGGGCCACGGAGGTAAGCAAGGCCACAAGCCCCGTCTCATCTCGTTGTCAGAAACCGCCCAGTCCTGTACAGGGTCGCGGTAAGGCCACAAGTGAAACATCAAATAACGTTCAAAGATCAATTCGAAAGCTCAAGCTTCGATGGACTGCACTGAATGGCTCAAAAGAGAGCATTAGCTTCGCAGTGTACATTCTAGTCAGGGCCATGGCGCTCATAACCAAGGCTGTGTGCATTAGACGTTCACCACGCAGAGCATGAGAATTCTCCGAGATCAAACAATAGAGAACTCATTCCACTTCCACCTATAGCCCTGAGCCAGTGTTGGAAATTCAACATTCCCACGGTGGGCACCAGACATTTCACACCAGCTCCCACACAGTGGTACCCATTTTTTCTACTCTATAAGGATGATGGTTCGAGGTGACACTTATCTGGGATTTTAACTTGTATCCCTCCTTTTGCAAGGCACAGTCACAGAACTCCACCTAGCCTGACTGAATGAGGAGTAGCAGTGCATCGGCTCATCAAAGGCTATCGGTTTTTAAATTCACGACACTTTGAACAAATTGCAAATCTAAGAATATTTTACATACATATAGATTCTATCCATTATTGTCTCATGACCCCACCAGCCACTAGAGACAATGTTAAAATATAATGGATTCCTAGAGTGAATAGCAACCGATAATCATTATAATCAATTGCACTGCAGCTCTTGTAGCTTCTAATAATAAGCTACGAATTAACAACTGTCATTTTAGCTGAGACGTCATGGACTTTTATAAAATCAAACATAAAATACGGTGCTTACATCTTGTACACATGTAAGACAAAGGACGCAATAATGTAAAGCCCTTTAGCAATCCACTGCTGGAAGAAGGCTTCCCCACACTGTGTGTCACTGGGGTTGTTTGACCATACTTCACCACGCTGGTGAGTGCAGCTTGGAGAAGAGATACACTTTTGCCATTCCATTCGTATACAACTACAGCATATAGAGGAACGAAATTACATTTTTCGTGGTCCCGATGCATAAAAAAAACAAAGCAAGGCTGAATCCACATTTCAACAGGGCAGGGCAAAATAAGCAGCCGATATAGACTACATATAGTAGAGTGAAGCGGCCAGGGCAGGTATACATGAGTGTATTGGGCGGTGGGAGTGTCTGTGTCCTGCTTGTTATGATGAAGAGGGGCGGGGTAGCGTGGCATTGAGGAGCCTGATGGCTTGGGGGAAGAATCTGTTGCAGTGTCTGTTAGATCTGACCCGGATGCGGCGACACCTTTTGCCAGACAGCAGGCAGGAAGAGAGTTCATAGGAGGGGTGGGAGGGGGGGGGTCTGTCACAATGCTGAACGCCTTGTGTGTGGATGGAGGGGTCCCAATGATTTTCTCCGCTGTCGTCACTGTCCGCTGCAGGGACTCGCGGTCAGAGGCATCGCAATTCCCATACCAGACAGTGATGCAGCCGGTCATGACACTCAATAGTTCCCCCTGTAGAATGCGGAGAGGATGGGTTGGAGGAAGACTGGCTCTCCTCAGTCGTTAGAGGAAGTGGAGACGTTGTTGTTCTTCTTGGCCAGGTAGACGGTCCAAGACCGGTTCGAGATATCAATCGCCCTTGCATACGCAGTGAAGGAATGAAATTCAGGTCGTGAGATCTGTACGGCCATATGCTGCTGCACCACCCCTTCACCCCAGCGTGTATATTCACCAGTACTCACGTAGGGCGGCACGGTGGTGCAGTGAGTAGCGCTGCTGCCTCACAGCAAGAAAGATCCCGGTTCGGTTCCCGGCTCGAGTGCCTTTTTGTGTGGAGTTTGTGCGTTCTTTCTCCCCGTGTCTGCGTTTCGTCGGATACTCCAGTTCCTCCCCCCCACCGCCGAGTTTAATTGGCCTGCTGAGTAAATTTCCCCGAAAAAAGTTAAGTGCCCTGAAAAAAAATGTACTGGCGTCGTATCCTAGGTATAGTGCTGCATTGCGCCCTCTGATTGCCAGAATAGGCTCCAACCCCCTGCGACCTTGTACAGGATTAAGACGGTATGGATAATGGTGATGACTCCTCCTCGCATAATAATTTGCAGGGTCACAGGGGGCCAGAGCCTACCCTGGAACACACAGGGCATAAGGCAAGACTCTACCCAGGATAAGATGCCAGTCCATTTCCGGGTCCCCGGGGACAATATAATCAGTTGGGCGAGGTGGCACGTATTTGGATGGCGACAGGAAACCAGAGTACCTGTTGAAAATCTACAGGGGGATGAGCAGAATATGCACGCTCATCACAGAAAGCCACCCGGCCCAGGAATCAAACCCAGGGTCGTATTTCTGTAAGGCGGCAGTCCTGCTTAGCGCCACCATGCCATGCCAGGGTATATATATGTCTCATCTCATCTCATTATCTGAAACCGCTTAATCCTATATAGGGTCACGGTGCGCCGGAGCCTATCCCAGAAACACAGGGCGTAAGGCAGGAATACACCCGACGACGGGACGCCAGTCCATCGCCGGGCATTGCGGGACAATTTTAGTCTGCGAGCCAATCAACCTATCCAGGAGCATGCTTTTGGACTGTGGGAGGAAACCGGAGTACCCGGCGAAAACCCACGCGGACACGGGGAGAGCATGCAAACTCCACACAGAAAGGCACCCGAGCCGAGAGATTCGAACCCGGGACCTTCTTGCTGTGAGGCGACAGCGCTAACCACTTGGCCACTGCGCCGCCCTATTCTCTAAGTCCACGTTGAAAAGATCCGGTGGTCTTGCAGCACGAATACATAGGTGCGCATCCAATTATTAGTGTCAATTCTTAAGCACACAACAGACACGGAGGATTTCAGGTGTAAGAATTAATGTTCTTACGCTCGTGTGTGTTGTATGCAATGGGTTTGTGAAGCAGTGCACAGAGGCCACTATATTCGAACAAAATGTTTTAAACTAATCATCCTTAACTGCATTGCAGCCGTCAATCATGAAGAAAGGTAAATCACCATGCCCATACTTTCAAAATGTTATTGTTGCGGATTTTCCATTCTATTGTCGTTGCTGACGTGTCGTTCTCTCCGCAGTTCTGTGAAGCGCTTTGTGACCCTCGGGTGAAAGCACGCCATAAATGCAATTATTATTAGTAATACTGCCTGTATTTATAGTTGTTTTAAAGGACGTATTTTAGTTATTACAATTAGCTAGGTGGCCCATTGGTCTATGGTTCCAGGTATTTTGAGACCCTATCAAGCACCAGCCCCCCACACACCCCCTTTGATAATGTGCAGAATGAACATTATCACAACAGTGGCTCCAGCAATTTGCGCAATGGTAAATAACAAGAGGACATTGTATATACCGCCAGGTCGTAATATGCCGTGTCACAGCCAATTCCATAAAATTACCCTTAATGACTAAATCTGGGCGGCACGGTGGCCCAGTGGGTAGCGCTGCCGCCTCATAGCAAGAAGGGCCCGGGTTCGAATCCCGATTCGGGTGCTTTTCTGTGTGCAGTTTGCATGTTCTCTCCCCGTGTCCGCGTGGGTTTTCGCCGGGCACTCCGGTTTCCTCCCACAGTCCAAAAAAACACACGCTGCTGCATAGGTTAATTGGCTCGCAGACTAAATTGCCCGCAGTGCCCGGTGACGGACTGGCGTCCCATCGTGGGATATATTTCTGCCTTGCGCCCTGTGTCTGCCGGGATAGGCTCCGGCTCACCGCGTCCCTGTGCAGGACTAAGCGGCTTCTGACAATGAGAAGAGATGAGGGATGAGGGATGAGACTAAATCTCTTTTCCTGAACGAGTGCCACAGGCGAAGGTTTTCCACGACCAGCTGGAAGGAGCTCCTCAGAGATCAACGTCTTAAGGTGACATCAGCAATAAGAATGATAATGAAGCTAATGACTATGGGACACAGATATAGCTCGTGGATTTAAATTTCTGTTTGAGAAATGTTGACGGTGTTTTTATGGCGTCACCAGTTTTAAATAAAAAAAAACATGCAGAGATGTATTTTAATTATGTACTTGTCATCGAGATTATCAAAGGACTCGGCAGCAGGCTTGTACATTTTGTATGGAAACATACAAATTCCTCATCAAAAATGATCTTGCACCACAATATTGAGTGTAGCAGCAGTATGGTTTGACAGTTAGTCATTACAACTTCATGAATGAAGTTATAAAAGCCCAGACTGTGGTTTATCATTTTACTGTAGGTGTCATATCAAGGACAACTATTTTCTTAGTTTAGATATACATGCCATAACAACAAAGATTTTCTAAGTGCAACGAATTGGAAGGTAAACATCTTAATCTAAAATGGCATTATTGTGAAAAGGATCTACGGTGTCAAAATACATTCGTCATCATCTGAGCCACCATCAATCGACGAGTCATCTAATCGGGCCACTCCGGCCAGCTGTGATGCCCCATTTGGGAGCCTCCACCAAAGCAATGCACCAAGATGAAGGCTTCCCTCGAGCGGTTCATCATCTCTCGCGATCCTGCGACACATTACAAGTGAAGTACCGAGCGGAAAATCTGAGCAGAAAAAGAGGGTTCTGGATTGCAACACATCTCTTCAAGTTACGATTAGAAGTAGTGTGGGGCCATGCATGCATAAAGGCCACTTTGTTGGGAGTGCCTGGAAGAGTGCGTACTCAATTAAGACAATGAGATTTTAGCGATGCAATGATTAGGGTACGATGTCAAAACCATGTAACATTAGGGATGACTATTTGGCATATATATATATATATAACCGAGCTGGCCAAGAAAAATATTTATTGGTAACATGTGAGCAAGAAAGTGTGGACTACACCTTTACCTATTAACAAGGGCTTATCAATTAAACACAATATCTGAAAAATACATGAGCTCAGATATCCGTTGCAATTCGACGAAAGACCGTACTACTGCGCTACTTATTTGCGCGATTAAGCAAAGGAATGAACAAATCACGAATGACAGCTCGTGGCACTGCATGATCACATCAAGCACATGTGACAAAAGCGCTCTGTAAATTGTTACTATTATGTGCAGATGGCTATTCTCCGTTTATCACTGAAACTTGATACAGTAATGCAGGACTAACATACCGATGTCTCCTTGTGCAAAATGTAGAGTGCCACAAGACGAAGTAATGACATGGTTGTTCCATCGAACGTTGAATAATAATAATATTTTATTACCATTCCAAAAGAAGGGCTTTGGAAAGCAATCCTCATACACTAAACAATGAAAGCCTACATCAGTACATAGATGTATCTAATAAAAAGCACTCAAGACTGCTCCCTAGCTACCAAGAGATCTGGACGGGGTCACAATTGTGATTTTAAATTCCAAGCACAATATATACACCACAGCATTCAGACACTGCTGACACGCGGCTATGTATCATCAATGAATCATGGAGAATTCAATCGAAGGTAGTCAGTCTACGGTCGTCAAACCAGAGATGATTAAAGACACGTACGTGTAAAGCCCTTTCGTCAATCTATGATGGTATGAGTCTCCCAATGGTGTGGGAATCGGGAAGGTTACTTGACCATACTTCACCATGACTGTCACTGCCGCTTGAATAAGGCTGGAAAAATGCATGTTGCGAGTATAGCGCAGCAAAACAATGGATTTTGTTGCACTGGTCTCTGTTGATGATGATGGGAGCCCAAGCAAGCAATCTATAGCACCTATGTTATGCGTGGTGGTGGTCCAAGGATTGTACAGCACCGAGGCTCTAACCTGCTGGGATTTCCACATCTGACAAGATTGGGCGCAGGACTACTGATTTGGTGAAAGGCAATCAAATACAAATGGGCGGATTTAATCAAAAATCCAAACCACAGTAGTGACATGTTACACCTGTATCTCCTGCAATGAGAACCGTGGTTTTATAATTTAACTGCAAAAAAAAACACACACGCTTTGACATTGCTTTCAAAACAAAACTGAACAAAAATAGAAAAAAATTTAAAAACACAATCTATGACAGTAATGTCATTATTAGCGCTGATAAATGCAGATGTTATGCACATGACACGATGCACGTGCAAACTTTCCAATTAACCAATATCATCAGCCTCCTATATTAGATGTATCTGCATAATTATTTGCAAGAAGGGGAACCTGCTGCTTGCTGTCAAGCATTACACTAATTGACTAGCAATTACCACCGAGGCAAACGAAGCAGAGAGTCACTACCTGGTAGTATTTAAAAAGCTTGAGATAACAATGGAGGGACGCAACTAATCATTATCATTACTCCAGCAAACGCAGACGAGTCAGAAAACGAATGGCAGACAGCCTCTGCGAGGAAGCGATTTAAACAGAACCGACCTTTTGTCAGAGACGCAAAGACAGGTGAGGTCACCTCCTTCCATGCCTGCTCAGAGAGAGAGCAGGTGCGGCATTCCTGATCGGCGAGCAGATCCGATGTCCCTGGAGCAGACGGCAGCCCTTTCCTCGACGCCCAATAAAAACAAAACCGGACAACGTGGCGGCGGCGGCTGCGGCGGCGGCGGCACTTGGCTTCGGACAGCCGGGCAAGGAGGCGGCGTTGAATCGGCGGCGGCGGCAGAGACCGCGGCAGAGACCACGGCACGCCAGGAGCGCCGGCGAAGGAGAAAACGACCCCTGCCAGAGAAGCTCTCTTATGCGGCAACGGTAGCGACGGGGCCCATAATCCGCGCTGTCCGCTCTTTCAAATCGTACGTGGGCTGAGCCCTCCGCAGAACGCGCCTCGACCCTGCCCTGCCACCCACCCACCCCCACCCCAGCGGCACAAGCAGTTACACAAGCGGGGGTTCGCTTCTCCCACGCCAGCGCTCCCGACGGCCCTCCCGCAAGCCGTGCGCCGAGTGCGTTCCGCTGAAGTTTACTTGAACGCGTGCACGGAACAATCGCCGAAAAATTGCCGATAAGCTCCGTCGATGCGAGCGGATGTCGAATGAACTGTGCGGTGGGAACACAAGAAGCAGATGTGCATAGGCATTGATTCTGGTTCGTCGAAGTGATTCGTTTCAAATGTAATTGGAATCATTTTAAGAGCAACACGTGGTAAAACGGTGAATGTTTATCGGAAACCGGTCGTGAAAAATGTTAATTTAACCGCAAGAGCAGACGATAAAAAAAAAATCACAAGCATAATAACAGTCGTTAGCGATCTTACCGCGAGTTCAATGTGCACCATATGATTTGTCTTCGGAGTGCTATCCCTAGGACACGTCTTGCAGACGAATGAGTAAATTGTAACCACAGCGCTCCATCGCTGATATTCAGTCACCAGATTGCTCTTTGCTTCCAAGAGAAAACTCCCCCCCCCACTCCCTCCGCATCCACGAACCTGAACCTTGCTGGGCCAAGGGTAACTCCCCCCCCCCTTCCCTCCCAGTGACGTGAATCCCATAATGACGTCACTGTCACATCGGTAAGCGCGCTGCTGTGAATACGGAACACCCTTCATTAACTTACACCGCCTTCACAGTTGGTTGAGCCCATCCCATTTATGTGCTATCTCTATTAATATTTTGGGGGTTTTTTTCTCTTTCAATCGTCGCGTTGGCGGACGAGGCATAAGCCAACTGAGCTTTTGATTTTCTCTCTTTTCTGGGCCACTCCCTATGTGGAGGCTGCCCATGTGCTATTTATTTTGCACCAACAGAATTGGCAAAGCAATTTTACATTCAGGACCTCTTCTGCCTCTGGCATTAAGGCAATAAGGGAGCTGAGAAGGGGGGGTGGGCTGCGCGGTGGCCCAGTGCTTAGCGCTGACGCCTCACAGCAAGCCGGGTACTCCGGTTTCCTCCCACAGTCCAAAAGCATGCTCCTGGATAGGTTGATTGGCTAGCAGACTAAAAATTGTCCCGCAATGCCCGGCGATGGACTGGCGTCCCGTCGTCGGGTGTATTCCTGCCTTACGCCCTGTGTTTCCGGGATAGGCTCCGGCTCACCGTGACCCTATATAGGATTAAGCGGTTTCAGATGATTGAGATGAGATGAGATTATTATTATTATTATTGTGGGGTCTGGCAACCTCATAACACGAGCACCAATTAGTGCTCCTTCTTGAGGCTAGTCTATGTTTGAGCAGTTTTTAGAATGCCGCTTACCGATTGTCTGCATCAAAACGCTGCAAGGAAGCTGAATGTTGATCGTTCAGAATTCCATAAAACCTCATCATTGTTACTCGCTGCGGTTATAATAACCGTTTCAAATGTGTATTCATTGGCTTCATTAAGCACGTGCGGTGCTTTTTGCACGCCGACTCATGCGAGTGAAATTGGATAATAACACATACAGGTTTGCCTGTTGTCGCTGAGCGTCCAGTTATGTTAATTGGTCGGCATACGGATAGAAGAATGTCTTTAGACACAGGACACGCTTCGTGTTGACGAGCTTGAAAATCCCATTATGAATGTTGCCAACCCCCTCCTTTCAGACCACACGCACAGTTCACAACACATGTGTCCACAACCCTGCCACGGCGGATATTAAACAATTCCTCTGATTGCATTTCACCTCTGCGGTGATGGGCGGCGCCGTCACCGCCACTCTTGACGCACGTTCAAGCAGCTTATTTTACAAAACAGAAAACAACGAGAGAGAGAGAGAGCGCACGATGCGTCTCGGTTCAAACGTGCGTTTTCAAGAATTTGCTCGACCGTCAACACTTCAACGAATGCATCGCTCGAATCAATGCCTTTGGTCACCCCAATTCTCTCATCTCA
>JAZEWT010000004.1:1120911-1131574 GCA_036362905.1 Mordacia mordax
AAGGCACCCGAGCCGAGAGATTCGAACCCAGGACCTTCTTGCTGTGAGGCGTCAGCGCTAACCACTGGGCCACCGCGCCGCCCTGAAGTACAATCCATGCCTGATAAATTATTGATCCAGGTCTGAGCGCGTCTTGTCTGTCTAGATTAGAGTCGACATACAGGCTTGTTAGGGGGGGCGAAAGTTATTCACAAACCCTTCAGCAATTTGATGCAGTTTCTCTCGGTTCAGGGTCGCGCGATTCAATCCATGAATCAGCTTTGTGTGTGAATTACAGCCAATGAGAGCCACCATTGGTGGCTATGGAGGTGACGTGATTTCGAAAAAAAAAAACCCCAACTTTCACGATTCCATACATTTACCCGATTTGTCTTGCCCGATTTGATACATGTATCGTGAGATTCAGAAGCATTCTTAATCTCAAGAAACATTGTTAAATATAAATCTATGCATGACGCGGTGGCCCAGTGGTTAGCGCTGACGCCTCACAGCAAGAAGGTCCCGGGTTCGAATCTCTCGGCTCGGGTGCCTTTCTGTGTGGAGTTTGCATGCTCTCCCCGTGTCTGCGTGGGTTTTCGCCGGGTACTCCGGTTTCCTCCCACAGTCCAAAAGCATGCTCCTGGATAGGTTGATTGGCTCGCAGACTAAAATTGTCCCGCAATGCCCGGCGATGGACTGGCGTCCCGTCGTCGGGTGTATTCCTGCCTTACGCCCTGTGTTTCCGGGATAGGCTCCGGCTCACCGTGACCCTATATAGGATTAAGCGGTTTCAGATAATGAGATGAGATAATAATAATAAGTGCACTTTCCAGAGGGCTTTTCACCCGAGGGTCACAAAGCGCTGCGCAGAGCTGCGGAGAGAACGGCAAATCAGCAACAATAACGTTTTTTTGGACGGGAAGGGTGGGTTGCTACAAATCTAAGCTGTGCCAATCAATAGCCCATGCCGCGATAATCGAAGATCGAGAGATACCAATCGTCTCATCCGTAATGAATATTTTGTCATCGCCATTGTTAGCCATGATTTATCCATTGCTGGATGAAGGACTCTCAAAGGCGTCAATATCTCTCCGTCTCGCGATACAACAATCAATCTCGGGCGAGCACACGAGCCAATTTCAACTCGCCGGGGCTATCGAGCGAGTATTGTACAGTTGGTCATGCAATTGATCCTTTCATACGGGACTTGTTATTTCAGCACGACTAGATAAAGAGGACAATGCACGTCAGGGAAACAGAAAGCCTACATTTAAATGTAGCTGCTGTTTGTCCTCTGTGACACAGTTCTCACTGCCCCGTTTGGTTTGTTAACATTCGTAGCACTGGCTGATAACACGTTCTAATTTAAGATTGTGACTAGTCATGCCTCACCTTTTAAAGATTCCAATTAACGGGTAGCATTGCAACCGTCCACAAAACTCATTTCCCTTCAAAGAAAAGATAATTTTAGACCTTCCGTTTCACGTCGATTTATAGCTAAAGTTTACATAACAAATTGAGGCCACGGTATACCATGTATAGTTCATGATATTGTTGTTAAGGTGAGTTTCACAACACATGTTTGAGCAAACGAACTATTGTTGGCACAATAGTTATTAACACCATGCACCCGTTGTACATTTAAAGAGGGTGGCATGTTGCCGCTGTGCCATCTTCACCACACTGAACTTGCAAACCTAGACCTTGTCGGTTCGATGTCAGGCGACGCGGTGGTGCAAGTTTCCTAAATACCGCTGCCTCTGTCTTCCCGGCAGGGGCGGATGTTACCACAGCACCACCCTGTTGCCCGGCGATGAGTACGTTAGACAGTGAGGATATGGATTACAATGGCGTCGATGGTCTGCTGGCGGCAACGATAATGGCAGAGAGGTGGATCTAGAAACTTCCCAGATTTGGCGGGGATCGCGGTCCCGAATTTTTAAGATTGAAAATAGAGCCCTACGGAATTTATTTTTCCTCTGGCAATAAAGTACAAATGTTCAAATTGTCAAATGGGGTGTCATGACTCCCATCAATTCTTCCTACGTCTAGGCTCTCCCACTGAATTCTGTTGCTTATGATGGTGTTGGTACAATGACGACGGTGGTGATGATGATAATGATGAGGCCACTGTTACAACTATTGATGATCCACAAACTCTCCAACCCACCAACCAGCTGCAACACCCATATAGTGGTGAGCCACCAACTATATGCACACACCGCACCAAGCAACTGTAGCCAATGACTACTGACATTATGGGTACTTTTTTGCCAGGTGTTAAGATCTTAACACCTGCATAATCGCCAGATACGGTAAAACCTGTTGTAAGACTACTGACATGTTGAGATGTACATATTCATGGTCGCACATACATTAAAGTGCTGACTTATCGGCACAGACACGCCCCCACATTCAGTGAGCCACGCCCCTCCTTGCAGACCCGCCTCAGTGTACTGGAGACCCGGAGAGGGGTGTGAAGGAGATTAATGTGGCTTTGTGCGTTGCCGCATGGCTGTTGTCCGTGAAGTTGGCGCAGGTGGTGGTCGAGCAAGTTAATAAAGTTGTTTATATAAAAGAAGATACGCGTTGGCATGGGTGGTGCAAGTCTGTGGTGGCAGAAGAGGTGCATGGCAGCAGGCCAGTGGCACGTGCGGAGCACAAGGGGGATTCACGTCAAAAAAAAAATTCACAACGCAGAATCTTACCATCTAAATATCCTCGTGCGTTCACACGCGCGTGCATTATTCAGCTGGTCACCTCTAGTATATTGGTCAACCATCACGCCAGTCTAGTCTCTCTCGTACGATCATGCGGCCAACAGTGGAAAGAAGGGAGAGACGAGACAAGTGGCGTCGGTTACACAACCATTCAAGGCTGAGATGATTTAGGGGAGGTTTGGAAAATGTACCACCCATGTTTGCTATAATAATAACAATAATTGCATGTGTAAGGGCACATCAATGGGCCGGCATCCACACCACCAGTAGGCCGCCCGCAGGTGAGCCCCGCATGGGTCCCGGCGCGCGTACGGGATGACGGCGCCATTCTTCTCACGCGGCAGGCACGCCATCGACGACGGGAGACTTCGATCTTTGCGGCACTTCATTGAACACTAACATAACACTAACACAACACAATGACACCACGTTGCGCTAGATTGTCAGCGTCAGCCAGATGATGCCAAAAGGCAGTCAGCTCAGGACAATGCAATATCAATGCTTAGTATCTCAGGTGGAGCTGTTAAAGCTATGGGTACTTGGTTTTTACCATTTCTGGCAATTATACACGTGTATATGCCATGTCTGGTGTAGGCCAATCAGTTTGAAGGACAATGCATATGTTATCAAAGCTTCCTGTTTGCATATTTTGCCACAAGTATGTGTGGCTTTTACAAACTAGACACATTGTGAAATGTGTCTATTTTGGTGTTTTAAGATATTAATACGTGTATAATTGCCAGAAATGGTAAAAAACCTGTTCTACTTATTGCATACGTACACTGGCAACAAGTACCCATAGCTCAAATGCTCTTTTTTCTCAGCTGAAAATATTTTTTAAAAATCCATCAGGGGAGAGCAATGTTGTCAGGACAGTCTCGAGTCACTCTTCGTCGAATCAGCTTCGATGAAGTGATCCAGGATTTTGCAATCAATAGAATCTAGAAAGATGCTATATTTATTTCAGCATCCATGTATGTTTTGGGAGTTTTAAAAAAAGAAAGAAATGTTACTGAACGTCTTAGTATTGACTTACATATGAGGGGGTAAGAGGGGGAGGGGACACAATCATGTTTTCAGTGCTTAGAGTCTCTAAAGGTTTTTAATCCGGTCCTACAAATGGATGCTGTTACATAGAGGCCACAAAGAGTGGGACAAACTGTGCAGGCGAGATCAACAACACAGCCCAAGAAGTGATGCAAATGTGACAGAAATACGAGACTCTTCTGGCTCGCGGGTTTTAATATCGCGGTTTTGACCCATCGCGAAAATGTATTTGCATACCTATTTAACTATCGCGAAGGGAACGTTTATGATCGGTGCTTGTGCTTTTGACTCGCGAGGGGGGCGGCGCGGTGGCCCAGTGGTTAGCGCTGACGCCTCACAGCAAGAAGGTCCCGGGTTCGAATCTCTCGGCTCGGGTGCCTTTCTGTGTGGAGTTTGCATGCTCTCCCCGTGTCCGCGTGGGTTTTCGCCGGGTACTCCGGTTTCCTCCCACAGTCCAAAAGCATGCTCCTGGATAGGTTGATTGGCTCGCAGACTAAAATTGTCCCGCATTGCCCGGCGATGGACTGGCGTCCCGTCGTCGGGTGTATTCCTGCCTTACGCCCTGTGTTTCCGGGATAGGCTCCGGCTCACCGTGACCCTATATAGGATTAAGCGGTTTCAGACAATGAGATGAGATGAGAACGCAAGGGTATCTATTATGGTTGTGATTGACACCTCGCGCGTGGGTGGTAATGATAATAATGAAGGGCTTTGTGTGCAGTGCGTGCGCGCGTCTCGGTGATCGCGCCCGTGAGGAGGAGGAGGTGGCACGTGTGGAGGATGATGGTAAACGTGCCGCGGCTGTGGGACGCCGCTATGGGATGAGCGAAGCTGCTGTGCCGTGCTGCGTACAAGAATTGCTTTCCAAACGCTGTCCTCTCGGGATAGCCGTGTCGAGCGTTCCCGCTCGCTCCTTCGCGACGTTTCGCATCCCCCGCCACGTTGGAGGCGTCCTCGCGTGTTTTGAGACTGAGGGGGGCGTCGCGAATGAGAGAGGGTTTTCCCAAAAGGACATCTTTGTTAAACAATTCTTACGTAGATTGGTAAGGTGTAAGCCGCACGTTTCAAATACCGAGGTTTTGACTCTCGCCATGCTTCTCTGAAACGTAACCTCAGCGATATTCAAGGGTCGAGACGCAACCTCGATTGATGACACGCCACTGAATCACTGTTTATGGTTGTACGGGAGTGAATAAACGCTCACTCAGTGTACGCGTGGCCTTGGGACCACTCCCGCAAATGGATCGCACCTCTGCCCTCCTGTCTCGCCGCGTAAGAAACCCTGAGTTAATTTTACTCTCGATCTGGTTGTAGACTTGGATTTAATGCCGATTGAATTTCACGCTCAAGATTTGCCAACTCTTCCGCGGTGGTAAAACGCACGCGAGAGACTGCCATGTTGATGTCACACGAGACGCATGTGATGGATGACGACACGTAGCTTTAAATACATCTCCCCGAGAACGTATTCGTCTCCAACCCCCAGTGCTGTTGCGATCCAAGCGAAGCGTTGGGGTGGCCCTGTCCCCTGATGACAGCGCCAGCCCTCGAGATGAGTGGCACATTCGAGTCACTTGACATTTCGTGATAATTCGCGGAACCGCCCAAAATATTGCCACACTGAGAATTGATGATTGCTTCGAAAAGCTCTATACATACTCCGGGTTTGTTTTTGACTCAGCAGTACTGAGTGAGTACAGAGTATATTTGGTACTCACATCATGCGTTATGGGCTGCATGGTGGCCCAGTGGGTAGCGCTGTCGCCTCCTCACAGCAAGAAGGTCCCGGGTTCGAATCTCGGCTCGGGTGCCTTTCTGTGTGGAGTTTGCATGTTCTCTCTCCGTGTCCGCGTGGGTTTTCGCCGGGCACTCCGGTTTCCTCCCACAGTCCAAAAAAACATGCTGCTGCATAGGTTTATTGACATGGGTCTATCCCTGCCTTGCACCCTGTGTCTGCAGGGATAGGCTCCTGCTCACCGCGACCCTGTACAGGACTAAGCGGTTTCTGACAATGAGACGAGATGAGATCATGCATTATAATACGAATGCCATCATAAAGGTACAATATTTATACTTTGTCAGCTGTTAAAAACGTTCCGTATTGAGTTTACAGCAAAGTTGGCTGACATTTCCTATAAAAACGAGACGGGACGCCGCGTACAGGAAGCACAGTGGAAAGAACAACAGTGGCACAAGATGTAGGGGCATTCTAAATAAAGAAGATACAATCATGCTCACCATTATTTGTACTATCAAAATTCCCGCCTTCAGGGCTATCTTGTGGGTAGCGTGTAACACGTTATTTTAAGAGAGTTGATGGTAAAACAAAAGTGGGAAATGAAAGTTGAATTATTGTTCAAAGGTTTCAGAAGTGGAAGCAACACGTGGGGCGGCAACCTGAAATAAGATATAAAAGCTCCGGTGTTGTGTAGCTTCAATGAGCGCTTATGTAGGAGTCGAACTCAGCGTCCTCAGTGCGGACATAAATATATGGCGTACATACATATAGTCATACATATAAATACTTTTTCCATCATATACGTTCAGCATATGCGAGAATGTTTTTTTCATATTACCGTTCAATGAAGGCTTCCCCAAAAATTGAGTCGGTCATGGCGCTAATTTACCCATACTTTACCACGCGGGTCAGTGCGGATTCGCGAGGAGCAGTGGAGGAGAGGGCCCAGAATAAGTTTGGATTCGTGAGGAGCAGTGGATGAGAGGGCCCAGAATAAGTTCGGATCGCAGACGCCACTGATCTCAGCCGTGGGGGGGGGTGGGAGTGGATCTCGGGTTTGGCGGGTGCGTGACTCGGCTGGCCGTTGCACTGCCGCTGCCGCTGCTCCGTTGCCTTTCGAGAGAGACATCTGACCACATATCTCGGCCTCCTTGGATTGCGCTCGACGAAGACTCGGCGCAAAACGAACACGAGTCTGGCATTGAACGAATAACGCTTGGAGATCCGGTGACCTTAGAACACACACTCTGTCCTATTTTTATTCTCCCAGTGCAGTTGAGGCGACCTGTTGACACATTCTATTGCAGATAACAAAAGTGCAAGCCGGTCCACACGGCTCGATGTATGAGCATTGCTCTTGAGAGTTGCTCTTGCAAGGCGGCGGCGTCGAGCGTCCCTCGCCGGTAATGCAAACGCATGCGCGGCAATGTATAACGATGTCTCATCTCATCTCATTGTCTGAAACCGCTTAGTCCTATACAGGGTCACGGTGAAGCCGGAGCCTATCCCGGAAACACAGGGCGTAAGGCAGGAATACTCCCGACGACGGGACGCCAGTCCATCGCCGGTCACAGGGAACTGTGAAATCAGATTACATTCCCCAGTACGCGTCGGATGCAGCCTGCTTGCCGGTGCTCCGAAATCACGGCGTGACGGCACACAGATTTTCTGATCCCAACATGAAGTCATGCTCGGTGGATTGAGGACGGCGCCCTTCTCTGTCCCGCAAGCTGGGTGCGTAGCTCAGCTCGCTAGCTTCCGCACAAATCGTCACGCTGTATACGTTGAACACGCGTGACCTGAAAGCGTTATCTGCGGTATGTCAAGCGGGCGCCTGCAACACTCCAAGCACTCAGACGTGTTGACCCGACACTTTGGAACGCCGATTTCCAAATGGGTCACAAATCGCGCGTTCAATACACAACGCGCGTGAGACGTGATAATAATTGCACCCGAGGGTCACAAAGCGCTGCACAGAGCTGCGGAGAGAACGGCACGTCAGCAACAACGGCATAATGACGGAAAATCAGCAACAATCACCTAACATCATTCCAACAAAAACGTTATTTTTAGGGGGGGGGGGTTTGTTTACAAATCCGAGCTGTGGAGAGAACGGCGTGTCAACATCATAAGGACAATTCCACTGAAAGTCAAATAGTAGCAACAAATTAGAGGACATAAAGTAAGCGGAAGAAAAAATATAATTCTTCAACAAACAAGGAACGAATGAATGTTCCCGAGCAGGCGCACGTCGGCGGGATATGGCATAAATACGTTTGAGAAGAACCTGCATTCGTAATTGACCTCGACTCTGTTGTTACTGTGAACGTTAAAGGTACAGAGACACGATTTATGGCTTCATCTCCATATCATCTGCAAAGTCTCATCTCATCTTATTGTCTGAAACCGCTTAGTCCTATACAGGGTCATGGTGAAGCCGGAGCCTATCCCGGCAGACACAGGGCGCAAGGCAAGGATATACCGACGATGGGACGCCAGTCCATCGCCGGGCACTGCGGGGCAATTTAGCCGCGAGCCAATTAACCTATGCAGCAGCATGCTTTTTTGAACTGTGGGAGGAAACCGGAGTGCCCGGCGAAAACCCACGCGGACACGGGGAGAGCATGCAAACTCCACACAGAAAGGCACCCGAGCCGAGAGATTCGAACCCGGGACCTTCTTGCTGTGAGGCGACAGCGCTAACCACTGGGCCACCGCGCCGCCCGTTGGGCAAAGTATAATTAGTATTTATTCTGAGATCGTCTTTGGATTCCAAGTTTGATGAGTGTCATCACAAAAAATAAAATGTAAGATAATTGTATGGAATTATGTGTTGAACATTGCGAATAAATTTGAATTGTTTTCTGGACAGCCGTGTCGAGCCACCCCTCCCCCTCTACGTTGGAGGCATCCTCAGATGTCCCAAAGGAGAGAGGGAGTGCTCGAGACGGCTATCCCGGAAGAAGAGCTTTGGAAAGCAATTCTCATGCACTGGGCCGCGACAACCTACATCAATACAATATGATTCGATGTTTTCACCATGCCATGAAATTCGGTAATGTTTGATGGCCACACGAATGCTGCAGCTACACGTCGGGCTGTCACCTTGATGTATATTCAGTCGAGAAGGTCGCCTTACGCAATAATATGTTCAGAGGGTTTTAAGTAATAAAAAAACACACAGGGCTACTCTTAAGAATAGTATAAGGTGTCTCAAATATGAGACACGTGCTCCCAGACTAGTCTTTCACAGCTCACCAGCTGACAAGAGAACAGATTTAAATACAGCTGTCGGTGAATTATTTTCTTTTTGTACAGCATTTCAATGAATAACTGGTGGCATTGTAAGCACTGTCGTTACGCTGAACGATGAGGTCCGTCAAAGTAAACTGAGCTCACTGATGTAATACGTAGAACAGGTTTTTACCATTTCTGGCAATTATACACGTGTTAAGATCTTAAAACACCAAAATAGACACATTTCACAATGTGTCTAGTTTGCAAAAGCCACACGTACTTGTGGCAAAATATGCAAACACGAAGCTTTGATAACATATGCATTGTCCTTCAAACTGATTGGCTTATACCAGACATGGCTTTCTTTTTAGCCTGATTATCAGTGTCAGCCAGATGATGCCAAAAGGCAGTCAGCTCAGGACAATGCAATATCACTGCTTAGTAGCTCAGGTGGAGCTGTTTAAGCTATGGGTACTTTTTGCCAGTGTACATATGTAATAAGTAGAACAGGTTTTCACCATTTCTGGCAATTATACACGTGTTAAGATCTTAAAACACCAAAAAGACACATTTCACAATGTGTCTAGTTTGCAAAATCCACACATACTTGTGGCAAAATATGCAATCAGGAAACTTTGATAACATACGCATTGTCCTTCAAACTGATTGGCTTATACACGTGTATCATTGCCAGAAATGATAAAAACCTGTTCTACTTATTACATATGTACACTGGCAAAAGGCACCCATAGTTTACCTCGACTGAATCAAGATAGACACCAGCATGGCTTGTGTGATTAATGCGTAAGAGCAAAAGCAAATATGGTTAAGGACCGTCGCACGTATGGAAAAGTCTTGGAATAAATGTATCGTGTTCACGAAGGGAGCGGCCACAGCGGTGTTATTGATAGCACACTGGGCTCATCATCCAGAGATCGCCGGTTTGACTCCATCGCCCGGAGCGGCAGTTGAAACAATGAGAATTTGCAATGATGTGGGTTTTCACGGCTCGATCGAAAAGCAGCTTTTCGAAGCAATCATCACCGTGAGTATTTTGTGTTAAATCCACCCCGTGCTACCAATCAGCAGCCAGCACACGTGAGGCCACCACAGTTACGTTGATGGGCAGGTTTTATGTGCAGCAGTGGGGTAAAGTGCGGGTACTCGCACCTTCTATGAAACACGTCTGGTCAATGTGGAAGAGAAGACCAAATACACAGTAGCGTCTATTCTAGCGGGGGCCCTTCTGCCAGCAGTGGCGTTATCAAGCAAAACGTTATTTAACCTTCAGGCTGCCACCGTGCGGTGTGTACCTTTAGAGAGGCGTCAATCAGTGCATCCTTTACCATTGCTGGCCATTTACGGAGGCCTTCCGGCGACTCGGTCAGCACCACTAGATGGCGACGATGCGATCAGCTCCGAGCCGAGAGAACAGCCTACACCTGATCGGTGAGATCCTCTGCAGAGTTGTCACGTCACGCGGCTAACCAATAGGAACACTGAAATAAATCTGGAATGACACCCCTACTGCCGCATTTTATTCAGACTCGACGAAAATCGATTGCCGGCTCCTAATTATCGGAGTCGCTAACTGAGATATGAAAGCAGGTACGGGAAACCCAGTCGTTGTTAAACATCCTTGGTAGTTATTCTGTTGTTCTTAAAAGCACCAAATGCGGCGCGTGTTTGATTTATAAAGTTCAGTAGGTTGTAAAGTATAATTTATTGAGATATTTCTATATTCAACGCACAGGCGTCAAGTTACTCGCCCAGTGAACACGCACATCGAATGATGTGAAACTAAAGCATTAGAGACGTTTAACCGTTTGACCGTTTTTCAGTCTCATCCCATCTCATTGTCTGAAACCGCTTAGTCCTATACAGGGTCACGGTGAAGCCAGAGCCTATCCCGGCAGACACAGGGCGCAAGGCAAGGATATAC
>JAZEWT010000004.1:1137815-1148354 GCA_036362905.1 Mordacia mordax
GTTGTGGGGCAGTCCCCCAGTGGCACCGCCTATGGCAGGGCGAGGGAGCTGATCTATCCTCTGACCACAGGCTTGTCATCTCTAAGATTTGCCTGCCATTTTTCCATGGCAGTGGTGGGCGTTTACTTAGAACCCCATTCAAGCCCACAATGATCTGGCCTCCGCTGATGAAAGCCGTAAGCGAGAATTTCATCATCGTTTGCAGATGGCGCTGGTAAAGGATGAGGTTTAGGAATGTGGCTCATGGAGCTGGTATGGCTGCACTTGGGTATACGGTCCAGACTGCCCCAGAAACCATGGCTGATGGAGGAGGTGCTCAAGCTAGCCGAGAGAAAATTACAGGCCCACTCCCACCGTTTGCAACATCTCACACCTAAGGATGAGGAGGCTCACTGCAGATTTCGTTCAGAGGTTCAGAGAGCTGTAGTTGTGGCAATCGGTGTGACCCCCCTTCCAAGAGAGGGGATTACACCGATTGCCGAATATCACACCTACAGGGGAATATTGCTTCTTAGTGTGTCAGGAAAGGTCCTGGCAAGGATTATTCAACATGGCCCTTCCAGGCAAGATGACGAGAGGTTTGCAGAATCCCATGTTGTTTCAAGCTTGCGCGGTTTTGCAAAGACGCTATATTCTCTCTCCAGCTGCTACAGCAGAGATGTAGAAAATTCCAACAGGACCTGCATTTCTGCTTTATTGACCTGTTCAATGTCTACCATAAAATCAGTAGGCCAGGGCTGTGGGTTGTTCTTCATGCTTTCGGGGTCACGAACTCTCTGCTCACTGTGCTAAAAGACCTCCATGATGATGGGCAAACCCGGGTAACGCTACGTGGTCTGGGGTCAGAGCCATTCCCTGTTTACCTTCGGGTGCGACAGAGACGCACACTGACTTAGACATGGAAATTCCACTGGTACATCCATGGAAAGCCATGGATGTACAATGGGAAGCTGATCGATTTCCAGGTGTGATCAAGGGATGGCTCTCTATTGATTAACCGTGTTATTTATGCCAACAATTTGGTGATTGCCGCTCACTCTGAGCAGGAGTTGGGGGGAATGGCTCTGCTGTTGAACCTGGAGCATGCGACAATGCGTCGGGGGTCCTATTATCAACCCCACCAAAACCAACCACCTGCCTGGACATTTTGTGCCATCAAATGCTCCACCCCCTCAGCTCTCCATGAGTGGCGAGAAATTTTCGAGAGGGTGGAAATGTTTGCATTCCCAGGCAATGTGCTTATGGCTGGTTTTGGATTAGCAGCACAGGTCTCGCTCCGAATCAGTCATGCGGCATTATCTTCGATACTGCGCGTGGCCCAAAATTGCATATGGCCTAGCACAGGCGCCGTGGTGATGTCACCGCCACTTCGTGGTGAATGGCGGTTGTTGTTATGTTGTGATTCTGGGACAGCGATGGCTCAGCGGTTAGCGCGCTGGGCTACGAACCTGGCGACCTGAGTTCGAATCCTGCTCACGGCGAACACCAGTGACGATTTTCTGAACCGCTCCTGCGTCTCTCTCCGCCTCAAATGAGTACCTAGTGCGGTGTGTAAACATTACCACAAGGGAGACAAAGGCAGCCGGACGTGCAGCTGGATGCCTACCACATCGTGTGCCGGGTTGACTTCTATAGGTGCTCGCTAACAGCACTTGACCGTACAGTCTATTAAGGCTACACAGGTGATCTGTTATCTTTGGTGATTCTGGGAGGCTGCTAGTTTCCGGGAGTGAATGAGGCACCCAGTCAGTTTGTATTGAAGCTGAACAGGTAATCGTTGAACTGTGTAGGAGTAAACTAGTTTCAACGTCTGCGGGCACTGGGAGGCAATTTGGTCAGCAGGACAATTAACCTGGGCAGCTTGTCTTTAGAGCGTAGGGGGTTTGAGAGGAGTTGTCAGCTGAAGACGAGAAAAAGAAACTGGGCTTCTCAAATGCGTCTACTGCCAGTGATCACGTCCACAGTGACCACGCAAGAAGCCGCTATGGGGTTTCACAATTTTCTATTTCAAGAACGTGGCCTATTCCTGTGCCAACTTTTTAAACTTTTTTTGCAGACGCGCCAAAAACGCAAGTGGTAGCCCTGGCTATGGACAGCGCCACTAAGCACCTCGGTTTAGTCAGACGTGGGTTTTAAACTTGGTCGGTGATTTTTAATAGATTGTAAAGGTGTTGTGAATGGATGCATAATGACTTGCAGGCGTTTCCACTCACATGTGGCAATTCCTCAATACAATCGCTGGAGCGCTTTGACGGAACTTTGAACGTAATTTTAAAGATTCCTTTTGTAATTGCAGAAGCTGCGTACTCTAGTTATGTCCAATCGAGGGCACAGGCCATGGAAATTTGTTTTTTAAGTTTTGTTTTTAATTTACTCGGTCTCGGGTGGCACTATGGCCCATAGGGTAACGCTGTTGCCTCATAGCAACATGGTCCCGAGTTCGAATCTCGGCTCGGGTGCCTTTCTGTGTGGAGTTTGCATGTTCTCCCGGTGACCCGCGTGGGTTTTCGCCGGGTACTCCGGTTTCCTCCCACATTCCAAAAGCATGCTCCTGGATAGGTTGATTGGCTCGCAGACTAAAATTGTCCCGCAATGCCCGGCGATGGACTGGCGTCCCGTCGTCGGGTGTATTCCTGCCTTACGCCCTGTGTTTCCGGGATAGGCTCCGGCTCACCGTGACCCTATATAGGATCTAGCGGTTTCAGACAATGAGATGAGATGAGACTCCGGTTTCCTCCCACACTCCAAAAAACATGCTGCTGCATAGGTTAATTGGCTCGCAGACTAAATTGCCCGCAGTGCCCGGTGATGGACTGGCGTCCCATCGTGGGTATATCCCTGCCTTGCGCCCTGTGTCTCCCGGGATAGGCTGCGGCTCACCGCCACCCTGTGCAGGACTAAGCGGTTTCTGACAATGAGATGAGATGTCCTCGGTCTATGGATGAGACGGAACAATGACGCGATGTTTCACGCGCTGCTGCACTGTGAATCCAGCGAACCGAGTGCGGTAGCGGATCACGGCTAATGTCAGTGGCAAGCTTTATCTGAGTCCTGCCCTCTCCCCCTTTGTCAACCCCTGGCTGACCCGTGGCGGTGAAGTATGTCCAACCGCTCCCCTCACTCGCCATTCGGCGGGGAGGTGTTCATCCGTTGATTGAGAACGACTGACTTCTTTTTAAAACGCTACGATTTGATGTTTCACAAAAGGTGAGCAAATGCACGTTGTCATTCCCTCGAGGTACTTGCGTTTTGCAAGTCGTGAGATGCAATTTGTATGAATCATGTACGGATGGAGATTTGCTCATGCTCATGCTCATTATCTGAAACCGCTTAATCCTATATAGGGTCACGGTGAAGCCGGAGCCTATCCCGGAAACATAGGGCGTAAGGCAGGAATACACCCGACGACGGGACGCCGGTCCATCGCCGGGCATTGCGGGACAATTTTAGTCTGCGAGCCAATCAACCTCATAATCTCATCTCATTGTCAGAAACCGCTTAGTCCTGTACAGGGTCGCGGTGAGCCAGAGCTTATCCCGGGAGACACAGGGCGCAAGGCAGGGATATACCCACGATGGGATACCAGTCCATCACCGGGCACTGAGGGCAATTTAGTCTGCAATCCAATTAACCTATGCAGCAGCATGTTTTTTGGACCGTGGGAGGAAACCGGAGTGCCCGGCGAAAACCCACGCGGACACGGGGAGAGAACATGCAAACTCCACACAGAAAGGCACCCGAGCCGAGATTCGAACCCGGGTCCTTCTTGCGGTGAGACGACAGCGCTAACCACTGGGCCAGCGTGCCGCCTTCATCTCATAATTTCCAGACAATTAACAACTGCAAGAATAAGCTACCAACCTGGAGAGAGAGAACCCACAGTCGGTCTGGAGGTGACACTTTCTTGAGCAAAAATAAAACCATGCTCGTCGCTCAAACACGTGGAACACTGAAGGGACTTGGGTTTGTAATCCCTGAGTGATAGGAGAGATGAGGCTCAAAGCAGAGGTCGGACGTTTGCTGTAACTTCTGCCTACCGAGTGCACGAGGCATTCCTCAAAGACTATCACGAGCGCTATGCAAATCAACACATCAGTTGACACTGGCTACACATGCGTGCTTTTCTGCTTGCGTGTCACTAACACACGGGACGTCCCTGGGCGCCAGTGCCCAATGACACCGCAGACACCCTCGCGCACGGCACAACAGACGCGAGGGGGTCGCTTTAAACGCGGCGCAGTTCAAATAACACGCCTTCGCTTCGGGACAGGTGCGGCTCTGTCCGCATTGGCCCTCGCTTCATTCCAAACGTACGCGAGGCTAGTGTTAATTGTTCACGTGCCGACAGAGGCTGTGTTTCCATTTCCAGTGTTTATATGATGTTTTCAGGGCGGCGCGGTGGCCCAGTGCTTAGCGCTGTCGCCTCACAGCAAGAAGGACCCGGGTTCGAATCTCTCGGCTCGGGTGCCTTTCTCTGTGGAGTTTGCATGCTCTCCCCGTGTCCGCGAGGGTTTTCGCCGGGCACTCCGGTTTCCTCCCACAGTCCAAAAAGCATGTTGCTGCATAGGTTATTTGGCTCGCAGGCTAAATTGCCCCGCAGTGCCCGGCGATGGACTGGCGTCCCAACGTCGGTATATCCTTGCCTTGCGCCCTGTGTCTGCCGGGATAGGCTCCGGCTCACCGTGACCCTGTATAGGACTAAGCGGTTTCAGACAATGAGATGAGATGAGATATGATGTATTCACTCGGACGAGCCACGATTATGGCCGCTCTCTCCGCGGCCCTGTGCAGCGCTTTGCGACCTTCGGGTGAAAAGCGCTCCAGAAGTGCGATTATTATTATTATTATTATTGGAAACTTAATGAGTGACATGCACAGTGGGACACGTGCGTCATTCTCACGAAACGTTGCTGTGTGAAGCTCCGACATACGCTAGACTTTACTTGTCAGCTTCGAATTTGCTGCCTTACGCAAGTCAAAGGTCCCCACCGTAGCGTGGATTTAAAGGGAAGCCAGTTTACGCGCGTAACATCGCTGGCATGCGACTTTTGTCAGATTGACGATTGCTTCGAACAGCTGCTCTCTCGGGACAGCCGCGTCGATGGCTCTCTCTCTCTCTCTCTCCATCGACGCGGCTGTCCCGAGAGAGCAGCTTCTCGAAGCAATCATCACGCATCGAGCCGTGAAAACCCACACCATTACTTTTGTCAGATTTTCGTTGTGCACAAGAGCCAACTAATTTCTCACAGGTGTTTCAATCAGGAGTGCAGTGGTCGTCCGCCTCTGCGTGTTGCTGCGCTACAAAAGTAGTCCAACAAGCATCGCGGACGGTCGAGTCGCCTGCAAAATGAGTTTTAAATAAACTCAACATTGTCTGCGGGAGAAGCCTTAGACCATATGAGTGTCTAAATTGTAGCCATTATATGACTTTCCGTTGAACTGCTCTGATGATGTTGTTGTTGCTGACATGCCGTCCTCTCCATAGCTCTGTGCAGCGCTTTGTGACCCCCGGGTGAAAAGCGCTCTATGAGTGCTATTTTCATCTCATCTCAATGTCAGAAACCGCTTAGTCCTGTACAGGGTCGCGGTGAGCTGGAGCCTATCCCGGCAGACACAGGGCGCAAGGCAAGGATATACCCTCGATGGGACGCCAGTCCATCACCGGGTACTGCGGGCAATTTAGTCTGCGAACGAATTAACCTATACAGCAGCATGTTTTTTGGACTGTGGGATGAAACCGGAGTGCCCGACCAAAACCTATGCTGACACGGGGAGAAACATGCAAAATCCACATAGAAAGGCACCCGAGCCGAGATTCGAACCCGGGACCTTCTTGCTGTGAGGCGACAGCGCTACCCACTGGGCCACCGTGCCGCCCTATAAGTGCTAATATTATTAATCCGTTCGGCTACGAGAGCGCACATCAGCAGCACCCTTGCCGTCCTTAGAACCCGGCCACGGCTTTGAGCATCGTGATGCTGCCCTCGCAAAAGACCCGTTAACCGAGCGCCGCTCAGCTGACCGGGCACGGCGGCGTGCGGAATTCTACCAACCCCCCATCCCCCCCATCCCCCCGCCTCCCCTTACAGGAGCCACCAGGAGAACGAGGAGCAGGTGGCAGAGGTGCCCTCGTCGCGACACGGTGCCCGCTACTGGCGCTCCCTCCCTCGACAGATCTTTCTCGAGCATCAAGAGTGAGTGGCTTTCTCGGCGTCGAGTTCCGCTCAAACCGGCGTGGCTCTTCTCTCGGTCAGCCCATCGTTGGCGTACAGTTTATTTACTGTAATTAACAGGACAGGTTTTTTACCATTCCTGGCAATTATGCAGGTGTTCTGTTAATTACTTATGTACACTGGCGAAAAGTACCCATAGCGTAGTTTATTTACTGTTCACGTTACGATTGTTTCGTGCTAATTTTCTACGTGACCTGACCCAAAAATGGATTTCATGGATCTATTTACCACTCTGTCAACGTCTCAACTCCACGCCCGACACTTCGGTTGCTAAGCCGTAGCTCTTAAAGGATAATCAAAGTGATGTCCCTTCATGTCCTTCAATACCCAGCAGTTGTTAACTTTATTTGTTTCATTTATTTTATTTATTTAATCTATCGGGGCATTTATTTATTTCATAATTGCCCCACTCGTGCCCCATGACAACTCTACAGAGGATCTCGCCAATCACATCTGTAGGCTGTTCTCCCGGCTCACGGCTGATCGCATCATTGCAATCTAGCGGTCAGCGCTAATCTGAGCCAGAGGGACACAGGGCAACGTAGATGTTTAGATCAGTGGTTCTTAACCTTGTTGGAGGTACTGAACCCCACCAGTTTCATATGCGCGTTTCACCGAACCCTTCTTTATTGGAAAAATAAAATGTGATCACCTGCAGCCAGTGATGGCCAAGCGGGCGTGTCATCACGAATCATATGAGTGAGGTGTGTGTCTTGACCTCCACCGAACCCCTGAGACTGACTCACCGAACCCCTGGGGTTCGATCGAACCCAGGTTAAGAACCACTGGTTTAGATAGATGCTCATTAGTACAGCAGAAAGTACCCAGCGAGCTTTCAAGCTTTAGATGCAGGATTCCTGCGACACAACAAACTTTCGAATTATGTCAACGCTACAACGCACACAGATCAAGGGGCGAATAAACTTACAGCAACAAACTCTAAAAAAACATATATAATCTCTTAACCATAAAAATAATAAATAATCGTTCACAGGTAAGCAAACTCAAAACATCAAAGATGAAACACCAACTAAAATCGTGGAATGAACAGTAGAACTCAAAATTGCACAGCACACTAAAACAATAATAGACTAAGAAATTAAACAGTGCAACAATGGCATGGGAGAAATGAATAAAGCGATATAGCACAACAGAAGTTTATGCAACCCTTCAAAGGACCAATCAAAGTTATGCAAACATGAAGGTAAAGGTGTATGCACAATATTAGTTTAATTGATTAAATTGTCCCTTTAATGAAATCCATTTTTGGGGGGGTCAGGTCACGTAGAAAATTATAAATTATAAAATAGTGTCGTTTAACCCTCCACCACCCGACACGGCCAATCAGCAAGGGGTTGTCACGTTGAACAGAAGACGCGCCAATTCCTTTACTATCTCTGCACACCGGAGTTTTGCAAAGCCACCCCACAATAATTTACAAAAAAGGTGTACGACGTTTCGCTGACAACAACGTTCAGCATAATCAGGCCCCCCCAAAAAAAGGATGACGTCACACGCCATGTGCGTGTGACGCTGCCGATGACGTGTTTGCGCGTCACAGCATCTCGCGACACGGCGCGTCACGCGCCCGGACAGTAACTGCTATTGCTGCCCACATCTGAGCACGTATGACGTGTGATGACGACAGTAGGCATCACGGCATCGGTGCACACGTGTGATTATTGTTTGTTGTTGTTGTTGCCGGTTTAAACGACCGTTATCCGGGGGTTAACTCATTGCTTGCCATTGGCGGGGGTATTGGAGTAGAATTTTAAAGCCGGACGCCTTTGCTGACACCAACCTCCCCTTTAGTCTGGCGGTCTTCGGATCGTTATTTGTCTGGAATGTCCCACAGACCTGTTCTCCAACGGAGACCCGACCAGCAGTTCTGGGCTCCAGGTGGCATAGCTCTGGGGCATCATTGGAACACGCGAGCCCCGCCGCTGCCATAAGGGGTTACTCGTGATTTGTACTCCTCGTTCAATAGTGGCTTCTGTTTGCGTGCAGGAGTACCGACCCGGTGTCGCTGGCCATCGAGAACGACGACGCCGCGATGCTGCAGAGGATCATCATGGCCGGCACTGACCTCAGCAAAGTCCAGGGCCCAGACACCATCCACCCTGTCCATGCGTCCGCCTTCCTCAACAAGCCACGCTGCCTGCGGTTGCTGGTGACCAGTACGTGGTGTTGACGCAGTCCCGGTTCCTCCCCCCCAGTCCCTCGTCACTCGGTCCCCACCCTCGCACCCTGTCCTCGGAGCTCCCACGTCTGCCGTTGGTGAAGGCCTCTCTCCATGCCATAGGGGTCCCATTGACCGTGCTTCCCCATGCTGGGCAGTGCAGGGTAGTGAAGGTGGCAGACCCAGGACAAGGGTGAGACGTCACTCCATACCGGTGTCGGCAGGGGTTGGGAATCGAACTCAAGTTGATGGGTTTTGTAACGCAGTGTGCTTACCATTTCGCCGTCATGTCGAGCAGCACTTAGCTGGCTTGATATTATCATAGAGAGATGCTGATTGTTATCACAGCAGACAGTACCCGGTGAGCTTGCAGGTTCGAGATGCGGGATTCCTGCGACACAACGAACGCCTGAATAGAACCGATCGAGACTGAGTCCTTGTCCTGTGTCATCTGAATTTACAAAGGACCTTCACCCCAGTGGTTTGCCTGAAGCGATGTCAAGCGCTGTGAGAATCCCCTGCATCTGAGCGATGAACGGATGAAAATCTCATCTCATTATCTGAAACCGCTTAATCCTATATAGGGTCACGGTGAGCCGGAGCCTATCCCGGAAACACAGGGCGTAAGGCAGGAATACACCCGACGACGGGACGCCAGTCCATCGCCGGGCAATGCGGGACAATTTTAGTCTGTGAGCCAATCAACCTATCCAGGAGCATGCTTTTGGACTGTGGGAGGAAACCGGAGTACCCGGCGAAAACCCACGCGGACACGGGGAGAAAACATGCAAACTCCACACAGAAAGGCACCCGAGCCGAGATTCGAACCCGGGACCTTCTTGCTGTGAGGCGTCAGCGCTAACCACTGGGCCATCGCGCCGCCCCCGGATGAAAATCCCGATACTTATTGTACGCAGCTCGAGCGCGATTTGCACAGACGACGCTGCGTATCACGCGCGTTATTCTCCGTGGCCGTTTTGGGTCACCGATAAATTACATTGCTGAGCACAAGCTGACGTGCTTGTTGGTCTGCTTTGAAATGTATCGACCAACACTCCGCAGTGGTCAGCGCCGACGGTTCAATGTCGCGCGTCTGACCTTTATCTTTCCGCCCTGACCGGCTCAGCCACAGGCCGTTGGAAGTAAGCGTTGTTCAGTTCTCCAGCAGGGAGGGGTAAGCAAGATATATAACATCTTGGGGTGGCGGGGACAATTTAATCAGAACGACAATTAACCTAGGCAAGCGTGCCTTTGGACCGTGGGTAGAGAACTGAGATCAGCCAACAAAGATCTATTGATTGTTCCAGAGTCTAGACTTAGAACAAAGGGAGACCTTGCCTTCACGGTTCGGGCCCCTAGGCTCTGGAACAGTCTCCCTGACAAGATAAAAGCTGCTAAGTCTGTGTTTTCTTTTTAAACCATGTTGAAAACTCACTTTTATACTTTAGCCTTTAGTTAAGTTATTTTTGACATATTACGATTGTATTTTGTGTCATTGCTTGAGTCTGTTTTTACCATGTTTTTTTTATGCCAACTGTGAAGCACCTTGAGCTGTTTGCATGACGGGCGCTCTATAAATAAAGTATAAATAAAGTATTATTACTCGGAGAAAAGTCAAGCGGATACAGGCAGAACGTGCAAGCTCGAGACAGAAAGGCACCCGAGCCGCGAGTCGAACCCAGTTTCGTCTTGACGTGAGTGAGCAGCGCTGCTCACCGCTGATGCCACCGTCGCTCACACCCAGCGCAGTGTTTGTTCGTTGTGTAACTGCTATTGTCTGTAGATGTTCACGAAGCTGACCTTGTCGCGTATTCGCCTATGCCCCGACGTCCAGTTGTTCGCGTGCATGACGTCGCTCGACCGTGTGCGTGTCTTCCGGAACCCAGAGTACCCGCAGCTGCTGAACCTTCGCTCGCGCAACAACGAGACTCCGCTGACTCTGGCGTCCGGAACCTCCAACCTCGAATGCATGAAGGTGCTGCTGGGGGCCGGCGCCTCTCCAGACCAGTGCCAGAGCTACAAGGAGACGCCACTCCACCAAGGCAATTAGATTTGTCTCTCATCTCATCTCATTATCTGAAACCGCTTAATCCTTTATAGGGTCACGGTGAAGCCGGAGCCTATCCC
>JAZEWT010000004.1:1166121-1183388 GCA_036362905.1 Mordacia mordax
GCCGTGAATCGGCGATTGCCGTGGTCGAGGGATTTGCGACGCGGCTGGGAGACTGCAATGGCAGCAGTGAGCTCCATTGTTGTCTTTCCCCGTTGTCTGCGTGCGGGAGGAGAGCCCGGCCAGGGCAGGTTTCATCTCGCCAAGCAAATGGGAAGTCACCTTGAAATGTCGTGTTGAGAATGACGTCCGCGGTCGCGCTGTACGAGCACAACGCGAGTGTTTTGTGTCATTTGCGGTGAATGCCACTCGCACGCTGCTTTGTACATTAGGCTTTGGTACGGAGGTGATGTCTTCACATTGAGATGTCGAGTCCTGATGCGCTGCGGTCCCATTCACTCGGCTGAAGGCGATGTGACGGCGCGCTATAGTTTGTCAGCTGTTTTTGTCACGAGCCTTTTTCCCAACACGTCTGTTGTGAAATTTTTTTTTTTAACTCGGAACAGTGTTACGGACGAGTGCTTGTATTGACTGACGTTCATCGGTTGTAAACAAATGATGGACGTGGTCGCTTTCTGGACTTTAAACAGGACAAGGACGATCATGATATCTCATCGTGGCAATGTGATTTACAATCAATCCACTTGCTTTCACGTGCCATGGCCAGGAGGCCATGGCAGGAGGCCACATGGCACGTTATTTTACCCACACCTCACGTTGTAAAGTTGGATTCGCACGTCCTTTGGTTTGATAAATGTTGCAACTCGGTTGAAAACATTGGTATTGGTTACAGAGGATGCGGACATTTCTCAACGCTGGTTTAAAATCATCACTAAAAAGGATGCAGATTTTTTTGTTGAAATAAATGTTTCCTTTAAAAACAACAAGGTGACTTTTTTTTTAAGGAAAGTGGCTCTGCCTCTCCGCCAATTTACTTTTGGTGCTACAATTTAGACTTGATCTGGTGTGCCTGTGCACTGTATCTGTACTCTCTATCTGCTTTTAGGGAAGTTATTGACTTGTAAGGGTCTCACCGTAGTTAAAGTGATCGTCTGAATCCGAAACTGCTCGACAATATCCGGCGTAAAGTTAAAACATTAACGGTGTACATTTGTCAGACTTGAGAGGAAAAACAAGAGACTGTTTTCATTGATTTGGCTGTTGAATCCTCTCCGCATACAACAGGGATTTCAAGTCTTTTGTGTTGTATGTGCATTGTCAGGCTCGCATGCCTTCATTTACATGTAGGTTTAGATGTAAATGAAAGCAAATAATTAATCACCCCAGATGTCACGAGTTCGTGAATAACACATGATTCATCCTATTGCCACATGATACACTAAGCAGCATTTTTGTTTGACTGGAGGTTAATCTTGTGTGCTTTTCACATTATACATTGCCTATTCCTTACGAGTCAATACGAAATGTGATATAGACACAGTTACTACGATACTTTTAAAGCACTAAACCAGAGCACTTTAATCAATAAATATTATGCAGCCATCACAAGTTGTAACTTTATGTCAGGATTCTGCACGTCGGCAGAGGAGATGGAACAATGCAATTACGTTCGTGTACATGTGATATGTGGATTGTTATAGGAACGTGAAAGGCGGTGGAGGCTTGGGCAATCGTTCATCCAACAGTGATTGGACCTTGTATGATGGTGTGGATGGCGAAGACACTCAGAATTGTGCTTACGTGTTTTGTTTTTAAACACACCTGCATTCATTTCACAGGAAGGGTGGCCATCGGCTACCTAGAGGAGCATGCACCCGTTTGGGGAGGAAGAGGCTTGCTCAGTGCAAGAACTCTTCAAGTTTTTCTGCCAGAGCCTCTGCAATGGCAGATGGGAGCTGGCACTTGCCTGCCTGCCACGACTCGTTCAGAACCACGCCTCTCTGGGCCTCGATGTGGCACAGCTGCTGGAGGCTGTGGCCACACAACCTCACTGCTTCCAGTAAGAGAATGCCAGCATCGTGTGTTTGAAGTCACCACCAGTTGGTTTTGCATTGTTTGTAATATAAATAACATGAACCTTTTAGAAATGGCCACGAATTGCAAAAGTCTCTATTAACTGTCTCAGCAGAAACAGTATTTGATGCTTTTTTTGTTAAGGTCTCATAGCACTATGTATAAAACTTCCCTTTTAACCACCATAAACATTTACCACAGTTTCCTCTCCGCTGCCATGTCTGAAATAGCCCCTCTGTAATTTATTGCCAAAATGTGGTGTTCCATGGCATCTTCACAATCTCCCCAATTTAAAATACTGTAAAGACTCACATTTTCGCAGAATCATTGTCTCATCTTGGCCAAACATTCCTTTGGGCACTTTCTGTTGAGATAAAAAAAAACTACAATTCTGGTCCAACCTGTACGGCTGCAAATTGCCATGTCAGTCGATATCAATAGGATGTGATGCCAGTACATCGCACGGCACTGGATGCAGTTTACTCAGCAGGCCAATTATCCTAGGCAGCAGCTGCCTTTGGACAGTAGGAGGAGACCGGAGAACTCGGCAAACACGAGGAGAACGCGCAAACTCCACACAGAAAGGCACCTGAGCCAGCATTGAACCCGGGTCTTTCTGGCTGTGAGGCAGCAGCACGACTCAGAGCGCCACCGCCCCCCCCCCCACGCAACAAATGAAGACTGCAATTTCTAGCCATTGCTCACAATTTGCTTTACTTATTTATTTAAAAAAAAGACAAATTCACCGTTTGTAAAATATGTCCCGATTGGCATTAGAATTTAACCGAATGGAAAAACGAATGAAATACTCAATGTAAACTCTGAAAATAATGTGCTTTTGTTTATCGCAGGACATGACCAATAATACATTAATCCTCGTATTTCTTGTCAACTTTTCAGAGGTGATTGTTCATACTCAGTAAATTGTTTGGCATTGATGTGTCTTCACGAGTTGGAACGTTTGAAAGGTGGCACACTGGTAAGCAATGATTTCAGATTTTTTTTTAATGCACATTTAAAAATTGGGTAGCCAAGTGAATTTTCACCAAAAAGTTTTGAGCCCAACTTATATGACACAAACCTTGTAAAGGATGTTTGATTAGTATGGCAGCATGGTGTACTCTTAGAGTTTGTGAGCCAAACCGCCAGCAGGCCTCATTTTGACCTGTCTTTTGTAGGAGGGCCCGTTGAGGTTGCTCCACCATGAGGTGGAGTTCCGGCTGCTGCTGGACTCGTGCAGCTGGCAGGTCCCGGATGTCATCACTCAGGTACCGGCACCAACTCCGTCCTTTGAGTGTTTGGTTCTTTGCCATTTTGATGTGTTACTGGGGATTTTCAACATATCGGTTTGTAGACCCAAGTGTGGTCTGGGTCGAGATGCGTGTCGGTCATTGCTTACCTCGGGGTTCCTCCACACATTGCCCACACTGGTGCACAGCGAAAGCTTGAAATAAGTTGTGCTCTACTTGCGTTCTAACGTGGAAGACCACGCTTTTATTTGTGATTTTTATAATTTCTTTCTAAGTAAAGCATCAGTCACGTTTCTTTTAGACTGTAAAGCCCCAGTTAATTCATCGTGATGTACAAATGAAAAGTATGTATTGGCTTTATCAGGTTTAAAAACAACATGGATTAGCTGGTTTTTGTGCAATGTTTAAGATTACAAATATTGCTCTGCATGTTTTTTGGCGTCATATCATGGGTATTTCCCCGCCTTGTACCCTCTGACTGCCGGGATTGGCTCCGGCTCCCTGCGGCCCTGTACAGGATTAAGCGGGTATTGATAATGAATTAATGAATATTCACAAACCCTAAGGACTATGGGAAAATAGAAGACTTTACACTTTCTGTCATAGATACAGGTTGTCTGAAATCTGCTTTTCAAACAATTATATGGCTTGCATAGATTACTAACCTTTCACGACTTTAGATTTTCTATGCAGGTTCGACGTTACAGCACTCTCTTATTGCATTGGGATTATTCACCATTCTTTACCACATAGGTCAGTATGACTTGGTGAAGGGGTTGCCTAGGGACTGGCTGAGATAGGATTGGTTCATATAACACTCAGCATTGATGTTAGCTGTCTTGGCAATTGAACGCGGGTCAGTTAGGTTTATGATGGAGAAATCTAATCACTACACTATCGCTCAATCCACAGGATATTTACCAAATTAAGATACCGTGTACAGCCTATGATTAGTGTAAAAAAAATACTAGTTGAGATTGTTTAATCTCCGGGTTTTTTTTCATGTATCACCACTGCCTTTTAAAGATTTTGTAATTATTCCGTATACCAAGCTAAGATCGTCATACTATGCATAAAAGTGCTATGCATTTCCGCATTAGTTTAGCTTTGTGGAAAAAACAACCTCATGTGACATTGGTCAGAAATATCAATGTGTGCAGTGCAAACATTGTCGGGTTTCTTAATGACAAGCTGCACCGGTTTTACTTTGGTCCATGTATATGCTCTTCAGTCAATTTTTTAATTTTTTTTATAGAATTTATTTTAAAATTGAGCAATAGATTTTAAGTAGAGGTCGTGAATTGTATAGATGCCATGACAGCCCCGATACCATCTGTGAAACAGTACAATGCAGTTTTCTAGTTTTATACTGAAACATTGGGGAAAGGATTGGAATAAGTTTTGTATTATAAAAGAATTGTGATTTATTTTTCAACTCTACATTTCAGGATCTCTACCAGTGTTTCCAGCAGACCCATTCCCTTTCAGGCAATGAGCAACTTGACCCAGATGTTCTTCTCTCAAAGGAAAGCAAAGCATTCCTGCAGAAGATAATTGACCAGGACTCCTGGCTTGGTCAGGCGATCATCAGCAGCCTGAATACACAAACATCGCATGGCACCGTCTACTCTCCTCCCCTACAACAGTTGTTTGTGGATTCTATTCTGGGACACCTGACAGAGCTTCGGAAGAACTATAATTCAGACGTCCCAAGCCATGCAAGTTATTGCAAACCAGCTGAAACTAGAGAACGCCTATATTCATGTCTGGCTACCTTGAACCTGATCGCCCCAGCGAAGACCGTGGACCTTGACAGGTTGTTTTTGGAGCTCTACGACGCTTGCTATGGTGCCGAGAGCATATTGAGTGAGACCCGCTTGCTCAGCTGCCTTCTCAGGAAAGGAAACAACTTCTTGGTTAAGCGTTATTGTGCGGTGGTGGATGAAGAGAACAGGAAAAAGATTGTGCTTGACAATTCAACGTTTGCTGCAGTCGAAGGAGACTGTAAGTTCTTATACATTCGCGTCTTTGACTTGAATGTAATATATTTTCTGCTCATTTTAGATATTCCATTGCATGTGTTTGTTACTGCCACTGTTATTGATTTTTTTTCTATAATCTTACAAAACTAAGTGTCACTAATGCTTTAAACTGCAAGTTTGCCCTCCATGACCTCCGCAAATCACCTCCAAATCTGCGAATGAGCATCCAAGAGCCACTTCAGGATTCCTCGCTTGCACCTGTATGTGAGGCCACATCACAGTATTGGCTACCAATTCAAGCCCAGGTCATCTACAAGCTCGCCCTCGCCATATGCACTGGCCCCTACCCTCCATGCATGTGGCTGTACTCACCTCCACATGCCCTCTGTTCCATTTTCGAAGGCTCAGTGGGAGGTTCCTTGTTCTCGACTCTGACCTTTGTCGTCTGGAATTCCTTCCCATGCTAATGACTGCCCTTGTTCATGCATAGGCTGAATAGCATTCTTGTGAGCTGTGTGCCATCCACTGTAATTAAAACGCCACGTCTTTTGTTCCTGTTTTTGGTGGATCTCCCGTAATGCGCATGTCCCAAACCGTGCGGAATTTTGCAATGCCAGCTGCATTTAAACGTTTGCGCGAATTGAAAATTTTTTACATGTAAGGTCACGTCACAAGTTCTATTGCTGCGTTTTGCCGTGCAGCGGTGTATGGTGACCTGCCAGAGGGAGAGAAGGTGGTGCTGGCCCTCATGGCTCAGCCTGACCGGTCTCGCGCTTGGAAAGAGCTCTACTTTTACTGTATCGCCAACGGAAAACACTTCCTAGAACTCATCGTGGTGAGTCACCAACAGAGGGACCGGACTGCCAAGATCATCATTTTTACTACGCTACCTGTGCCTTAAATGTCACGTGTAGGATTCAAAACAATAGCAAGAGAAATACGATTTGTGATGCGTGCAAATGCCACGCTTGGTCATGGACGAGACATGGATTCAGAGGTGCGAGGAGACCGCAGAGGCTAGCCCTGCAGCCAGCTGGCCACAACACATGCCAGACACTGCGTCCTATATATTAAGGTATTATCGGCTTAATAATTAATGAGTGTGACTAAAGGAAGGCCCTTACTCTCAGGATTATAAGCAGGACCAACACACAAGACGTACCCAAGCTTGTGTGCAAAGTCAATAAAGTTATACAATTCTGGTTGCACACCGTTTTTATATGACGTAGCTCCCAACGGATACTTTAAAAGCAAAGCAAAAAAAAAATTGAGTCTTACACTCCAGGAGCACACCGTGATGCACACTGTCACCGCATCACGGTAATTGATTGAACTGTCTTTGTGGTGACAGCTGGCTGCCTTACAACTGGTGAAGCGAGACGATCTGGTGACGCTGGGGCAGCTGCTGTCGGGAGAATTGGAACCTCTGTGTCGCCTGGTTTTGCTCCTGGGATGGGATCACTGCTCCACCCCCGAAGCAGCTCGTGAACTTCTGCGCACCCTGCACTCCAACAGGGTAAGCCCTGGGAAGAGCCTGGGACTGCCTCTGGATGCCAGCTTATATTTACTTGATTTTCGCATTTCTTTAACTTATTCGTTTTCATCTGAAGTGAATTTTGTATGATGATTGCTTCGATAAACTGCTGTCTCGGGACAGCCGCGTCGATCGCTCCCTCTCTCCACGTCGCAGTGTTTCGCCTCGCACGTTAAGAGGCATCCTCGGGCACAGCGCTGTGTGCCATAGAGTGGCTGTGCGCCGTAGAATGGCCGTATAATGGCACAGCGCCTGAGGATGCCTCTGACGTGTGAGGCGAAACGTCGCGATGGGCAGAGAGGGAGCGATCGACGCGACTGTGCCGAGAGAGCAGCTCTTCGAAGCAATCATCATTCATCGAGCCGTGAAAACCTACATCATTGAATTTGTACGTTGTTGAGTTGTATAGAATTAATTTGCCCCAGCGGTCTGTGCTGTCAGCTCTTTACACTTGCTCAAGCCCAAGATTAAGACTTGTTCTGACTGGTTGACCTTTGCTATTACATCACTATGCCTACTTTTTACGTACATTGTCTTTAGATGCTGTCGCGTTTAGATGCTATATGCATCAAATTATATGCATTATATATTTCTGTATACTATACAGTTCAGTTTACTTCCACTTATATCACATCACGTTTTAGGCTGTCATGACCAGGAGTCAATTTTTAAAACGGAGACCTGGTTAAAATAAATACACCTTAACAGAAGTAAAATATTGTGGGGTCGCTTTTCAACACACCGGTGTGCTGAGATAGTAAAGGAATTGGCGCGTCTTCTGTTCAACGTGACAACCCCTTGCCGATTGGCCGTGTCGGGTGGTGGAGGGTTAAACGACACTATTTTATAATCTATAACTTTTTACGTGACCTGACCCAAAAAATGGATTTCATTGATAATATTGGTCACGAAAGCCTTCGAATTAAAGAAGTGGTTCTTGTGCAAGAAGTTAAAACGCAAGATGAAAGATAACAGCAAATGGTTAACTTTTTTTCCTAGAGTGCAACAAATAAAAAACCCAACAGTAAATATATATATATATATTGACGCAACATATTTAAAAAAATCAGGGTTAACACCGTACACCTCACTGGAAACATGATTATTTTAAGGCAAACATTGCATATGACAGAACTCTATCCTTTTTTTGCCATTAACCTTTGTGTGGCGCGATGTTTTTTTTAATCGCATTTATATTATTATTATTATTATAATTCGTGTCCAGAGAGTTGTAGAAGCAAGTTGTGCAGCCAGCACGCGTGCCCCGACGGTAACTGCACGCACGTGAGCGGAGAGTGGCCTCATTCAAGAAGCGACGCTTCCTGCGTGCGGGTCAGTGTGGTCGTTGTTAACGCCGGTGCCTGTTGGTGCCAGGTCGTGCGTGGAGACCGTTTGCTGGCGAACGCCTGCAACGGCCTGGCCTCACAGGTGGACGTCCTGCAGTGGTGCATCCGCAAGAGCAGGTAGAGGCCGTGCCCTGCAAAGTCACTGCGAGGACGATCATCCCAGATCGTGTCATCGAATAAGTACTGAATTACAGCACACGCGAATGGTTATAGACGAATAAATAATTGCCTGCGTTTAGAGACATTGATTGCCCTGTCTCGGCTATAATTTCAGTTGTTGCAGTTTTGTAACAGTGCATGGTATTGTTAGTTCTGTAATACTATCTTTTTATCTGCCTGTCTTTCCATAAATACACCCACTGTATCTGTACACTGTATTCTGGTGGGGTTTTTTTTTACAGTTTATGAATCCATATCGGTTTAAACCATTACAAGCACTGGAGGTGATACATCCGGTGTTTTTAAAATGGCTTTGAGTCGCGTTCCCGAATTGTGACGTATGAGGCAGGGGGTGTTGGTGATGGGTGCAGGTTGGAGCAAGCCTCCACATGCTTAACGTGTTGGGCGAACTCTTGCCGTCCACAGTAAACACCTCAGTGCGGAGGACCTAGCGCGGAATTTGCACAGTCAGGAGCAACATTCGACACTCTACCAGCTTCACCACCTCACAGACCTCCTGCGACTGCATGAGGTGGAGGTGTTCGCCGTGCTGCTCAAGCCCGTGGTCAACAGCGCAGGTCTGCGACCCTGACGCCGCGTTAATACGAGCAGCCTGTTCTCGCGCAAGGGGCAGCCATGGGCCAGTGGTGCGCACGCTACTACCGTGAAGCTGGCGTTCAGAGTTCCACGCTCGGCCATGGCTGACATTAGTAGCGAGCGTTGTCTGTAAGAGCTCTCACCTCAGCGTCACCAAAGTGTTTCAGATCAGCGGGGTGGATTGTCAAAAGAGCTGTCCATTTTACTTCCTTGCTGAAATGGAGACCGCTGTGCAAAGGGATAATGTGGCATGTGTGAGACGAAACATATTTCTAACATTGCAGATTATTATCATCATTATCTATACCTGCTTAATCCTGAACAGAATCGGGGGTTGCTATAGCCTATCCTGGCAGGTAGAGGGTGCAAGGAGGGGCTAAACCCAGGATGTACACCAGTAAATCGCAGGGTACTGGGAGCAATTTACTCAGCCGGTCATTTAACCTAGGCAGCAGCGTGCCTTTGGACGGTGGGAGGAAACCGGAGTACCCAGTGAAAACGCACGCGGATACGGGGAGAACACGCAAACTCCACCGAACCCGCTACCTACTTGCTGTGGGTTGGCAGCGCTATTCACTGCGCCAATACACCGCCCTGCATTGCAGATGCTGTCACATGTTAGAATTTTTAAATATATATAGGTACTTTTTTGCATAGTTTAATGTCTGCATTTTGCCATGTCTCAGCAGCTGTGACGATGGCGTTTAAGATGACTCCATCAGACTGGGCAGGTTTTGCGAGTCTCAACAAATATTGTGAACATATTTTACCGACGATTGCTTCGAAAAGCTGCTCTCTCGGGACAGCCGCGTCGATCGCTGCCTCTCCCTCCATCGCGACGTTTCGCCTCACACGTTAGAGGCATCCGCATGCGCTGTGTGCCATAGAATGGCCAGAGAATGGCACACAGCGCCTGAGGATGCCTCTAACGCAGTGGTTCTTTACCTTGTTGGAGGTACTGAACCCCACCAGTTTCATATGCGCGTTTCACCGAACCCTTCTTTATTGGAAAAATAAAATGTGATCACCCGCAGCCAGTGATGGCCAAGCGGGGCGTGTCATCACGAATCATATGAGTGAGGTGTGTGTCTTGACCTCCACCGAACCCCTGAGACTGACTCACCGAACCCCTGGGGTTCGATCGAACCCAGGTTAAGAACCACTGCTCTAACGTGTGAGGCGAAACGTCGCGATGGAGGGAGAGAGGCAGCGATCGACGCGGCTGTCCCGAGAGAGCATCTTTTCGAAGTAATCATCATGCATCTAGCCGTGAAAACCTACATCATTACAACATATTTTATCCTTTACTAAAATGTTAGTTAATTTAATTTAGTGAAGTTCTGTTACTTTGATGTTTTTTTCTCAACAGATTCAGATCGATTGAACATGCAGTGTTTTTGTATTTTTCTTTTTGTGCCATAGATCAAGATCCGTCTTCTTTATTGCCAACGTTGGACCAGCAAAGGAACGTAGCTCTGTTCCATAGTTTCTGTGCCATGAAGCATGCCATTGGCGCACTGTGCCTAAAACATTTTCCCTCAAGGCAACCATCCGTTTCCCACGAATCGAACACTAGTCGGACTGTCACGAATCAGTGCAACTCTAATCCGGACATTGCCCAGAAAGATGCTGGAAGGACTAGCTCGAGCGTTGATGGCCACACATCTGAAGATGATTGTCCGTTGCCCTTTCATAATGTTGAAACCAAATTCAATCTATCGGACTGCACAGTGGAAAATCGCTCGTCCATAGAATGGCACTTTGAGCAGTGCCACACTCACGTCAAGCAGATCGCCCCCCAAAACCTACGGCTCGAGGTGATGGAGAACATCTTCTCACTGCTCTTCGTGACATTCGAAGACCTCGCCGGGGAAAGCGTTGGCGCGGAGAGTGACTCGGAGGAGTATGTGGAGGACGGCACGTTCGATCAGTGGACCGCCGAAAGCCTGGAGAGCAGTGTGGACATCCTGGGCTGCAGCTCGCCTGACCGTGACAACCGTACGTCGCAAACGCAGGCGGAGTCAAAGGTGCCGCTTCAGAACCGGACGCTTACCAACAAGTCGCCAACCTCCAACGGCGCATCAACAGAAACGTGTGCGGAGGTCGACGCCGAGCTCTCCGACGCTAGTCCGAGCAACCCACGGCAAGTCAAAGCGGCTTTGAAACGTTTTGCGTTGTCCGCGAATAGGAAGTCGGGATTCGTAGTCGACGAGTTTTGCACTCACGGCATCCTCTGCCTGTTGGAGGAGTGCCTGGAGACACTCAAAGACGAAGGCTGTCCCGCGAAAAGCACGCTCCAGCTTCGCGACTCGGTTGGGTCTTCCATTGCCGCGGACGTCTTCAACCACCGTCTTTCTCGCCTGTCCAATTACATCAGCGAGGCACAGTGGCGGTACAAGTTGATCTTCGCCAATCGTTTTACAGGTGCGTGGTGCTGTGCATGTTACGTGTTCGGCGGGTGTTGTTGAAGCTTTGAAGCTGAGTGTTTTATAATCAGCAGAAGGCCTGAATTCCTTAACAATGTATATATATTTAGAGTACAACTACTATATACTATATTTGCACGATATATTACGTACAATTTGCAGCTTGTTGTACAACATTGATGTATTGGAGATGAGAACGTGCTTGCCTTTTTTAACCTGTGTGGACAACTTGCCTAGCTGTGTGATGTCGTGTCATGTGCATTTTAAGGTCTGCACAAAGGTCAAGATTGTGCAGGGGAACTTAAAAGGAAGAGGTTTAAAGGTAAAAGGTCAACTAAATCACAACATAAAGGTGCGGTGCTTTTGTTTTCGTCTCACTTGCGAATGATGTGCATTTACAAGCCTGTGCCATGATATGGCAGCGTAATGATGCGGGTTGAGATTTAACTCGACGAGAATGCTTTTTTTTTTAATTCAAATTGGTGTCCGTTTTTTCCCTGTAGACTGGAGCGAGGGCATTAAGGAGACCATGAACAGTGACATTACGACGTCTGCCACAGGTGCTGTGCACGGTCATCACAGTGTCCTTTTCGTTTTAGAAGTAACGAAATTTCATAATGAGTACATGCATGGTAACTTTCTTTTTATCCAGTAGCGAGCCTGCTGCAGGTGCCGCTAAAGATATTTCTCCAATGTTTTTGTAATGTCCTATGGTAGCTGAAGCTCGTGACCAACATAACTGGAGTGTGTAGTAGGGTTTGAGTCTGGAGAGTACTTGAATATAGACGACTAGCGTGCATTACAGATGTTGAAGGTGGTGGCACTTCATTGTGGGCAGCAGAGAGCGGTGCAACCAGAGTTCATTGGTGAACTCTACCATACTAGCCTTGCTTTGTCTGTGCTCCCAACTTTCACCAACGGCACTGACCAGCATGTGAAAGAACTGTCAAGTCCGCACGACCCACGCGGCATGGGTGTGAGACTGTCATGCAGTAGTTGAATGACAGGTGGGCTGCCTGTATGTGTTCAGTCGTATGACGGTGGCGTCATAGCTGTGACAACGCGTCTTGTGTGTTTGCAGAGGGCAGCAGTGGAGGCTCGGAGCGCACCGGCCAGAGCAGACTGAATGAGCGGTCGTTATCGCGGCAAGAAAGCCGCATCATCCCACTCATGCTCACGCCGCCAGAGTCACTCCTCACTGTGTGCATTCTGCAGGAGAACTATACCCAGGCTCAGCAGGTGCCACTGAATGAATTTACTCCTTGGTTCCTTTTATTATTACAGCGCAAATGTCGCTTGTGAAAAATCCCACCTCTCTGCAAAATGCAAAAAATCACGATGAAATGTATTCATATTTTGTCGACATTAAAACTGCAGTGGTGGCTCAGCGGTAGAGTGACCAGTTCTCAATCTTAAGGGAAAGTTGAAAGTTCAAACCCTTCTTGGGGGTTGACTCGGTTAATTTTCTGTCTGACTCAAGGCCATGACAGGAGCAGAAAAACAGTTTGGTGACTCTTCGTATTGGCCCGCAGGTGGCGGCTATGTTTGGCCTCAGTTCGGCTCCGAGCCTCGATGAGCTGCGCTTTGCCGAGGAGTACGGAGTGCGCGTGGCCGAGTTGCAGCGGCTGGAGGTGCAGGCCAAGGCAGTGCCACTGGCGCGGCGCGTGCCCAGTCCCAACGAGCCGCTCGACGTGCTGCAGTCCATCGCCACCGCTGCGGCTGCGGGTGAGCTAACCCCAGGTGTCGTGCGAGGTTGTTTTATTTTTAATGCAGAAATCTTCCTACAGCACGTGATATGCACTTCAAGCGGTACATCAAGTTAGGTACCCGAGACGTGAGTGGTACCTACTCGGCATAAGACAACAATGCTTCCACTCATCATCCTCAGCCACTATAGGCTGAAGGCTTCCTTAAGCTGCCTCGATAAATGTATCTGTATTCTGTATCTTTTGTGTCTTTTTACTTTATATAATTATTATGTGGCTTTCTACTTGTGAGCTTTTATATATTTTATTCCATTGTCATTTTACTGACATGGGTCTCCCGTGCAAATTAGACTCTATTGTGGTCTCTGGAGTTCTCACCTTGTTAAGTAAAATAACAAATTATCAATTGTACTAACTTGCGTCTTATTGTTATTACTGGAAAACCATTAACTAAACTACATAAAATATGACTACACTTATGCTACAAGTTCAATTCTTTAGTCGAATAACATTGTTCTGCATCATTCATCAAGTCAATGTTATGGTAAATTGTCGTGTACCTGAAATGCATTACACCAGGAGGAATTTTGCAATATTTTTCTTAGTACTGTACGGTCAAATACCACCATTGTAAATGTAATCAATCTTTTTAACAAATATTGTTCAACGGACAAAAAGTTCGGAGATGTTCATATTTCAAACATTCATACACAGCTATTTTTTCATATGCTCTATCTAAATACGCACTTGTTGCATGTGCCAAGATCACACCTGCATTGAATGGGTGACAGAGCCTTATCGCGCGCTGCTCCCAGACTCTGGAATGACCTTCCATTGGAGATTCGATCAGCCGAGTCCTTGGGCATCTCCAAATCACATCTCAAGACTCACTTGTTCCGTAAGGCTTTCAAGCCCTCTGGCTAGGACTGTTGATGAGGCTCACTGTTGTCGTGCCCGGCATGATGGCTCTCTGCAGATCTGCGCCTTCTCGGGAACATTTATTCCTTGTTTATAATTTATTTCTACTATTTGACTTTCAGTTGAAATGTCTTGATGTTGTTGACATGCCGTTCTCTCCACAGCTCGGATTTGTAACAAAAAAAAAAAACCCCTCCAAAAACGTTATCGTTGCTCATTTGCCGTTCTTATGTCATCGTTGTGGGGCGGCGCGGTGGCCCAGTGGTTAGCGCTGACGCCTCACAGCAAGAAGGTCCCGGGTTCGAATCTCTCGGCTCGGGTGCCTTTCTGTGTGGAGTTTGCATGCTCTCCCCGTGTCCGCGTGGGTTTTCGTCGAGTACTCCGGCTTCCTCCCAGAGTCCAAAAGCATGCTCCTGCATAGGTTGATTGGCTCGCAGACTAAAATTGTCCCGCAATGCCCGGCGGTGGACTGGCGTCCCGTCGTCGGGTGTATTCCTGCCTTACGCCCTGTGTTTCCGGGGTAGGCTTCGGCTCACCGTGACCCTATATAGGATTAAGCGGTTTCAGATAATGAGATGAGATGTCATCGTTGTTGGCGTGCCGTTCTCTCCGCAGCTCTGTGCAGCGCTTTGTGACCCTCGGGTGAACACCGCTCTAGAAATGCAATTATTATTATTAAAAACATACGTGCAACATATGTGTCCTCAAAGCAGTGTCTGTTCTCACGAACGAATACCCGTGTGTCAGGCGTGGCGGCCACGTCCGTGATGGGCTCCGTCGAGCATCTGCTCAGCCTCGTGCCGGACCACTTCCCCCTGCCCCCCGCGCTGGCCGAGGCGGCCGACGGCGGCGGCGGCGGCGCGCCCCACCGGGACGCGGCGACGCTGCGACGGCGCCTCGCGGAATGCCCTCCGCCCGCGCTGGTGGCGTTCGACGTGGCGTGCACGCGCAGCACCGCCCGGAAGACGTGTCGCACGCTGCTCGAGGTGGCGGAGAGGAAGCTGGCGGGCGTCGCGGTCGAGGGCCGAGGTGCGTCGCCTGCGTCGCGTGCGTGAGCCGCTGCCGAAGTTCGGCGGCGCGTTGTGCGTGACGGCGTTTCGTGTGAACCGCCGACGCGTTGACGGCGATGTGAGCGTGCGCGTGGTTTTCTTTCAAGGCAAGAAAGGAGATCTTAAAGGGAGCTCGGTAACGTCCGTTCGGGGGTTTCCGGCCTTCCTCAAGCAAGTCGGAAAAATAATCAACCGCACGCAGCCTTCGGGAGCCAGCGGTGCGTGCATTGTTATATTCGCACTGCGTAAGACTTTGTGTGATCGTGACTTCTCAACTGAATTATAATGTATGCATATGTTTAACGGTAAAGTTGTGATCGTTGAGTGACAAAAAATTGTAATGATGTAGGTTTTCGCGGCTCGATGCATGATGATTGCATCGAAAAGCTGCTCTCTCGGGACAGCCGCGTCGATCGCTCCCTCTCTCCCCATCGCCATGTGTCGCCTCATACGTTAGAGGCTTCTTCAGAGCGCAGTGCTTCTTAACGTGTGGTGCGAAACGTCGCGAGGTGGAGAGAGGGAGCGATCGACGCGGCTGTCCCGAGAGAGCAGCTTTTCGAAGCAAATCATCATGACTATGAACTCATGTGACCTTTTTGTCTTTCAGTCGAAACCGACGACCTCTCGGCACACTTCAACCTGAGTGTGACCGAGCTGCTGCTGCTGCCGTGCCCCGGGCCCCTCTCTGCCGAGCACATGGAGACCCTGCTCATGGACAGGGCCCGCGCCGACCGCATGCTGCTGCGCATCTCTGAAGCCATCAGCACGCAGAGTGTGTGCGCGCGCGCCTAAAATATTATCCTCGAAAGCTCAGGGCTAGGGGTTGGTGTACGTGTGTGTTTCACTGCGAATTAAAACGACAGCCGCCGCGGCATTGTTATGAAAAGACTTTAATGTTATGTTTCCGCTTAGCTTTACAATACATTAGAGTATATGTACGGACAACATGCACTACCATAATGCGGTACGTATTTTTTGCCGTTAGACGGCGCATGTACGTTTTGAATTGAACGCGTTCTCTTAAAATTTTCGTTCAGGAAGACCGTATGTTTGTATCCCATTAACGGCTGACTATAATTGATGATTGCTTCGAAGAGCTGCTGTCTCGGGACAGCCGCGTCGATCGCTCCCCCTCTCTCCATCGCGACGTTTCGCCTCGCACAGGCGTTTCGCGTCACACGGGCGAAACATCGCGATGGGGGGAGAGAGGGAGCGATCGACGCGGCTGTCCCGAGAGATCATGCGTTTTGAAGCAATCATCATGCATCGAGCCGTGGAAACCTAGATCTTTTCAATGTGTAATTGTTGTTGAAATACTATCGTGCTCTGGCATTAACCCGGGATGCACTGTGGGCGGCATGGCTGTGCGTTGTGGGACGAGTTCAGGCGTGCAGGGCGACGTGTTGGCTCACCTCATGAAGCACTGGGCCAAAGCGCCGTCGGCAGATGGTGAGTCAGTGCGCCACCTCGTTAAGCAGCTGCTCAAGGTGATGGACCAACAGCAGGCGCTCAGGGATTCCACGGAGCCGGTGCCTGCGTACCTTCACCGGCTGTTCGACTACCTCAACGGTCTATCCATCATTATCATCAGAAGCCAAGGCCGGGACACTGGTACATGCTCACGTCTGTATTTTTCTTATATGGCTGTGATGTCCTACATTTGCGTCCCTTGCTTGTGCTTAGTTCTAAATGATTTTTCCATTTGTAAGGCCTGGCTTTTTAAGTGTTATCTATATGTTTTTATGTATTCTCTCTTCCTCGTTGTCAGGTTTTCCTTTTCCTTAACTGGCATGATCTTTAAAGTTACTGTTGTCTGACAGTCTGTGTCTATCATGGGCTCATGGTATGCCAAACCCGCCTTCGTTCAAATTAATAAATATGTCAATGTAGGACTATTCTGAAACAAGTATTCGGACTTGGTGAGGTTTTCATGGACTTATTGTTTATTGTTATCATCGTAAAATAAGAGAGGCATGGCCATAAGCTGCAATGTAATAATTGACAAGCACCTTTCACTCAAAGGTCTCGGAGTGCAAATTACACAATTCCTCTGGATTCTATTGACAATGTGTAACTCTTTTATGAACTGTGTCGAGCTATGTCCACAATTTCACCGAAGCAATGCGACTTGTGGGGAACACAGTCTGTCATGTTGTGTTTTCAGAACCAATGCGTTGATCGTCGTCGCGTCTTTTCTTAGATTCCTCTGCCGAAGTAAAACCAAGAAACACCCTGGTGCTGCTCCAGAAGAAGCCGGAGGATCTGCTGTCCCAGCTGTTGTTCGAAGAACACACACTGCCCTGCAGGTACTTCCTATACCCTTAACATCTGCCCTTACCGGAATAAACTCTTGAATTGTTATGTCATTTATGTTTAAAAATATCACTAA
>JAZEWT010000004.1:1183597-1204869 GCA_036362905.1 Mordacia mordax
GGTTAACTTACTCTACTTCAAAGGCTTTCGTGACCAATATCAATGAAAGTCATTTTTGGGTCAGGTCACGCAAAAAAGTTATCACAAAGTGTCGTTTATCCTTCCACCACCCGACGTGGCCAATTAGTAAGGTGTTGTCACGTTTAACAAACTACTCCGGGCGCGCTCTCCCACACACCGGTGTGCTGAGGTAGTAAAGGAATCGGCGTGTTTCTGTTCACGTGACAACCCCGTACTGATTGGCCGTGTCGGGTCGTGGAGGAATAAACGACACTATTTTATAACTTTTTTTTGTGTGATCTGAACCCAAAAATGAATGTCATTGCTAAGATTAACTTATTTGCATGGTGCTGGGATATAGCAAATCAATACTGCACTCGCAGCCGAGCTGAGTTCATTGCTTTGTCACCATGGTAGATGTCCCGTCCTGCCAGTCTTTTCACCATGAATAATAATCAGCCTTCCACCAGCGGTGCCCTGCCCAAGCCTATAAATCAGCATGTTATTAAAATCACAGTGGAGTTACAACAACAACCAAAAAGCCTTGTTTTTCACTGGATTCGTTTCGGATAGAGGTTTTGTAACCGTGTGTCGCTGTGCATGTGTTAAAAGCTTTAAGCTCCGCTGCGTGTGTCGTTGTCAGGCTCGAGACGCTCATGAAGGAGTGGCGGCCCCCTCTCGCCCTCAACCTGAAGCGCGTCATCTTAGACAGCTGCTGCAGGCCCCTGCCGCTGGGCGGAGCCTTGCATAGCGCCGGCAATGCCACCTTGGCTGCCCTGGTGGAAGCATTTCTGCACGGAGCGGTGGGGTCCTGCCTGCCTGCTCAGCTTGAACTGCTGCCTCTGAGCCCAGGCCAGAAGGCTGCAGTCATGGCTGAATCCAGCCAGCACGTCTGCCAGTATTCGCTCACCTCCACGACGCTAACCTACCTCAAGGTAATTCGTATCATGTTGTTTTTACATGCACCACACGTGTGTCAAACCACTGGCTGATGAGGGCCTCCCTGTGCCGTGTCTCAGTCCGTATTTATGGCAGGAAATAACATTCCCTAATCCAACGTGTTTCCCTCTCTAACGTTCACTTTCTCCAGTCGCTTAAACACCAATGGGGGTTTACTGTGTTTTGGTACTTACAAACCTATGGCTCGTGTACCAGTGCTGGTTTTAAAGGCTGTGGGGAGTGGTCCCTAAAACCACTGGCGATCATTTGAGATTTTTATTGCATTGTTGTCTGGGAAAAGTGTGGGTACTGTTGCTATTTTTGATGCTCATGCCCAATCGGTGTTGTGGGGTTGCTTTCATGATTTACGGTTGGAGTTAAAATTTTATACAGATAATTTCTAAAATGCCCTTTAATTTAATACATTATTACGTTGGTTATTTCGAACGTTTGTTGTGTCACAGGAATCCCGCATCTAGAGCTTGCAAGCTCCCTGGGTATTTTCCGCCGAAGTAATATACATCCATCTAACTATGCCGCGTTGTCTCGTGATGGACTCGTGATGAATTTTTAACTGACAGGAGGTGAGCCCCATGCTTGCAATGGTGGCGTGCTTGGCCGGGGACAAGCGGCCAGGAGACAAGCGGAAAGTAAAGAAAAACAAGAAGGAGCGGCCTCTCGAGTTGTCACTCCTGTGCCAGGAACTCCAGCACCTTTTGCTCAACGACTTTCCCGTTCTGCACGAATATCTCAGCAGCACAGCCACTCTGCTCGGGCACTCTCCCACCGTAAGTTGAGATGAGATGCGAGGCACATTGCTAATTCTCACCTGTAAGGCCGAAATGTTCCATCTTCCTTCCAGTGCATCGTCACAAACATCATCGGCCATGATCGAGTCAGTGGTTGAGTCAAGGCCACACACCCACTTCTGCGGCCCTGTGATATAATATCCTCCAATGCTGCCATTCTCAACTTGCGGCTCACGACTCTTCACTGGACCGCGAGCGCAACCTCGCGGTCAGTGGAGACCAGACCCAAGTGGACCTTGAGATGCAAAAGGTTAAGAAGCTCTGCTCCAATGCCACTGGCGGCGATGCTTGTGTGTTTTGTTGCCAGCAGGCGGTGGCGGAGGGACAGATGAAGGGTGAAGGTGGTCTCGGCGGGTGCTGGCCCGGCTGCGACTGCTGTCGCCTGCTGCTGTGCGGCCCGTACGATGAGCAGAGTGCAGCCGTTGTCCTGCAAGCGCTGGAGGAGGCCATGTCAGCCCAGGACTGGCCCCGTGCGCTCAAGCTGCTCGACAGATTCGGGCGCGAGGGCGCTGAGTGGGACCGCTTGCGCGACGGCCTCCTGTGCTGTGCTGCCGCAACAGGTTGAACAAATGCAACTGTCGAATGAGACTGAGTGCCTTGGCCATGTGTAGACAAAAGGTGCCCTTGAAAAATTTCAGAAATATTCAAGCCTCGTAAAAAGAATGCTGTTGAGGATTATTCATCACCATCATCAGTGTTGCTTAATCCACCGCTTGAGAAAAGTCTTCCCAAGCCCTTACCATTTTGCAATCCAGTGATATAACAATCCACCTAACTCCTGCACGTGTGCTTATTTATTTGTGGGTTAGTGGAGGGCACAGATCTATTCGGTCTAGCATGAATTTGTCTCAATTTACTTTGCTTTTTTTACGTGAACATTGATAATGACATGCAAATGAAATTCAGGAAGTAGTCCAAACTGTTGGTTCCACATTCTGAAACCTATTGCACACTTTTTTTCCTCACATCTGCCCGCGATCAAGATGACGAGGGTTGGCGATTCTTGCTGATGATGCGGGGGTCAGAGGTACGCGCCAGGGTGGCCCTGTGGGGCCTGGAGCGTTGGCCGGCAGAGCACTGCCTCGATCTTCTGGAGCTGTGCATATCCCAGGGCGGCACCGCGCCCCGCATCCAAGAGCAGCTCAAGCTCAAGCACCGCGAGATCACCCTCTACAGCACGGTACCTGAGCGTCTTCACGCTCCTCCGACTCGTTGCAAGTGAGCCGTCATCGTCGTGGGCAGCCCTCAATCAATGATGGCTTCCCCAAGCGGTTGACGCATCTTCACAGTCCTGCGTCGCAACGAGCCAGAGGGTGTTGTGATGTCAGCTTTAGCACAGTTGCGAAACCTTGTGAGCCTCAATCAAAATATGGCAATCATCTTGAATGATGCGTGCAGCGTCCGATTAAAAGTGGTCATCTACAATGTGGGAAAATGTGGATTATTTCTGCAACATGGCAGTTGTTTGACGTGTACGCACAACTGCGTGCCGCCATCTCCATGCCAGCGAGGACGAACGAGTTGGATTGCATGAGCGCTTCCCATCGCTGTTGTGTGTAATGAGCATTTCTGCCAAAATGAGAACGGTGACTACATTATGTTCATCTAAATTACAGTACCAATAGGTTGACGTGTTAAAGTGAAAAGCCACTTTCATGATCACCCATAATATTGTAATGATGACCCAAATGTTTAATGCGTCCAAAACGTACATTCAGAATTGTGGAACTTCCCGTTTTTATGCTAAAGAAACTGTTTACTTTGTGCTACTGCATTTTAAGTAAACCAAGGGTTTGCACATTCACTGTGTTGTCTGTATTGGGAGCTTCATTGCATTATTATAGTCATTTGTAACATCTGAGCATGATGTGCCTGATTATCATTGTTCAGATTCAAGACTTTTCCATTCTTGAAAATTGCCAAAGCTGGACACACATTGTGAAGGAATCAATTGAACGGCCAGAACACGTACTCGAGGCTCTACTGCAAGTTCAGGTAACACATTTTATATGTGTCTGCCAGGATAGGCTCCGGCTTCACCGTGACCCTGTATAGGACTAAGCGGTTTCAGAAAATGAGATGAGATGAGATTTTATATTTACATTTTACATGCCTGTGAGGTATCCTTTATCAAGGATTGTCATGCTTCTCTTTTCACATTTATGTTCATCATTACCCTTGCTGTTATTTCTCTTGCGATTGCCGAGTGAAAAGTCTTGCTTGCCAGGGTCTCATTGTCCACAAATTACAGTCGATTGACGATTTATAACTTGGATTCATATAGCGTCTTCAATTGAATCACGTCTTGGTTTAAAAATCTCAGAGACCCGCGTGGATGGTGTACCGGTTTTTCAGAAGTTTGCGGTGTGCAGAGAGTGGGCGCAGCTGCACAGTGCGGGAGAAGCCAGTCTGCTGAGAATCGTGGAGGAGGAGGTGGCCCACCTACTGGAGAAGGGCGACGCAGAGCAAGCGCAGCATGTGAGCTCTCTCCCCGGTCGCGAGCGCGAGCGCCTCGCCCGCACGCGAATACGCACCGGCGGACCGATGCCTGCGCTCGCGCTCGCGTTGAACTGACGCGAGGCGCTGTTCTCAGATTCTGGAGTCTCTCGGCGAGGTGGAAACGTCCCAGAGGGTGTGCGAGCGGCTGCTGGAGCAGTTCCGCAGTGTGACGGCCAGCAACTTCCTGTCCGATTACCTGAGCACGCACTTCCTGCATTCGCTCTCCCCCGAGCAGGGAAAGCTTACGCAAACCATCTGGATTGGGACGCAGGTAAGACCGTCACGCGAAAGTGCGTGCGTTTTTACGTACAGAACACACCACAAAATGATGGCTTTGCTTCACACACCAGTGGGAAGAAAAATGGCCGTGGAAAGCTTGTAAAATAGGTCACGTGTGGCGTTCAAAACGCAACGCTGGAGCACCACTAAATTACACACAGAGCGTTCACGCGCGCACGCGTGTACGTCATGGTCCATCCCTTGGATGTGCGGTGCAGCTGTTGCTGGGCCTGCCTCAGTCGGTGCACGTGCACTACCAAGAGCTAGTGCGCGCGCCCATGCTGCTGCTGGAGCAGCTGCTGATGAACATGCGCGTGGACTGGGCGCTGGGCGCCGCGCGGACCCTGCGAGCGCTGCTCGTGGGGAGGCTCGCGGACTTCACGAGTGACGATGTGGACGTGCTGCTCTCGACGTACGCCGGCAAGGCGCTCGAGTTCCCATACGTGTCTCTACGGTCGCGGAGTCGCCAAGGCAAGCGCCATCGTACCCGGGATGCATTGCAGTGAATGAGCCGTTTACAATTAAATGTATGCGGCATCTATATAAGACCACAGCTCGATTGCAAATATTACAGCCAGCATGGATGTGCACTCGTTCTGCACAAGTTTCTACTTTGCAGAGAGTGGGCCCAACTACAGAGAGTGGGCCCACCTATTGCTGCAACATGCAAACGATTATTACGGGGATAAAGTGGTTCCGAATTTTCGGATCAGCTTATTGATGTTTTTGATTGGTGCAGGCTTTTGAAAATGTTTCTTGTTGGAAACTGGATGATTGCCGTTGCTGCAGTATTTACCCTACCCTAATGACAGTACTGCGTCGTATGTTTGTGCAAGGCTCATTCAAAAGCAAGGGTGTCTGTGCCATGCTGACAGTCTGACCTGTGCACATTTCTGAATGCACTCCACTCTTCAGACTCGGATGGCAGCACACTTGACTCTGCGTTGTCCAAATTTGGGAGCTCCCCTGAGGCCATCAAATCTGCTTCGACCGCTTCAGGTAATGCTCTTGCTTATTGTATTGGGTGTTAAGACATAGCCAACATGGTGAGCAGAAAACAGCTCATCCCATTGTCAGACACCGCTTAGTCCTGCACATGGTCGCGGTGAGCCTGAGCCTATCCTGGCAGACATAGGGCGCAAGGCAGGAATACACCCTACGACGGGACGCCAGTCCATCGCCGGGCATTGCGGGACAATTTTAGTCTGCGAGCCAACCAACCTATCCAGGAGCATGCTATTGGACTGTGGGAGGAAACCGGAGTGCCCGGCGAAAACCCACGCGGACACGGGGAGAGAACATGCAAACTCCACACAGAAAGGCACCCGAGCCGAGATTCGAACCCGGGACCTTCTTGCTGCGAGGCGACAGCGCAACCCACTGGGCCACCGTGCCGCCCCAGAAAACAGCTATAGAGCAAAATCAATGGTTGCACTGTTCATCTATGCTCCATACCTTAAGCTAGTGCTCACCAATCAAATAACCCCCACAATGTGCTTGGCTTGACGAGATGGTGATCCAGTGTTGGATTGAGAAAGGGGCCGTAAATGGTCTTGTACAAAGAACATTTCATGTCAATCGTCCATTTTGCCATCTCATTGCTTGATTATTGTATGTTTAGCTCAGGTTATTTTCCATGTGAAAGGTGTAAAGAAAAGGCAAGCGTGTTCAGCGACGAAAAACGTGGCCAAATCATTTTTGTCGTTATAACCGTGTCCCAGCTTGATTTAACTTGTGTTCTCCCATCACGGCGAAAGACGGATCAAGTCCGGATGGCTCTGTGGGTTCCATACCTGGCCCACGGGCTTCCACGCCTGTGGAGAGGAGGCCCAGCCGCACGGCGCGGGCCGACAGCTGGTCTCCGCCATCCACCGTCCCTGCTAAGAAGGACTGGGTGCCCGACGAGAAGGCCCGTCTGTGTATGGCTTGCCAGCAAGAGACCTTCAGCATGGTACGGTGCCACAGTGGACTGCTGCTCATGATTGTCGGCGTTTATTATCTTAATTGGTAATCAAGCATTGGAGGGAAATGCCAACAAGTAATTTATTTTTTATTTTTCACCAACAAGTTATTTGGTAGATGTGAATAAATATGTTCTGGAATTTAGTTACCGGTTTTTAAATGTTATTGTTCTTTTTGTTTGGCACGTGTCCTTGGGTTTTGGGACTATTTTGTGCAATTAAAACTTGTAGCCTATGGCTTTGATCCTTTGGTCTCTTGTCAGCAAGTCTTCAGCACATTATATAACCTGTTCGATAACCAGTTTTGTGAACTGGCCACCGGACCTCGATTCTCGGCCCTAGCTAACTGGCATGGCATCAATCATTGGTTTAACAAAGGCCCACAAACAAGTGTATATTTTCTATTCTTGTGGCCTTAACACATCCGTGTGGTTCCGCCTTTACAGCTCAACAGACGGCACCACTGCCGGCGCTGTGGCCGCGTGGTGTGTACCAGCTGTTCGAGCAAGACCATGGTGGTGGACACTTACCACTCGGGGCCCGTGCGCGTCTGTTCGCAGTGCTACGACTTCTGCCAAAGCGAAGGGTACACGTCTCGAGGGCACTTCACTCGCGTGTGTGCTCCGCATTGCAACACTTGACAAGGCAACGTTTTAGCGATGAGGTTAGATTTTCGGCCGGGCGGCGGTGGCACGCCTGGGATCGCAGCACTGGAGGCAAGGGTTGGTGAATCGCCCATGATTTGAAACTCTTTGTGGATATAAAAGATTACAACAGGTTTTACCGTATCTGGCGATTTTGCAGGTGTTAAGATCCCAAACACCAAAATAGACACATTTTACAATGTGTCCAGTTTACAAAAGCCACACATACTAGTGGCAAAGTATGCAAACAGGTAGCTTTGATAACCTATGCATTGTCCTTCAACTGACCGACCTTCACCTGGCAGTGGCTTCCTTTTGAGCCTATTTGGCGGTGTCAGTCGTTGCCAAAAGGCAGTCAGCTCAGGACAATGCAGTATCAATGCTTTATAGCTTAGGTGGGGCTGTTAACGCTATGGGTACTTTTTGCCAGTATATACTGGCCAGTTTTGCCAGTATATACTGGCCAGTATATATACTGGCCAGTACCCATACCCATAGCGCTCTTTGTGGATGTTGGGGTGCCATACCCTGGCTTGCCAGGAGGTGGCGGTACAGCAACAATCTGGGCTCTGTTCAGTCGGTGAGATTTAGAGGTTCTCAATCTTTTATACTTCAAAGCCCACTTGGGTGTGGTCTCCACGCACCACTAGGTGGCGCTTATGGAGAATGACATGTAGAGAGTGCTTTCTTCTCGCACGTGCGGTTTTTTTTTCCGGGCGTTCCAGTTTTCTCCCACATATAGCGCTCATCACTTGGCTTGTAAGAGCTTAACATGTATCGGACCACAGAACTTGGGGAGACGGTTTAGCACTGATTCACCTTGTGTGTTACTTTCCCTCTTATTATTTCCATGGTAATATCTGTGTGTGCGTATTATGCAAGAATTACATTTGGTAATACCTTTTTTGTTGATTTAAACATTTCATTAAAATGTATTTGATACTTTCCTTGGCTTGCAGATTAAATTGCCCGCAGTGCCCAGTGATGGACTAGCGTCCGATCGTGTGTATATCCCTGTTTTTCGCCCTGTGTCTGCCGGGATGGGCTCTGGCTTATTGCAAACCTGTACAGTACTAAGCGTTTTTTGACACCGCGATGAGATGGTACTTTCAGTGTATTTGGTACTTTCTATATTTAACATGCATCATTTGTCTTGTGTCTTGGGATTTCACAGGCCTCCTGAAGGTGGACTACCAAAAGAAGGTTTGTTAACGTGGTCATAGTTAAGTCAAATACACTGCTGACATATGCGGCCGTCACTTAAAAAGCAACCTGACTTAGATTCCTGGCCCTGGCTAAAATCAGTGGCAAGTTATACTTGGATCACCTTCACCAACCCACATTGGCGGACATGGTGAAGTATGGCCGAACATTCTCTCCGACTGACATAGTTTTGCCTGGCTTAGTGATGTACTTAAGTAGTGAAGTTTAGAATTTCTATCTGAGATATGTGTGACTTACCCCAATTTGCTGTTGGTGTTGTAAATAACACAACGCGAATAACAAAAAAAAATCTTTGGAAAAATATTGGTGGCTAAGATGCATTGTTGCCCTTAACTCACTTCGGTAGTGATGGATTTTAACCAGTGCTTTGTGAGCACGCATTGATGGATCAAATGCACAGACCTGCTGGGCTTTAAGTGGCCAGTAGATGGCAGGATGTGACAATGAGTATGGAAGTGTTATTCGCCTGTGTGATGTGAGTTTTCTATGGATATCAAACATCCCAATATATAGTCTTTTTGAAGTTTAGCCTGGACACCGATTGTGGTTTTCCCACCCAAATTAAAGTCATATTTATTTTTATTAATTAGCCGAATAACCTACCTAATGACGGGTTAATAATAAAATATGAAATTGAAGCAAATTATTATGAATGTTAATTGGGAACAGACCCAACTGGTGACGCAATCATGTCGATGCATGTGACATAATTACATCATACGCCATGAAGCCCTATAAGATTTATATACGGAGGGTGTGGGTGGGGGGGCAGTGGTTTGGTAGGTGACGTGAAATGTACCATCTCTAAAACAGTGTAGACATTTGAACTTTTAAACAGACCTGTTACTCTTTTGCTTTTGAGATAAAGTGTTTATTGCGTTTTAAAAATCCGAACGTAAAATTACAAATCGCCGCTGCAAGAGATTGACACGCGGTGCCATTCGCGCTGCCACGCCGCACGTGCGCAGATCTTGTGTTATACAGTGATGCAATTGCAGACGGACCTACACAGTTGTATGCTATGACATGCACCGTGATCGTTGGCTGTAGATGATCCGGAGCAGGAGGAGGCGGCGTCAGACTCGTCGCTGCAGATTATGCTGCAAGCGGTGGAAGAGAACGTGTGGACTTTGTCCTTGAACACCTCCGTCAGTATCCACACTCGTGAGGAATTCTACTTTGAGCAGGTATTCCGATCGCCGATTTAGCCTCTTCTTCAGCGAAAGAGGCAGTTTTTCAATTATGTTTCGAAGAACTGGGTTTCGTGTAAGCGTGAAAAAAACAAATTCTGGCAGTGGTTTTTGCACAATGTGCAAATGTTTTGCTGCATGGGCCAGAAGCTTCTTCGAATTCAGATGAGTTTTCCAGCACATGGAGCTAAACATCAGACAGTGCTTAACAACAACATCCATTTGAGTAAGTTTTCATGGCTGAGTGCATGAAAACTGCTCTCGTCAGCTGCCTTTTTGAGACAGCCATGTTGAACATTCCTTGTCTCTCCTTAATGACATTTCACCTCCCACAGAGGCAGCGTCATTAGGCTGATTAAGCCTCCCAACGCGGGGGGCAAAACGTCGCGGACGAGAGAGGGAAAACGATCGACACGGCTGTCCCAAACGAGCAGCCCTTGTGAGTGATTTCTCGTGACAACGCTTGCCTTCGTCGTCTCGTTAACGGAATGGGCAACATTGTGCCTTTGCTCAGGCGCCCAGCGCGTCGCTGTGCATATCCTTGCTGAAGATGCAGAGCGACACTGTGCAGTGCTGCCACCAGTTAATCAACCACTGCCGCAAGCTGTCGTTCACTCTCAACGAGCCCGAGGTGGACAGCATCCTGGTCATCGGCATCATGCGCCACTTGCTCTTAAACGCCAAGATGATGTTCTCCTCCGCTGGCCACAGCCACGACCTCGGTGTCTGCGACAGGTCCGTGGGTTTTAGACGTCTGTCTTGTTGACGTGCATGCAGTGCACAAGGGTGAATGTAGGAAGAGAAACCTGTGTTTTGAGCAGAATCATTACCTATTTAGTTCAATATGCACATTGCCCGGCAACAGCAAAAATCATTTTCTTTACGTCTCTCCATTCACTACTAATGCTTCCCTGTAGCGGTTGCCCATAGCGTGCGAACTAAATAACGCAGCTGTGTGCGTGTGTGTAGTCCACGTGTCAATCCCAACTGGTGGCGGAGAGCTCCTCACACTCTTTGTCAGGGGATTGACTACACCTCACCGCGCGGGCCGGTGCGGTTCGCTGAATTTGGCGAGAGGGTACATGCGTCACGGCAATGGGTGCCGCTGCCCGTGTCTTTATGCCAACTGCTCAGCAAGTTAAAACACTCTCTGTTCCATGATTCGATGACATCGCGTGCACCTTGGGTCAGGCAATGGATTTCAAGGGGTTTAAAGTGGGGGAGGCCTTGGCGTGTGTGCCCTGTGGACGCGTGCGTGCCTCCTTACCTGCCGCTCCGCAGCTACATAAGCCGTGTGGGCGTGCTGGAAATCCTGGTGTCGGCGAGCTACCGTCTCATCCCCTCCCTGGACGACATCTTGCGACCCAGCGCGGTCACGAGATTGCGCGATCAGCTGATCCACGACGAGCGCTACCTCCTCGCTATCGAGGTCAGTGCGGCTTAAACGCTCGGCACGTGTCAGCGCCTCTTTGGTGGAAACCACGCTCGTCTGAGCAGTGCAGTTGAACGTATGGGAAATGACGCTTCAGCCTTCGAGACGATCAGCGGTGTATGTCAATAAACATTTGGAGACCCAGATCGTTGTTTGATTGAGATCTTTATTCAGAAAGTCACGCTTGACCTACATCACATGCTGTTTTCTCATCGAACGCGCTGTACAAAAACATGCTGAACGTGCCCAAAGTAAACATGCTCATTTAATCCAGCGCACACTGTCCAGTCTGCATGTTTAGTGTGGCACGTGTAGCTTTGTGGCTGCAAAATCTCAGCGCAATTGAATGAGGTGGAAACAATCACAATGTTCAACCTGTACCGTGACACTTGTTACAGGCTTGTTATGTATGTGGAGAGTCTCGGCTCAACGGTTAGCGGACTAGGCTACAAACCTGGTGACCCGAGTTCTATTTCCACGAATGGGCCAATGCCAGTGATGATTTTTTGAACCAGTCCTCGGCCTCCCCTATCTCAAATGAGTACCTAGTGCACGGTGTAAACATTTCCACAGGGAGACAGGTGGTGGGGCGTGGTGTTGGTCACCCACCTCCTCCTGTGCCGTGTCGACCTTCATAGTTGCTCACTGCTGGCACTTGACCCTACAAGTGCCGTTAGTGAGTGACTTGTCGTTGCTTGTTTTTGTTCCTAACCTCTGTAGTAAATAATTAATTATTGCCAGCCATCGGACAGTGCGTGCCAACCGTCTCGCACCATCGCAGGTGTCGACAAAGTGCGGGCTGGACACGAGCGGGGTGTGGAGTGCCTGGGGTATGGCCTGCATGCGTGCGGGCTGCCTCTACTCGGCTCGGGAGAAGTTTTCTCGTTGTTTGAGGGCGCCGCTAGACCCGAACCAAATATCGATGGGTTCCACGGTACTGCTGGACATTGTGCAACACCTGGAAAGTACCACAACGGGCAGCCTCTCTGTGGTGAGCAAGTATTTTATGTGGCTATATTTTTTTTCATTTTTGCTGTGGTCTATCTGGTGGTAACCTGCCCGATCAATCTTGTGCCGCTGGGAATTTATTTTTTAATAGATTAAATTCCTCATGTGAGAGGTTTGATTTTGTTTCATTTGTATTTGTTTTACTTCTGCCATCAATTATGGATATAATAATAATTGCATTTATAAGTGCTTTTCACCCGAGAGATATGAAACGACCTTTTGAGTTCTTTCCTGGGTAACAGTATAACCTTAAACTTGAAACCCCATCCCAGTAAATCTAAGACACACCTGGTCTCTGCTAAGTGCCATTTGAAATTAAATCATGCGTTGATGGCTAGCATTTTATTAGCATGACTTTATTTACAGATGAACGTCATTGGTGTTTTGGCTGTTTGAGAATTCCTTTTGAGAAGCGCGTTCCTCGTCCCTTCTTCATGACGTTTCACCTCTCACGTTAGATGCATCATCGGGCTAACGTGTGGAGGTGGAAACATCGCGAAGCAGAGAGGAGGGCCGGTCGACGCAACTTTTCCGAAAGAGCCATCTCTTAAGAGCAATTCTCGTGCACCGAGCCATTAGAAGCCCTCCCATCAGCGCGCGTTGCCTGTTGGGTCATGCCTACGTGTAAGCGCCGTGTCGTGAATGCCGGCTGTCGGGGCAGGACGACGTCGTGACCGCCTCGCTCGACGAGCTGGAGTCGCTGCTCAAGCTGGAGGGCTCTCCTGCGGTCGCGCCGCACTTGCCCAAAGCGCCGCCGCGGGACAAACGGCTGGAGGAGTGCCTCTTCTACCTGCAGCGTTACGGGACGTACCTGGCTCTCGTCTCCTTCTACGGTCGACACGGCCGCTACCACGAAGCCCTTGCCTTCGTGCTCGAAAAGGTGCCCGCCGTTTATTCGCGCCGTACGGATACGTTTGTGTTGGCATTATGACGAACCAGGTTTGCTTCGCCAGGTCTCATTGAAACCTTTCGCAGCGTCACAGCTAATAATATTTCATGTTTTTTTTTTAATCGCTTATTTAATGTCCTGTAATTTATTTGACTTTCAGTTGAATTGTCCTGATGTGGTCGTTGACATGCCGTTCTCTCCACAGCTCGGGGTTGTAACATAAAACCCCCAAAATAACGTTATTGTTGCTGACATGCCATTCTCTCCACAGCTCTGTGCGGCACTATATGACCCTGGGCGTGAAGGCGCTCCAGAAATGCAATTATTATTATTATGCCGCGTGGGTTTTCGCCGGGCACTCCGTTTTCCTCCCACAGTCCAAAAAGCATGCTGCTGCATAGGTTGATTGGCTCGCAGACTAAATTGCCCCGCAGTGCCCGGCGTTGGACTGGCGTCCCATCGTCAGTATATCCTTGCCTTGCGCCCTGTGTCTGCCGGGATAGGCTCCGGCTTCACCGTGACCCTGTATAGGACTAAGCGGTTTCAGACAAATTAGATGAGATGAGATTATTATTATTATGTTGCCCTCTTGTCTCCCTCTGCCACATATTCTCACCGCAATCTCCCAGGTGTCCTCGCTGCAAGCGTCCCCCTGGGTCCCCTGATTTGCCTCTTGTTTCACCGGACTCCTAAAGCAGCGGTTTCATTGAGACGCTAATTTTCTGCCACAATAGTAGACCGCCGCGTCTCGCCGCGGCGCGCACATTCGCCGCGTTCGCTGCGACCAGGATCGCCGCGCGTGCGTCTCGCGTGACCTCGCCCATCGTTCTTGCGCGCAGAACTGTGCAGAGGACGTGTTTGTGGAGGGTCTGCTCGTGCCCTGCCTGCGCAAAGGCCAGCTCGATGTCCTGGAGAAGCATGTGGAGGAGCTGGATCCCGGTCTGACGCGCTGGAGTAAATACCTCATCAAAGCCTGTAAATGTATGAGAAAACGAAATATGTTCAATGTGCTCTACAGACTGCAGTGCTTCATGAAGGTGAGCCTCGCGCTTTTTTTTTCGTTACTATTCCTGGCTATTGCAATACTTCAAGCGTAGTTTTCCATGCCGCCATCTCTATCCCGCCGACACGACAGTTATTCGCGGCGGCGTCTGCGGCGCGTGCGTGCCATGTGACGTCTGTTGACGGTCGTCCAGTGAGGACTCAGCATCCTCCCACCCCCCCCCCGCCCCCTCGCCTTCCACCCCGCGCCCCTCACCCCCCACCCCGCGCCCCTTCCAACACAGGACAACGTGCGAGCGGCGATGAGTTGCATCAACTTTTTCAGGAAAGATGCACGCTCGTACGTTGAGCTGGCCGCTCGATTGGATTTCCTGGAGAAGGCAAAAAGTCACTTGGCCGTTGAGCTGCTTGACCCGCAAGCGAAGGCCCCGAGTGGACCAGCTGCCGGTCGCATGTTGTCAGGCTCCACATCCACTCCAAGACATAGTGTACCTTTTATTTGCAAGATGACCGAAACGCAGCTGTCAAGGTTTGTGTATAAGTAATCATAGCACGTGATTGTTCAAGCTGCACTGGTTGTTAACCACATTGATTAAGTAATTGATGATGATTGCTCGGCGATGGACTGGCGTCCTGTCGTCGGGTGTATTCCTGCCTTACGCCCTGTGTTTCCGGGATAGGCTCCGGCTCACCGTGACCCTATATAGGATTAAGCGGTTTCAGATAATGAGATGAGATGAGATGATGATTGCTTCGAAAAGCTGCTCTCTCGGGACAGCCGCGTCGATGGCTCTCTCTCTCTCCTCGCGACGTTTCGCCTCACACGCTAAGAGGCATCCTCAGGCGCTAACGTGCGAGGCGAAACGTCGCGAGGAGAGGAGAGAGGGAGCGATCGACGGCGGCTGTCCCGAGAGAGCAGCTTTTCGAAGCAATCATCGTGCATCGAGCCGTGAAAACCTACATCGTTACATAAGTAATTGATGTTCTAGCTCGACGTTGTAGGGGGATAAGTAATGCAACAAATGCGTGCCAAACGTTCCTCTTTCCAAAGTGTAAGTTGCTGTTTTTGGGAGGTGGTGACCCGACCTGGGGAGCGGACAGAAAGGGGTCAGAACTAATGGCGCTGTGATCGCCACCTCGTGGCAAGTCACAAATCCTCAGACGTTAAGCGAATACGGGAGGCCGTGCAAGAGAAGCGCGCTTGGACGAGGCGAGGGGAAAGACAGCAGTTGACCAACCGTCCCATGGAATGGAGGACAACGTAGTGCACGTGTCACTGCAAGCAGTCACGACCGACCTGCACGGTTGCGTTATTGGGCACCGCATTCCTTGTGCACTCGCAGGAACATACGGCGAATCGAGATGCAGGTGGAGGTGACGCGCTTTCTGAGCCATTACGATACGGCCAGGGCAAGCCCTCCGCCCACACTCTTTGACGACAACAACGTGAAGGGAGAGGTCGCCTGCCTGGTAAGCGCCGGGTGCAAGGCCTCCGGCGTCGCGCGCGCAGGCCGCGTTTCAGAGCGCACGCCGGGCCGTTTTTTTGGCCGCGGCACCAAATGGGTAACATACGGCACTCGCCGACAGTGTTGTGGACAGGTGCATAAATTAGCTTGAGATGTAGTGAATGAAGAATCATGGGAGAGTAAACCAAGTGTTTGCGCGTGTTGAAGCACACTGTATAAAATGTCCTGACTGGCTCTTAAGAGCTGCGGATTTCAGGATAGCCATGTCGAGCGTTCCTCCCTCCTTCGCATAGAACTTCGGCAAAATGCGCATGAAAAAGATTATCGCTCTTCAGCAGTGTCGCCATCTCACCATGTTTGTAGCCGAATTGTTATTTGTTTTAATGGCTTGTTTTTTGTCCTTCTATAGTTCGTTGCTACTTTTAATCTTTCGGTTGGGCTGTCCTGGTGTTGTTGGCGCGCCGTAATCTCCACAGCTCGGATTTGTGAAAGAAATACTCCAAAAAAAACGTTGTTGCTGATTTGCCGTTCTTATCTCGTTGTTGATGTGGGCGTTCTCTCAGCGGCTCTGTGCAGCGCTTTGTGGCCCTTGGGTGATGAGCGTTCTAGAAACGCTATTATTATTGTGCGATTAAAGTTGAATTAAGCCATTTCCCAATACATGTATTATATACACTGATAATTTTGCATTTTAAAATCATTGTTGAAAGTCTGATCATATTTTACTTGTTGTTCTTTAATGATGTGTATATATATTTTTTAAATGTTATTGCTGCTGATTTTCCATTCTAGTGCCGTTGTTGGCGTGCCATTCTCTCCGCAGCCCTATGGAGCACTTTGTGCTCCATAGGGCTCAAGGAGGTCTCAACATATTATACATGGTCCTAGCATGCATATACTTTTAAGCAACCATTGTGGACATGACACCATTTGGACCGCACGTATGTTTCGTACAACGCATCTTTTTTTCAGCTGAAGCATTCAGAAGCCTGTTGATGCCTCCGACGTGCGAGGAATAGTGTTACGGACGAGAGAGAGAGGGAAGGAACGCTCGACATGGCTAGCCCCAAAGAGCAACCCTTACAAGTGATTTTCATGAATTGAGTCGTGAAAACCTACGTCAAGAGTGTGACCTCTTTGGCCTGAGCACATTTGTATGTTGGTGTGCAGGTAATGCTCTCTGGTGGAAACGTGGAGGTGGGATTTGGAGTTGCCTTCAGAGTTATACAGGTTTGCTACCAGTGACTGCATTCAGCATGACGACTGCTGCCTAAAGCTGCTCCCTCTCGGGACAGTCGCGTCGTTCGCGTCCTCTCTCCACCTCACGACACGTTGGGAGGCATCCTCAGGCGCCTGAGAATGCCTCCCAACGTGTGGGGAGGCGAAACGTCGCGAGGTGGAGAGAGGGGAAACGATCGACGCGGCTGTCCAGAGAGAGAGCAGCTTTTCGAAGCAGTCATCACACATCGAGCCGTGAGAACCTACGTCATTGCATTAAACATTGTAATTAAGTCGTGCAAAGGAACGGCGCAACAATACTTGGGGCGTTTCTCACGGTGTGCTTAATAACGTTCCATTTAAAAAAACAAACAAACAACCTTTTGCCAACATACATATGATTAACAAAAGAACAGGCTTTTCTTTTACTTACAATTAATCAAGTGGTTGAAAGTTCAGGCACCACATAGCCATCTTTACATCAAAAGGTGTTTAAGCAAGTGAATACCTGTATCGAAAGAAAGGGTAAAACCTATTGTTTATGTTTTTAATTTAAACATTGCTTTAGTTTGGCTTTTGTAGCCTCTGGCATCGATGTAAACATCCTTAATGTAGTCCGTCGAGTGTGACTCACAGCTTCCGTTGTCCTGCAAGCCTTAGATCTACTGGTTGCAAACATATTTCTTCATTTTCTTACAGGAAAGATTACAAATAGTATGATTCATGCACTGGCTCTGTCCGGATATGACGTTAATCACTACCTATGCATCATTATTATGTGGTTGCTGTCACATGACATACGTTCCTTGTTTCTGCGATAGCCTAAAGTGGGAAGTTAAGTCGAGTTTTTGCAAAAAAAAATCTACAAATGCTTGCAAATTAAATTTCCACATGTCACATCACCAGGTCAAGGACTTCTGTTCGGTATAAACTTACATGGTTACTTTATGGTGGCAGACAATGTGGGTAAGGGAGAGTGGATAGAGATGTACATATATAAAACGCACAACAAATATACAAATATATCAGTGGGAAAAACAAAGTAAGTGGCTCTAAATGTAAAACTGGAACCGCGTTATGGGATTATGACGATTCACGGTGCTTCTGTGTACCATGTGGTTGGCGCATACCTGTATACGTTGGTGACTCGTTTTGCTGGTCTTGCTTGACAATCCAGGGCTTACATTGCACCTACCACCTGCCTCGATCCCAATACCCAGATATCGGCTTCAAAAAGAGGTCATGAATAGCATTGGGCTGTCACCTCGTTCATGGACATGTCGGCAGAAGATTTTATTATTCAAGAGTGCGCGCGCGTGCGCGCGCGCGTGCGCTTCCGCGCGCGTGTGTGCTTGTGGCAGGTGTTTCAGTTGCCGGCGCTGACAGTGTACACTCGGGTGGCACGGTGCTTGGTGGAGGAGAGGCAGCTGCACAAGGTGGAGACGCTGCTGCGCTGTGTGTCCGAGTCCGGTTCGGCAGATCCCAGCGACTGCGACTCAATTGCCCTGGACACGGCCCGCGCTGTGGCCGCTGCCGACGCAGAGCAGCCTGGCACGGGACAGCTGCAGGTGCGTGTGCGCGCGCGCGCAGGCGGGCCAGCGCTGCCAAGCAAGCCCACGCCGCAGTAACCCTATACAGAGCCCTGATCCCAACAGCATGCCGTTTATAACCGCCCCATAGGGCTATACTTGGTTCGCTGCCTTAGCTTTGCAGAAACCCTGCGCGCGAGACAGATGATACCGTAGGTGTCACCCCGTGTGCGGAGTGCCTTTTTTAAACGTTGCAGCTACACTATTTGTGAGCCGTTACAATTTGTGCGATCGTACACTGGCAAAAACAACAATTCTTGGCTTTTAAACATCTGAATAGCGTATGCGTCAAGAACAGTTCATAAAGCAGTGACTGACGTTTTTATTCATATTTTGCATGTTGTATTTAATGATAAGGTTATTGAAGAGCGTCTAATCAAGAAGATGAAGAGTAATTCTGCAAAGGTACCCACACATTTGCACTCGATACAAATTAGTTTAATTGCCTTCTTTCTGAGAGTTTTCCAAGTAATGCCTCCACAACCACTGCTCCGAATCCCGAGAACGTACATTCTAGAGTGCCGCTACCTCGGTGGGGAGAGCATCCCGCTGACCACGTGGCGGTATTTGTCGCAGATCGAGGCCTACCTTGTGTGCGGGAAGTTGCGCGCTGCTTACCTGGCCGCCGTGAAGCTGCCGGGCACGGAGGCCGTGCCCTGGGTGGAGACGATCCGCAAGCAGGCCGTTGAGCTGGAGCAGGCCGTGATGGTGGAGCTGTGCGAGCGCTGGCTCAGCACCCACGGCGACGCCGCCGCCGCCCCGCCGCCGCTGCCCCGCCGCTCCAAAAGCTGAATCTACGCAAAGCAGCATCTGTGCATCATCGCTGCTCGGATCACGGTACTCGCGCTGAAATTCTACCCCCCCCCCCGCCAGCCCCCCCGACGTGTGTTTGATTTTGTGGGTGCAACGCCCGTGTTTTTGTAGGAACTGACCAGCGGTGCGAGGGCGAGTGCACCATAGTTCCATCTCACTTGCCGAGGTTAGCGTCACGTGTTACACTTAGCTGCCTAGACGCCTCCGTGTCGTCGTTGCAGTGGCCAGTGTGAATGGCCGTTTTCCAGGTTGGCCAGTTGACTCCCAACGCTGGGCGTTTTGGAGCCGGATTTTATAGCCGGATGCCCTTGCCATTGCCAACCTCCTCTAGTCGCAAGGTCTTTGGATCGTCATTTGCCTGGAACCTCTTCCCCAGACCTGTTGACCAAGGGTGGAGACCCAAGCAGGAGTGATGGACCATGGGCGAAATTGGCACTGAACAAAGGTTAGCAGGTTATGATGTCTCTCTTGCTTAGTGTGCCGAGCTGAGCCACGTGTTTACCCTGGCAGTATTTCCCCCCCCCCTTAAAGCAATCCTTCAAGGTCATCAATAAGTGCCCTTAATAGGTCTGGTTGGGTTTATTGGTCTCTTCATGACCATTCTTTCTCCTTGATATCCAATTTTTTCGATAGCCAGTGTGGTGTTGGGTAAATGTGAAGTGGAGGGCGTTTTTTTTTCAGCTCTGGGCGAAAGCGGAGGACGGTTGGCTTTCCACTTGCCGTCTCGGCAGAGTTGTAGTCATGGATGTTGAATGCTGCGCTCTGTATTGTCACTCGTATTCACGACAGGGGTCTTTTTCGACGAGCACCGCGATGTAATCTGAGTATCATTAATCATGTGGCGAGCATGGATCAGACTGCTCTGATAGGCCATTAATGGATGTGAAGGGATAATTGCTGCAAACTTACTGACTCTTGCACGGGGTGGTTAAGGGATACAAAGCCGGCTGCTGTGTCAGTGGGAAAATCATTTTCTAAGTGTTAACATTATCATGTTAATGACATTATATGCGGTGTTATCAGTAGACCTCGTTACTGACTGTCCGGTATTGTACTTCAAATACGGATAGACGAACATATTTTTAAGAAGAGTTTTCATATTTCTAGACTTAATAAATTGATAGTGGAGTTGACTTTTTTGAATGGCTATATATCTGAAGGTGCTCTCAGTAGAACGTTTTACAGTTTCAAGGTCATTTACTTAGCGTCACACTCGAAGTAGAATGCATATTTTACTGGGGTTATATCGAGGTAGCCTTTGCCCAATTGATCAATATCTTTGGTCGTCTTTGGTAATTGTCCACCCGAGTAGGTTTTTTTCTTGCTTACTCAGGGACATTACAATCTCTTCAGCTTACAGTATCCACATAGACCCGCACATGCAATGCAAGTGGGATTGCACACCACTGTGTGAGATTGGTTGTTGATCATTTGTTGGGAACCAATAGCTTTTAATAACCTTGAAAAGATGCAACAGAGCATTGCTATGTAAGTGGGGGTTTTTTTTGGAACTGTTGACAAGCTGATGATTGCTTCGAAAAGCTGCTCTCTCGGGACAGCCGCGTCGAGGGAGGGAGCGAGCGATCGACGCGGCTGTCCCGAGAGAGTAGCTTTTCGAAGCAATCATCATGCATCATCGAGCCGTGAAAACCTACATCATTATGTTGGCACGCTGTTAAAGTGAGCGCGTGAATTTTTTGGTGTCTTTGAAATTGGTGTTTGTTTCTTCCGTACATGTAGGCAATCGGAGCATTCAAAATAGAGCTCACTTATTTCACGCATTAGGTCACCGTGAATGTTTACCATTCTTAGTTCCATGGCTTATTTCTTATCATAGTTGAACACCTATGTATACTAATAACCGCATTGATATATGTACAAACTTGAATATTTGAAAAAAGAATATCTCACATGTGCTCCTGGATATAGCAGAAGATAGTGGGAGTGAAGCTGTGGTGTAGTTGTTAAGTGCAATTTCTTGTGAACCCAGTGACCCAAGCTGTGTTCCCACCTGGAACAAACAATGGTAACAACTAAACTTTATTATGACCCCCATCACCAGTCCCACTCTGCGTCCGTTTATATTTGACTATCATGGTCAAATATGGTCAACCCAAGAGCCATTACGAACAAGTTATGGGGACATCTTCGTCCAACTGTGGATCATCAGTGGCCCTACAAACGGATCCGTCATCATAATTACCCGCTTAATCCTGTACAGGGTCGCGGGGGCGCCGGAGCCTATCTCGGCAGACACAGGGCCCACGGTGGGAATATATCCAGGATGTGACGCCAGTATATCGCAGAGCA
>JAZEWT010000004.1:1363328-1374770 GCA_036362905.1 Mordacia mordax
GGCAGACACAGGGCGCGAGGCAGGGATATAGCCACGATGGGACGCCAGTCCATCTCGGGAGGCAGGAAAGTGATGGCAATAATCGACCAAAACCGCAGCCGATGCCCCACGGGCGCAATAGGCGGATGTGGTGTCCCTGTCGCTGCGGCGATTCTCATGCACATATTTTATCCAAAGTCAAACTTTCAGCGAAAACAAGGGAACACGTCATTATTATTTATTTTTACAGCTAAAAAAAAAATGGGCCAAACATTCCATAACTTCCCCTTGTTTTGAACCTGCGAGCTTGAAATGCTGTGGTCTTTTTGTCTCTCATTTATTTTTTTTTGTCTCCTCTGCTGTTTTCCTACGGCCGTTGACAGATTAACCCCTTGCTCTTCTGGACCCAATCAACAGGAGCGCAGGAAGCGCCCGTCCCCGTCAGGCCCTCCTTTCATAGCGCACTCGCTTCCTTTCCTCGCCGCATTGTAAGAACGCCGGCTTTTTTTTTTGAGGCGGCGCTAATGGGCGAGCGTGGGGCCGCGGCCGCCTCTGCTCTGAGCGCCGCTATCGGCCGACCCCGCCACTGCTTTGCGCCTTTTATCTTATGTAAGCGTTTTGAACTTTCCATCCTTCCCGCATCCTCTTTGACTCGAGGCGCCCTCCTCCGTCGCCCGCTCGCAGTCGTAGCGTCAGCCCCCCGAACGAAGACGTGCCCTTGATTTGGCGGAGATCGATGTTCACCGGAGACATATTTTTCGCAACGCCGAGTCGTTTCGTTTCGACGGATGGCGGAGCTGTCATTTATTTCCTCGTGTCCGGAAGCTCGGGAGGGAAACGACGCTCAGGAATGTGCGCCTCGATGTTGTTCGCTGGGCGGCGTGGTGGCCCAGTGGGTAGCGCTGACGCCTCACAGCAAGAAGGTCCCGGGTTCGAATCTCTCGGCTCGGGTGCCTTTCTGTGTGGAGTTTGCATGCTCTCCCCGTGTCCGCGTGGGTTTTCGCCGGGCACTCCGGTTTCCTCCCACAGTCCAAAAAGCATGCTGCTGCATAGGTTAATTGGCTCGCAGGCTAAATTGCCCCGCAGTGCCCGGCGATGGACTGCGTCCCATCGTCGGTATATCCTTGCCTTGCGCCCTGTGTCTGCCGGGATAGGCTCCGGCTTCACCGTGACCCTGTATAGGACTAAGCGGTTTCAGACAATCAGATGAGATGAGGTTATTTAATGTTATAAAACGTAACACAATTCCGGAAACAAAAATGGACACGTGCGTGATACACGTTCGATCAAAACACGAACCGACATAAAGCAGTCGTCACGGCAAAGTCGAGATGAGAACGGGATCATGAGAAAAATACTTTTTTTTTTAGGCGGGTTTCCATCGCTTGCGCTAACTCATTACGCCTCTCATCCGCGCTGAAAAGGAGGCCAATTATCCCTAAACTGGCTAAATCTGCCTGCAACATGAAAGCACGCCAGTTCACCCACATTCCTGGCACCGGCATTTGTACAAATGTTTCAAAAGTGGGTGCCACACCATGCCGCCCCTGCAAGTAGCCATTTAACACGTGTCTGTGAATGCTTTAAAAAAAAAATTACCTCGAATTCCTCTACCACGTTATTGCTTCGAGACACAGAGAACGATTTCCAAATGTCCAGTATACTCGCCCCCTCCCTTTCGTACGATACGCGCAGCGGCAGCCGGAGCTCTGTGCGGCGCTTTGTAACCCTCGGGTGAAAAGCGATCGAGAAATATTGTGTCGCAGACACCTCAACGAGACACCGCGGGCAGAGCCACGCAGAGACGGTGACTGCCTGTGACTCGCCCTGCGTGATGAGCTCGAGTCTGGGGGAGGAGGGAGATCCTGTGGGGGCCCATGCAGGCCGTTACAAAACAAGTGTGGTGCCAAGCCCCGCGCCGTGCCAGGCTAGGTGCATCCGGGACAATCACACCCAGCGAGCGGGCCGTGATGTGGGTCGCGATGTCGTGGGGTGAGTGGGGTCGTGTGTGATTAGCCGGTGCCGGGTTACGGAGGTGTGGATGGCTGAGTGGGGTGTCGTGCGTGCCAGGCTGGGTGCACATTCACACGCCCAGGGTTGGAGCCGAGAGAGAGGGCTGCGTTGGGATTGGGCGAGCGCGGGCCGTGTGTGGTTGGCTATGGCGCTGTTGCTACGGGAAGGTCGACCGGAGGGGGGTCATAGGAAGTTCAAGGTGCGGAAGACTAAGCCTCGTTGTGTACATGTTCTAAATAACAACGAGTAGCGGCCGGTTTCGACCGATTTAAGCCGGTTCGCCGGGGGACTGGTCCAGCGTGGGCGGGGAGCCGGGAGGCGTTGTCACCGGTAGATTTAAGGTTGGTCGAGAAGACGTGAGGGGAGAGTCGGTGATGGGAGCTCGACAAGCTGACGAAGGGTGATGATGTGGAGGACGGCGGACCGTTCGGGCAGGAGCACGCGGCTCGGCGCAACATGTTGAGCGGTTGGAGAGAGTCCTGTTGGCGCGAAGCACGGAGCGTTGTGAGCGCATTGTTAAATAAAGTTGAAGCAAAGAGAGAAGCTTCGCGTCCTCGTCACTGGTGTCACCGCCACGTGAGGAGGAGCGGCGGGGATCCACGGGCGTGACTGCGAGCGGTGTGGTGGCGTTGGAGGCCGGCTCGCGTGGTTCCCCGACACAAGCGCGAGACATTTTGTAACCAGCTCTCGACTGGGTCCAATTTACATGAAACCCCTCTCTCACTCGGCCTGCCCAGCCTCCCATCTGGCTGGCGACTGCTTTGGGAGATGTTTGGCGGAACGTCCGATGTCGGCCCCCCTTGGCACGTGGCTAGGAGACAGGTGCAACACGACCGTGAGTCTGCCTCGGATCCGCTTCCCACGAGGAGCACTCATTCATCGTTTCTTAATGCTGCATCTTAATGGGAGCTTAGTGCGGAGAGTGAAGCATCTGTGTGGCACCTGAGCACGCGAGCCATCTCGATTGTTCGGCAACGCTGTGGGATGGGAAGAGGGGGGCATTCACTCGCCACCGTGTAACGATTCATCGGTCAATCAATCAATCTCGAGTCGCAAGCTCACTGCAGCGAGACGAAGTCGCCAAGCTGAAGGAGAGGCAATGGTCACTCGCGGGGACATCTCATCTCATTATCTGAAACCGCTCAGTCCTATATAGGGTCACGGTGAGCCGGAGCCTATCCCGGCAGACACAGGGCGAAGGCAAGGATATACCGACGATGGGACGCCAGTCCATCGCCGATCTCATGATCTGAAACCGCTTAGTCCTATACAGGGTCACGGTGAGCCGGAGCCTATCCCGGCAGACACAGGGCGCAAGGCAGGGATACACCCACGATGGGACGCCAGTCCATCGCCGGGCACTGCGGGGCAATTTAGCCTGCGAGCCAATTAACCTATGCAGCAGCATGCTTTTGGACTGTGGGAGGAAACCGGAGTGCCCGGCGAAAACCCACGCGGACACGGGGAGAGCATGCAAACTCCACACAGAAAGGCACCCGAGCCGAGAGATTCGAACCCGGGACCTTCTTGCTGTGAGGCGTCAGCGCTAACCACTGGGCCACCATGCCGCCAATAAATGGGAGAGAAAAAAGGAACGACAAAATGTCGTTGTTGTTCCTTTGCCGTTCGTACGTCGTTGTTGTTGCTGACTGCCGGTCTCTCCACAGCTATGTGCAGCGCTTTGTGACCCTAGGGTGAAAAGGGCTCTAGAAGTGCAATTGCTGTAACGATGTAGGTTTTTCACGGCTCGACGCATGATGATTGTTTCGGAAAGCTGCTCGCTCTCGGGATAGCAGCCGCGTCGATCGCTTCCTCTCTCCACCTCGCGACGCGTCGAGGATGCCTCGAACGTACGAGGCGAAACGTCGCGAGGTGGAGAGAGGAAGCGATCGACGCGGCTGTCCCGAGAGCGAGCAGCTTGTCAAAGTAATCATATTGCAATTACGTGGGGGGGGGACATGTTTTGGGCACGCGGTGTGTGGTTGGAACAGGGATTAGCAGTGGGCTGTTAATCGGCACGCTGACGAGAAGACTGTTCTAGGTAAGGGTTTATTTTCAAACGCTTAACGGAGAAGATAAAGAGCGGCAGTTTTGTTGAGCCATACGCGGTAACTGACTGTGAGCTGTAACACACTGACATAAGAGCCTCCCATAACATTAAATCTATGCTTTACGTAAATAAATTTACGTCAACAGAGCAAATGGGGTTGAAACGCCACCGTCCTATAATCCCTTGCAACGTCTGAACAATGTAGCGATGTAGGTTTGGCAGCGGGAACAATTGAGACAATAAACTCGTTCATGAAAACTTGAACACGCTTGCCACAAATACGACACGACAGGCAGGGCACCGTTTCAGTTCATCTTATTTAACTAAATTCATTTGCAGGAGATGCCTTTGGCTCAGCAAATACGACAAACGGCATTGCGTTGTCAGTTCCAACTTAATCCTGTCAAGCGGTGGTTTTCGGAGGCCCAATGCTGGGCCACCGAACGTCACGCCCTGGGTCACATTGCTTGTGCAAATTCACATGTATTATCATTTATTACTGTAATGAAAAGTTCTAGTCGAAATACATTTTTTTGGGGTCGTGGGCATGAAAATGTATTTATAAACTGGGTCGCACGAAAGAAACGTTTTGAAAACCACTGCGGTGGAGGGTCACGGTAAATCAGAAGCCATCGCGGCAGACACAGGGCTCAAGGCAGGGCTGTACCCAGGATGAGACGTCAGTCCATCGAAGGCTACCCTGGCAAACAGGAATTAAACTACAACCCAGTCGGGAAAATAAAAAAAAATCTGGCCAAAACAGCTGCGTAAATTAGGATGTTGTAAATCAAAGGCAGGTCTTAAGCTGTGAGCCGAAAGTTTCCATCGAGCCATTAACAAACCGCGTCTCAACGGCTCCACAAGTTTTAAGCTTTGTACCGGCCGAGCGTCACGAGTGCGTACGCGCAGGCGAGCAGTCGTCTGCAGTGTCATACCGTCGGCCTGCCATAAATAAGGCACCAACGCACACTGCCCCCCCCCCGTTGTTGGGTGCGAGTTGAAAGGCTCGTTATTACGGTGCCTCCGGGCCTGAACAGTGGCCGCCTCTGTCCAAAACAAACGCCGCTGCAACAAAGTCACCGGGTGCGATTACGCCCATCCCACACAGCGGGTGGTAAATTGGATGGGATGAACCCAAATTACGCCAAGCCCAAGCAAAGCATTTTTAGGAGGATGAAGTCCGTAATGATAGCTACTTTAGCCCTTTTAGATATAATTAAATAAGTATAGGTTGCGGTCGTAACGGTCTCCTTTATTTACAGCCAGGTGAACAAGGCCCCTTTAGCAAGGGACACGCGAGACCTTCAATATTGGTACTTAGGTCTTACTTAACCGCACCTTGTCGCCTTGTATCAATCTGCTTTGGATAAAGGAGCGGCCCCTCCCCTCCCCCCCAGTCTTCACCTCGCTGGTCAGTACGGGCTGTTGGCAGGTGGCGCATACGCTGTACATGTGGGCGCAGTGTGAAGGACCCCGTTGTATGACTACACGGGCCCGCGAATCAAAGCCCAGGCAACTGGGATCGTAGCACGGCGTGCCCTAACCGCGGCGCCACCGCTCCCACCGCTTGTCGAGCCTGCGCGGCTTACACTGGGCTCCGAACCGCCATCAGTGCCGTGTAAATATAGCCCATAATAGAAATACATTGGTTTTTGTTTCTCTATATAAATAATGCTCAACTTGTCCCGTGCAATTCAACGTTCAAATTGCGGTCGATTTTACCCTAACTAGCACCTGTGTACTGATTTCAGGTTGACTGAGTTCGACAATAGAATGATATCGATCGACGTGGCTATTCCGAAAGAGCAGCTTTTAGAAACAATCATCATGTGAAATTCAGTAAACTGCGGTTAGACTGTTACAAACCCAAAGTCCCAATCCAGTTTGTCTAAGCCCATCATCTGCCAACGGTAAATAAAAGCAGTGCCACTTTGTCGAATATTTAAGAGTGTGTCATTTTAATACGTCAATATCTGCCATAGGAATGGTTAAAGTTCCCCCAATGGCTCATGCCTGGACACTATTGTTGAGTCCCACACCACGCTATGATTTGTCTGGGAACCTCTAGCTAATTTGACAAACTCAGAAGGTCCCTATACTCAAATCTCATCTCATTATCTGAAACCGCTTAATCCTATATAGGGTCACGGTGAGCCGGAGCCTATCCCGGAAACACAGGGCGTAAGGCAGGAATACACCCGACGACGGGACGCCAGTCTATCGCCGGGCATTGCGGGACAATTTTTAGTCTGCGAGCCAATCAACCTATCCATGAGCATGCTTTTGGACTGTGGGAGGAAACCGGAGTGCCCGGCGAAAACCCACGCGGACACGGGGAGAGCATGCAAACTCCACACAGAAAGGCACCCGAGCCGAGAGATTCGAACCCGGGACCTTCTTGCTGTGAGGCGTCAGCGCTAACCACTGGGCCACCGCGCCGCCCTATACTCAAATAAGCATTGGTAAATGCTCATCTCCTGTCCATAAGCAGTGCTGGACATTCCTCATTCCTGTGGTGGGAAGGACCAAATTATACAAATATCTGAGAGCCAGTAAAATATATGAATCGTGTAAATCAAACGTTGACAAAGTTAAATATAATTTTAAGGAATGGCATTTTAATATTGGGAGTGGTCAAGCAAATAAATATATCAGTGGCAAACACTCGTTATCGGAGAGCTAAATATAGCAACGCAGCACTCGGCTGCTAAAAAGGGAGATTAACGACGTGGCGCTTTCTGGGATAAATATCAGGAATTGTGCGTTATTCTGCACGTGTCCATCAAATAATTGACAATCGACATTGAGATCAAAAGGGCCAATTGAGCCGTACAACGCGGCGATTGCCGCATCGTCGCTCGAGCGGAACCGATTCGGGAGCAGGAGACGACGATTCCACTGAGGTCATCATCCTCATCATCGCTCACATCCCTCCCTCTTCGCTCAGCGGCCGCTGAGCTGAACCGAACAGTTCCCATGTACACCTGCCCTAAATCGTCGGCGCCCGCGATGGACCGGCGCCCAAATCCTGGCGCGCAGCCTTGCCTTGCTCCTCGAATCCGCCAGGATAGGCTCCAGCCACCGGTGCAGAATTAAGCGGGTAGTGATAATGATGACAACGGTGGGGTGGGGGGTGTGTGGAGGCTGGGGTGGGGTAGGAGGGGAGGGGGTAAGAGGAGGCCAGCGACGGGGGTCTGGGACCCTCTCGAGCCGCACCGCTCTCTCTCTCCGCCGACTCCATGCGTGCTGCGGACACGGTGTTTACTGCGCGCGGAATGCGAGGAATGCGACCGCCAGCGCCAACAATCACACGCCCCTCCGAGTTTCCCAGAGTGGCGGCACCCGCCTCGCCCACCCCTCCTCCTCCTCCTCCTCCCCCCGTCCCACTCGCGAGCCACGGCCGGGAGCCCGCGACCCTCGCGGCCGCGCACCGCCCGACTCATCAGAGATCGTGGTGGCTTCAGCGCTGAGACAACGATTCCCCGTACAGCCTCAACAGATTGTATGGCCAAGTGGTTTTGTCGGCGGATAGCACCTATGAAGGCTGGGACCGACACACGACACGGTGGAGGGGGGGAGGTGGGAGGGAGAGGTGGCCATCATCACGCCTGGCCGCCTTTGTCTCCCTAGTGGCAATGTTTACACACCGCACCAGGTTCTCTTTCGTGTCTCGACCTAGGGGAGGAGGGCGGCGCGGTGGCCCAGTGGTTAGCGCTGACGCCTCACAGCAAGAAGGTCCCGAGTTCGAATCTCTCGGCTCGGGTGCCTTTCTGTGTGGAGTTTGCATGCTCTCCCCGTGTCCGCGTGGGTTTTCGCCGGGTACTCCGGTTTCCTCCCACAGTCCAAAAGCATGCTCCTGGATAGGTTGATTGGCTCGCAGACTAAAATTGTCCCGCAATGCCCGGCGGTGGACTGGCGTCCCGTCGTCGGGTATATTCCTGCCTTACGCCCTGTGTTTCCGGGATAGGCTCCGGCTCACCGTGACCCTACATAGGATTAAGCGCTTTCAGATAATGAGATGAGATGAGAGATGAGATGAGACCTAGGGGAGGCCCAGGATGTTTGGTTCAGATAACCGTCCCCCGTGTTGGCCGCGAGCTGTCTAAAATCTGAACTCGGGCAGCAGGTCGCAGGGTTCGTAGCTCAGCGCGCTAACCACTGCCCCACCGCTCTCTGCCCCCCCNNNNCCCCCGCTTCCCCCGTCCGCGTGAAATTCGCAGAGGCACGAAGAGTTGGGGCGATGCGACGCGTTTTTCGTTTTTTTTTCTGCCTCGTTATTATTCCTGCACAGCAATGGAATGCCCGAGAAATATATTTACGTGTTTACATTCTCATGGGCGACTACGCTTTAATATTAATGCCTCGCTTTGACATTTTTTTTATTTTAAATAAACCGTGGCCCGGACGAACCTGAGATAAAAGCTGGGGAAAACCAAGTCTTCAAGAAAAAAAAAACGGTGCAAGCAGCAAATTCGCAAGCACTGCAAAAAAAAAGCGACTAATGTGTTTTTCTTGGACTGCCGCGTAAATTGTTTTGGCAGAAACGTACAGAGCACAAATGTTCCCTCTTTTACAAATCAAGGTAACGCTCCCATTCCAGTGACCAAAGTCAAGGCCAACTTCAGCAGGGAGAGCGAGGCAGGGGGCACGGGTGAAGGAGACAAAATTCAGCGAGGTTTCACGACACGCACTGAACGCACGGCGTGTCACCGCAGTGACACGCGTGTCACTGCACTTCGACATTGTGGGAAACATCTCAGCTGATCGCCGCAGGCCGAGATGTAATGCGTGCGATGAGATGCCGTGCGAATAGTTAATGATCGCGATGATTTTCAATCAAGGGTCTCATGTCACCTCGTTGTCAGAAACCGCTTAGTCCTGTACAGGGGTCGCGGTGAGCCGGAGCCTATCCCGGCAGACACAGGGCGCAAGGCTGGGATACACCCACGATGGAACGCCAGTCCATCACCGGGCACTGCGGGAAATTTAGTCTGCAAGCCAATTAACCTATGCAGCGGCATGTTTTTTATGGACTGTGGGAGGAAACCGGAGTGCCCGGCGAAAACCCACGCGGATAAGGGGAGAGAACTCGCAAACTCCACACAGAGAGTCACCCGAGCCGAGATTCGAACCCGGGACCTTCTTGCTGCGAGGCGACAGCGCTACCCACTGGGCTACGGTGCCGCCCTCAATCAGGAGTGGGAAAACATATTTCCTGACCTGAGAGCTGAATATTATTGACTTTCAAATGCATTTATGGGTCCACGCCTTCGCTGATGTTAAACATTGAACACGCCGTGACTACTGTACGTGCAGGCGCGTTGACTGTGCTCGCTCGGAACTACTTAAAATATAACGGGTTACTGACCGCGCTCAAATTAGAAACAACAACAAAATGTTTCCAGGTCGAAAACATTTCCTTCCAGTCACTCGATCAGCTGCTTGTCGTGACAGACATAGTTTGCAGATCGTTTCTAAGCAGCAGGCTCCCCTGGCGTGAACCTCGCTCCGCTATTCTCAACGGGGTGGGCGCGTGCGCCACCTGGCGGCCCGTGGAGACGAGGCCTAAGCGGGCCACGTGGACCTCGGGGTGCGAAAAGTTGACAATCGCTGAACTAAGTGAAGCGATAGCAGTCGCAGCCGCCGCCGCCCCCCCCGCCGCCCCCTTACTGGCAGCCTATTGCTCAAGGTCACTCTGGCAAAGGAGACTCACCTGAGTACATCTCGAGGACTCTTGAGTAGTCAACTGAGTAAATAACGCGAACTGCCTCTTAATTGTCATGCACGATGATGTTATGGTCATGCCTAGCTATTCGCCAGACGTGGGTGGTGGGGAGTGTGCACCTTTGCTAGCAAGACATGAGTGTGAGAGCTGCCACACCGCCTACAAGATGAAACAATGCAACTTTATGCAATTCTCATCTCATCTCATTGTCTGAAACCGCTTAGTCCTATACAGGGTCGCGGTGAAGCCGGAGCCTATCCCGGCAGACACAGGGCGCAAGGCAAGGCTATACCGACGATGGGACGCCAGTCCATCGCCGGGCACTGTGGGGCAATTTAGCCTGCGAGCCAATTAACCTATGCAGCAGCATGCTTTTTGGACTGTGGGAGGAAACCAGAGTGCCCGGCAAAAACCCACGCGGACACGGAGAGAGCATGCAAACTCCACACAGAAAGGCACCCGAGCCGAGAGATTCGAACCCGGGACCTTCTTGCTGTGAGGCGACAGCGCTAACCACTGGGCCACCGCGCCGCCCCTTGTACAAATATTAAGATCTTAAAACACTCAGTAGACACCACGGAGAGAACAGCTTGACCCGAGCTGTTCGTCCATTGATATCTACGTTGTCCTGAGCCGTTTGCCTTTTTTACAGCACTCAGCGAACACTGGGGAGACCAGGCTCTAAAGAAAGTTGTCTCTGGTGTGAGCCAATCAGTTTCAAGGACAATGCGTATATTAGCAAAACTTTTGTTTTACATATTTTTTCCACACGCGTGTGTCGGTTTTTGTTGTTGTTGTTGCAAAATTGACACCTTGTGCAAGATGTCTATTCGGTGGTTTAAGATCTTAACCCTTGTATTATTGCCGGAAAGAGTAAAACATCACGCACGATCCTCATTTGTCAAATTTCAAGCGTGCCATTGGCACACAATAGCCTAGTCTTTCGAAAAATGCCACGGGATTATTAATGTCCACGGTGACGCAGATGCCTCACAGTGTCGTTAAGTTCGATGTGGCCGCAGTGATAATCAGGGCGGCCGTTTGATTCGAACCGTGAAATTCTGCATCAAGCAGGGAGCATGCGACCCGTATAAAGAATGATTTGTGATATAGCCACCCTCATCTCAACACAGTTCAAAGGGCACCCCCAGTAACAGCTGTCCCTGTGTGGCACAAAGCATCTTAGCACCCTGGTATGCAGGCAGAAAATACTTTGCTAGTCGGAGGCGATAATTCCTCGTACGTGTGATCCCAATTGCTTAATTTTGCACATGTTGACTTTGTTTTAATTGTATCTGGTGAGGAAAACTGTATTGATGTAGGTTTTCATGACGAGATATATGAGAATTGCTCTTAAGTTAAACACTTTGGCCCACACCAGTAAAAACCGTCTCTACTCTTTACATTGCTCTTAACAGCTGCTCATTCGAGATGGCCATGTCGAGCGTTCTTCCTCTCTCCTTTGTAATGTTTTCCTCCTACGTCAGACTCCTGAATATGCCTCCAACGTGAGACATTATACGCCACAAAGGACAGAGGTGTAACTGCTCAACAAAACTATCCAAAAAGGGGACCACTTAAGAGTAATTCATTGACAATAATCTCATCTGATTTGTCAGAAACCGCTTAGTCCTGTACAGGGTCGCGGTGAGCCGGAGCCTATCCCGGCAGACAC
>JAZEWT010000004.1:1400156-1411598 GCA_036362905.1 Mordacia mordax
GTATGTGTGGCTTTTGCAAACTGGACACATTGTAAAATGTGTCTGTTTTGGTGTTTGGGCTCTTAACACCTGCATAATCGCCAGATACGGTAAAACCTGTTGTAATCTTATATAACAACAAAACGCACTCAGAAACAAACTTTCTGGAAACAAAAATGAAAAAATAAACCGAGGCGATGGTCCCTCCGGATTACCTACGAGATGCAATTCACGACTGGGAACTCGTGGCACGCGCGCTGAGTGACGGGAACCCAATTCCTTGTGGCTGCGCGCGCAACCTGGACCCTCGTGAGATCACGCAACGGGATTACGGGACAAGGAGGAGGAAACAAATAACGCTGCCAGCGAGCGAAAAATGCCGCAGAGAGTTTAGACGGAGCAGCGATGCGCGCTGCGTGCTCGGCACTGCGCACGACGCTGACGCGTGCTCCGCTCAGAAAAAAAAACGAAAGAGAGAAGGGAAAATGTGCTGAATGGCAAAGAAAAGCATGGAACGAGGGCTTCCAAATAAAGTGCCCGTGTTGGGCATCTGGATGGTCACACGAGAAACAAGAGGAACCCGGAATCATCTGACTGTAGGAGCAGCTGATGCTCATTCATTATTAGTGCCTCCCCCCCCCCTCTTAATCCTGTAGAGGATCGCCTATCCCGGCAGACAGAGGGCGCAAGGCAGCGGTCATGCCCAAGATAGAACGCCAGTCCATGGCAGGGCACCAGCGGCAATTTAGTCAGAAAGCCCCATCAGCCGAGGCAGTAGCAGCATGGCTTTGGATTGTGGGAGGAAATCGGAGTACCCACGCAAAGTCCACACAGAATTGTACCCGAAGGGGGAATGGAACCGGGGGGTTTGTTGCTGAGAGACGGCAGTGTTTGCTCACTACGCCACTCCACAGCTGACGTTATTGATTTCATATTCCTCCAACTTTTGCATCGAGTCAGATCATCAAATGCCGTATAAAAGAGATCTCAGTTGGAGAGTCGAAACATGAGTCGCAAGAAGCTGGGTACATGTCAATCCACTGCTGGATGAAGACGTCTCCAGATCGTATATTTGCGTGGAGCGGCCGTACAGTGGCTCGCGCAAAGCATAGCGAGCCACGTTATCTGAGTTTGACTTGCGGCCACGGCTAATATCAGTTTCACGTGATCTCATCTCATCTCATTATCTGAAACCGCTTAATCCTATATAGGGTCACGGTGAAGCCGGAGCCTATCCCGGAAACACAGGGCGTAAGGCAGGAATACACCCGACGACGGGACGCCGGTCCATCGCCGGGCATTGTGGGATAATTTTAGTCTGCGAGCCAATCAACCTATCCAGGAGCATGCTTTTGGGCTGTGGGAGGAAACCGGAGCACCCGGCGAAAACCCACGCGGACACGGGGAGAGCATGCAAACTCCACACAGAAAGGCACCCGAGCCGAGAGATTCGAACCCGGGACCTTCTTGCTGTGAGGTGTCAGCGCTAACCACTGGGCCACCGCGCCGCCCCAGTTTCACGTGATATATTCACAAATTAAACACTTACCTACAAGTTGCGTATATTCTGACAACCCCCATTACTGACTCGGCGCTCATCCAGCAGTGGATTGAGAAAGCGCCAGAAGGTTCTGGGTTGGCAAGGATGCCTTTCTATTTGGCGTTTGCACATTTTCCGTGTTTGGATGAGTTTTCACCAGACACTCCGTTTTCCTCCCACAGTCCAAAGACACGCCATCAAGGTTAATTGGCCCGTTGACTAGATTGAACCCGATGCCCTGCGATGGACCGGCGTCCCAATCTGAGTGTAGCCCTGTGGTGTCATGGGTCGATGACGTTAATACACAACCGAGCGCCCATGACACCGCACCCGCGCCAGCGCCCTGCTGGACACGCACCGCCACACCACGCTCAATCCACTACTCGTCGCGTGAGCACATATCCCAGTTAATCCTGTCACCTGGGCCTCACCCCTGAAGCGGGGGGGGGGTTTGTTTACCCAAGAGGAGTGTCTCTGGTAGCCGAGTATGACTCTCTCCCAGGCTTTCGGCCGGGGATATTGGAAACGGTGGAGGGAAGGGCTGGTTGAGAGGGGGCCTTTAAAAGCCTTGCGGTTAGGGGACCCCAGAATCGGCCACGCCATCGCCACCTAGCAGTGGAAGGGGACCACCCCGAAGCAGATGTAGATACATATGAGTCATTCGACGAACAATGGATCGGAAGAGATTAGCTGGGCAGGGATCAACTGGGCTCTTCGCGGTAGATGCTACCGACTAGGTCCGAACGGCAGAGCAGACAGGGCTATGAATTGGTGAGGCTGGAGGGATGAGGCGGTTCAAGCTTGTGGAGAGAGGGTGAGTTCAGTTGGGTGTGAGATCGGCGGAGGGAGATGAGTGCCTGGTGGATTAAGCGTGTGGATGCGACAGTCCAGCGGAGGAGAAGGGAGTCGCGATCAGACCCTTTGTGAGAGAGAGAGGTGGCTGTTGTAGAGAGTGTCGAGCTGGGAAACCGTCCAGCAGTGGAGAGAGAAGAAGGGCGAGCTTCGAAGACCATCTAGGAGCAGAGAGCAATGGTGGCTTTTGGCGTGGCTGGTCGTAGTGCGGCGTTCGAGAGGAACCGCTAAGCAGGTAGCGTAAGAACGAACCCGGGTGCGGTAAATAAAACCCGCGTCCCGTCCCAGGTAAACCGCGTGGTGTCCGGTCCCGTGCGCGTGTGTGCGTCCCGAGAGCGCCTCGGCCGGCATTGCTGCAGCCGCCTGGGGTCGCGCGCGTGGGAGCCGCGGCGTCCGGGTGAGTTGGGTCCTCACGGGAACGCTTCGGCGGCGCCGCGGCTGACGCTGCGCGCGGGCAAGCGGCGGGGGCCCCGGGGTGCTTGACGCGGCGCCGCGGCGTGCGCGCGGGCAAGCGGCGGAGCGGTGAGGTCGCGCTCGGGAGAAGGCGCCGAGCGTGCGGGCACGGCTGCTGTCGTCGGCCGCGCGAGCGGAGGAGAGGGCGGGTGCGGCGGAAAACGTCTTCGGTCTCGAAGCGGTCGGCGCGCCTTGAGCGGAGAGAGGGGCGGCCGGTTCCTCGGGGCCAGGGTTGCAGTGAGACGCAGAGACGTCTGTGCAGAAGCAGAGTTGCCTTGTACCCTGTGTCACCTCTCTCCCCCCCCCCGACCCTTGTAGTGAAACACAGCGGTTACTGGAAATGATGATTGTAATAATAAGTGCGCTTCTAGAGCGCATTTCACCCGGGCGTTATAGAGCACTGCACAGAGCTGTAGAGATGACGGCACGTTAGCAAGAACGACAACAACATATGAATGGTAAATCGACAACAGTAAAACATTTCTGGGGTTTTTTTGTTTTTTTATTGTTATATATCTGAGCTGTGGAGAGAACGGCATGTCAACAACAACAACATCACAGCAGTTTCATTGACAGTAAAATAATGGTTATAATTTAGAGACGGTCATACAATAAGCGATAAGAATAATCGTTAAATAAACGAAGAAAGGAATAAGTGTTCTCGACCAAGCGCAGGTCGGCAGTGAGCCATCATCCCAGCACGACAACAGTGAACCGCATCAATAGTCCTAGCCAGAGGGCTTGAAATCCTTACGGGATAAGTGAGTCCTGAGACGAGATTTGAAGATGCCCAGGGACTCAGCTGAATCTCCAATGGAAGGGCATTCCAGAGTCTAGGAGCAGAGTGCGAAAAGGCTCTATAACCCATCGAATGGAGACGTAATCTGGGCACATGCAGCACACCCGTATTGGAAGATCAAAGTTGTCGTGTTGAGGAGGGTGACTGAAGTAGGTCACGGATGTATGTCAGAGCAGCGCCAGTGAGACCTTTGTAGGTGAGCAGGAGGACCTTGAAATCGATCCTGTACTTAACCAGTAGCCAGTGGAGATACATCAGTACTGGGGAAATGTGATCGTGGATCGGTGTGCGAGTGAGGACTCTAGCAGCCACATTCTGCCAACGTTGAAGACGATTGATCAAGTAGGCAGGGATGCCATGGGAGAAGCGCGTTGCAATAGCGATTCGTGAACACACGTATGTACCATGGCAGCGTCTGTTCAGGATGAGCTCCTATAACCTGGTTAACTATATCAAAGAACAATACTATGTACAATGGGTCCAGGTTCCACGCCTGGTCATAACCGAGATACGGAGGCACGAGGAAACTCCAGGGGTCGGGGGTGGTGGGAGTCAGACAAGCGGTCAGCCGGCGTCAGCCCACAGATACATTGTGATGATATTAGTCCATCATTAATTACCGTTTTTATTTAGCTGTGGGAGGACACCGGAGAACCCGCACGTACAACAGGGAGGAAACGCACAAACTCCACGCAGAAAAGCCTCCGGGGCAGGTATCGAACAAGCTGGGGCAGGGCATTCCTTCTCTCAGCGCAGATGTTAAACTGCTGCATAGACACCCTGCCTCTCTATGCCCACGAGCTATGAGTGCGCTCTTCACACGGGGTGTGGGACGTGAGCCGTGATCGCATTCAAAAGCCACAAGGTCGCGTGGTACAGAGGCCTAAAGTGTAATCCACTGAACCCGCGCGCGTGGCAAACTGCCAGGAATGAGATTACAACAGGTTTTACCGTATCTGGCGATTATGCAGGTGTTAAGATCCCGAACACCAAAATAGACACATTTTACAATGTGTCCGGTTTGCAAAAGCCACACATACTAGTGACAAAGTATGCAAACAGGTAGCTTTGATAACCTATGCATTGTCCTGCAACTGACCGACCTTCACCTGGCAGTGGCTTCCTTTTGAGCCTATTTGCCGGTGTCAGTCACTGCCAAAAGGCAGTCAGCTCAGGACAATGCCGTATCAATGCTTTATAGCTTAGGTGGGGCTGTTAACGCTATGGGTACTTTTTTGCCAGTATACATATATGATTACAACAGGTGATGGACTGGCGTCCCATCGTCGGTATATCCTTGCCTTGCGCCCTGTGTCTGCCGGGATAGGCTCCGGCTTCACCGTGACCCTGTATCGGACTAAGCGGTTTCAGACAATGAGATGAGATGATGAGATTTCGAGAGTATCGTGATGTCATGTATTGTTTCCACTGGTCAGTTGGAACGGTTGGTATATCGCACGCACCGGGCACTGCGGGAAATTTAGTCTCATCTCATCTCATTATCTGAAACCGCTTAATCCTATATAGGGTCACGGTGAGCCGGAGCCTATCCCGGAAACACAGGGCGTAAGGCAGGAATACACCCGACGACTGGACGCCAGTCCATCGCCGGGCATTGCGGGACAATTTTAGTCTGCGAGCCAATCAACCTATCCAGGAGCATGCTTTTGGACTGTGGGAGGAAACCGGAGTGCCCGGCGAAAACCCACGCGGACACGGGGAGAGAACTCGCAAACTCCACACAGAAAGGCACCCGAGCCAAGATTCGAACCCGGGACCTTCTTGCTGTGAGGCGACAGCGCTACCCACTAGGCCACCCTGCCGCCCTGCTGTAAGAGTGAACATTTATATTTCGTGCTCGTGATTCTGCGGCCGCGCAGGATTATATCAGTGCAAGGTAGAACAGTGTACGGTAGAGTAATAATAATTGTAGTTATAGAGCGCTTTTCACCCGAGGGTCACAAAGCGCTGCACAGAGCTGCTGATGGCTTGAGTCGACGATGATTGCTCGTAATGTCACACAGAGTGCCATCGCGTGAAGTCAAAGCGTGCGCGCAGTAGCACCGTGCCAATCGACACACGTCTCGAACGCCGGCTTCCAGTTGCCCTCAATGTTGCATAACGCAGAAGCGGGCGTGAAGTCAATATACCCCACTGCGCGCAACGCGCAGCGAAAGAGCGTCGGCAGAGGAGTATAGCGACTTCCCGCCCAGCCTCTGCAGCGCGGCTGTCAGATGACAAAGCACTGCTAGCGCACCTGCCAAGCAGAAACAAAAACCCCCCCCAAACCTTTCTGTTTAAAGCCAATCCTATAGACGGGTGTCTTGATTGAATTTTTTTTTTTTACAATTGCCAATGTTTCATTGTAGCTGCCGGGAGAGAAAGGTTTTTTTAATTTTAAAGGGGAGACACGCAGTCGTGTCAGTGTTTCACTACTTGAACCGTCCCGCCCTCCCCGAGCATATGAACCGCCCTGCTGTGCTGGGTGCGTCTCGCACGGCACGCGTTATTCAAATGCCTTGTCTCTCCCCGTCTGCGCTTAAATCCAAACCGCGCCACACAAGCTGCACGCACAGGCGCACGCACACGCACGCACGCACGCACACGCACGCACGCACACGCGCCGTACGTTTACGCGGAATCCGCTGAAAACGACAGCGGCGGCAGCTGAGCAGCCGCCAGGCGTCATGTCCACGCAATGCAATGACGCTACGGTCACCTGCATGGCGACAGCCATGGTTGTGGCCGGTTTGCTCTCCACGCTCGGCAAGGAGATGCCCTACGGTCGCTACTGGGACAAGGAAGGGCAGCCGCGCGTGATGCTGCCCGCCAGGCTGGCGTGGTTCACGCAGGAGCTGCCGGCCTGCGCGGTGCCGGCCATCTCGCTGGTGATGCACGTGGGTTCGACCGAACGCGACCCTGGCGGCGCGGTGAGCATCGCGCTTCTGGCAATGTTCGGCGCGCACTACTTGCAAAGGTAACGCGCGCGCGCGTTTGTGACCAGCGGAGATAAGTTTCCATACCCGGGCCGGTTACGGTTTAGCAGCGGAGGTCTCGCTCACAATCGGTCGAGCGGCGTTGTCTTTTCATCGGTTACGTAACGCTGCGTGGAAGCTGCCTTGCTCGGTCGCTCTGCACGAAGCTTCGGGTCTTCTCAACTGCAGTCGTGTCCTCTCTTCGCTACGCTTGCGGGAACGTGGACCTACCTGGCAGGATGATGTCTGCGCCGTTCAGACACCTTCGGGCTGGCCTGCCTACGATCCATCCTGAGTTTAACCAGGTTTGATTGCGTGAAGAGCTTACGCATTCTCGAAAGGTCTGGAGAGGGTGCCATGGGAGAGTTCATCCGACAGGCGAAATTGTGATGGCTGGGTCATGTAACCCACATACCCAGTCACCGCATGCCGAAGTAGCTACTGTTCGTCCGGATATAGGCGGCGGAACAGGCGCGGCACGGGCTAGAGAAGATATGGACCGATGTGACACAGGAGGACCCGGAGCTGAGTGGACTTGTATTGACCAGGGTCGGGGTATCGAACCTATCTTCGTATTTTGCGTTGGGGTGTTATCTTTGCGCGCGAAAGAGTGTGTAAGCCGAGTTGCATCTCCAGCCGGTCACTGACATATGCCGAGCGAGAAATTGATTCTTTTGCAATGCCTGTGGAAAGTGACCCAACAATATCGGTAATGTGACGGTGAAACGTACGATTTGTTGAATTCAATGTGATCGAATCCTTGTTCGTGACATTATTTAAGGAGCGTTTTCACAACAAAGCACAAGCGTTGCCCAGCCTAGAGGACGCAACAACGTGCTCTATTGATCCCACGTTCATTTAAAACACACGTACCGTGATCACGCGAGACGTCCTTGACGATGAGGTCACCTGCAGAACACAAACGGGAGACACAACATCCCGTTGCCCCTTCCGCAGGAGTGTGGCTTTGCCAGGTGACAGGGGGCGTTGGCGCCGCACTGGACCCGAGGTAAGCCACGAGCCATGGACCTTGATCGGTAGTGTGCGTGCAATCTCTCTCTCTCTCTCTCTCATCTCTCTGCCTGCAGGACCTTCATCTTCTCACTGCTCTCCAAAGGCCGCCCCACATCCCTGTTTGTCATTGCGAAGGCATTCTTATTTTGCGCCTTTAACGGATACATGCAAAGCCACAACTTTCTGAAGTGCACGAGATACCCGTCTGACTGGTTCACCAGCGCCCGTTTCATCACGGGTAGGAGGAGCTCAGACCGTCGTGAGGCCGTCGAGAGTGCAGGCGGTGCAACTGCGTCAGGACCCACACGCTGGGCTAAGATCAAATTGCTATTAAGCAGTCATAAGTACTTTGTACAGGAGAGTCTCACTGAGTCGACCCATTTTGGGTGGCTGGCCGGGCGCATTGGTGACGTCTGCGCCGCACACAAAGGGTGTCATTGCCAAGCAGTTCGATTCCCACCTCGGGCGCTTTTGCTGCGCAGAGTTTGTGAGTTCTCTCCTCGTTTTGCGTGGGTTTATTCCGGTTTCTCCGGCTTCCTCGCGTGACAAAAAAAAAAGAAAACCCACGCATTTATTGGCCGATACCGTCAGACTATATATGATTGCAATGTCTGGTGAGTTGGTGCCGGCTGTCCGCGTGGCATAAATGTAGAACCGTTTAACTGTTGAATTTGATGGCACAGGGTCTAACCGCGAATGCTTGGCCAGTTTCGCGAATGTTCTGAATATAACTGGAAAGCGTGAGGAGAGAACTCATCCTGTGTGATCTCCAGACTCCGCATTCAAAGCTGTTGATATTGGAGGCATGTGCCACGACTCTGGAGCCAAAGCAAACTTTCACCGCAGGATGGAGCATCTGATTGAGTGTGTCTGGTTAACGCACGATGGCCGCGGCTCTCCATAATCAGCTGACTGTTTTGTTCCGCTGCTTGTCCATTCAATTCCAAATGAGCCGTGTCATCAGCTTGATCGAGAATCTCCGTGCATCAGGTGGCACAACGCAGGCCATTGACTTGCATAATTCCTGCCCCGTCAAACTACCGTGTCAAGTCCCCATTGCTCTAAAAGGTTTGGGATCAGTTCCCCGAAAAGATCGCAAATTATAATTGCTGTAATAATAATATTATTATTATTAATGACTGTAGTTTAACCATACATCAGCAACAGGCATGAATATACAATTTGGATATATGTATCGCATAAATATAACCATATCCCAAGGCAAATTCCCTGAATCAGTTTTTGGCACGGAGAACAACCACACAGAAATAACAGAGGCAGTCTTGAATTTGGATTTTGACAGAAAGAGGATCTTTACGCAGAAAAGTCTCAAGTATGAGCGTGCATTTCAGAGTGTGGCGGGGCAGTGCGCTCCGACACGGACCTGGCGAACCGAGTTCGATCCCCGCTCACGGCCAACACCATTGACGATATTCTGAACCGGTCCTGGGCCTCCCCTAGGTCGACTCAGCCTCAAACGAGTACCGAGTGCCGGGTGTAAACATTGCCACCGGGAAGACAAAGGCGGCCGAGCGTGGTGCTGGTCACCCACCTGCCCGTATGCCTCTCCGACCTTAATAGATGCTCGCTAACGGCGCTTGACCCCACAGTCTGCCAAGGCTATACGGGGGATCTTTATTTTCGTCTCGTCTGTGTTGCAAGGCTCCGTCATATTCCTGTCTGGTATGACTATGAACATGCACAGTGACCACATCCTTCGAAATCTGCGGAAACCTGGAGAGTACGTGTACAGAATCCCACGCGGTGAGGACCCAGCACGGCTTGCAGGTTCTTTGTTCGTCAACCTCCATTGCTTGACCTGTCGCAAATCACATAGACGCACACAATCACACACCTCGCGATAAAATCGATCGCAAAGGGCTGATCTTTCGGGACGGCCGGTCAGAGGAGACCCGTTGGCCACGGCTATCCCGGAAGAGCACCTCTTGACAGCAATTCTCATTGATCGATCCGTGTAAAAAGCTGCATCGGTTTGCACGCCTAATGATGTCCCAGAAGTTTAGCACAGTCTGGCAAATTCCAAACTGTCGGCTCCCCTCCGTGAAGCCATTCAAACAAGTCAATCAGTCAGGTTGTAATTAAGCTAGAAGGAACCTTTGAGCTACGCAGCTCTTTTTAACTGCAGCGTGAACCGATCAGAGGTTTTTTTTGGAGCTGTTACCGCTATGGGTACTTTTTTGCCAGTATACATATATAAGATTACAACATGTTCAACCGTATCTGGCGATTATGCAGGTGTTAAGAATTTTAACACCTGGCAAAAAAGTACCCATAGCGTTAACAGCTCCACGTAAGCTATAAGCATTGATACTGCATTGTCCTGAGCTGACAGCCTTTTGGCAACGGCTGACACCGGCAAATAGGCTCAAGAGGAAGCCATTGCCAGGTGAAGGTCGGTCAGTTGAAGGACAATGCATAGGTTATCAAAGCTACCTGTTTGCATACTTTGCCACTAGTATGTGTGGCATTTGCAAACTGGACGCATTATAAAATGTGTATATTTTGGTGTAATTGCCTGGCAATTATGCAGGTGTTAAGATCTTAACAGCTGCATAATCGCCAGATACGGTAAAACCTGTTGTAATCTTATAGAGTTTTGTTTTTGTTGCATTAGCATGCGCTTTCACAAACGCAATGTTAATCGAGCGAGGAGAGAGCAATATAACACGGCGCAGCAGTGGGACTTGCAGGACACCCTGCATTGCTCACTAACGCGATGCGAGATCCAGCACAATGCATTCACAAAGTAACAGCAATAGTAGCATTTCGAGAGGGCTTTTTTTTCCACCCGAGGGTCACAAAGCGCTGCACAGAGCTGTGGAGAGAACGGCCACGTCAGTGACAACATAAGAACGGCAAAATGAACAGCAATGATCAACAACGACGAAAGAGCATGATATTTTATATTTATTTTTCAAGTACTTAACATAGGTGTTCCGCACACACACCGATCAATAGCCACTTGAGATTAGCACGGGGGGGGGGGTGTTTACCCTAATAATCAGATTTCCAGTGCACAGCAAGTGGAAAAGCAGGCAGTAGAAACGAACAACGTTAAGGTTGCTACTTTTCACAAACAAACCACGGTATGTTTTTCCTAAGAAAAACCTAAATTTGCATTACTTTCTACCGTTCATTTATAGCACAATGCTAGGTTGACATACACTAACATGCAACGATAACCAATGCAGTACTGTCTATATCGAGCACTGTTTGTATAACACAGATACGCCAGTATGACCAGCCATGTCCTATCCACTGCTGCGTTGCAGGGCTCTCGTTTATAATGATTTTGTCCACGAGTACGTTGCCCACGTGTGCCACTGCAGGAGGATTGTTCGAGCTAGTGTCGGGTGCCAACTACCTGAGCGAGATTGTGGAGTGGCTTGGCTATGCTCTGGCCGCCTGGACTTTCCCTGCCTTGGCTTTCGCCATATTCACCGTCTGCTGCATTGGGCCTCGAGCCCTGCACCACCACCGGTGGGTTTCCCCTTATTGAGCGTTGGCAATGAGTTACCAGAGCTAGATTTTGGGGGCATCTCGTCGTGACGGCCACTCGACGGAACAAACACGCGCGCTGGGTGGTTTTGTTTGTTTAAACGACTCGATGCTCACGGGAGCTGCTCCTGCGACGTGGGGAGGTTGAAAAACGTCGCGATGAAGGAGAGAAGGAGGAAACGCTCGCCGCGGCGATCCCGAAAGAGCGGCACTTTTCAGAGAGATCCTCAAACACGGAGACGTGAAAACTCGCAGACGGGAGCTCTTGCATTCGCGATATAATAAGGCTGATGGGAACACAGGCCCCTTGA
>JAZEWT010000004.1:1415412-1430701 GCA_036362905.1 Mordacia mordax
AAAAGCCACACATACTTGCGGCAAAAGATGCCAAGAAAAAAAAACCTTTGATAATATATGCAATGTCCTTGTTTGCCTATCTTGCCACAAGTATGCGTGGTTTTGTGCAAACTGGACGCTTGTGTAAAAGGTGTCCACTTGGTGCTTTAAGATCTAAATCAGTCTCCGTGGCACGTCCGCTTCCAAATGGATTTTCTGGCCCGTGGGGCAATGCCTTGGATATTTTTTATTTTCCCATCGCACAACGAGACCTGGATAACGGAAGTTTTTGCAAAAATCCACGGCGATTGGCCGAGCTAATACCGTCTCGCGCGTTTTACACGGTGATGCGAGCAAGCAAGATGTATAAATGTGGCTCTGATGTTGTTGCTGTTGTTGACACGCCGTTCTCTCCACAGCTCTGTGCAGCGCTTTGTGATCCTTCGGGTGACACTGCTCCCAGAAATAATATTATTATTATTATTAACACCTCTATAATTGCCAGAAATAGTAAAAGCCATTTCTATTTGTCACAAATATGCTGGCGAGACTACCGATAGTTTAAAACGCACGTGGTTGTGTCGTTTCAATTCAAACTGAACAAGAGACTTGTCGGTTAGCGCCCGCTGGATGAGTTCTGACTGATCTGGCGAGGACGACCACACGGAGCCCACACTATGCCAAGGGTCCTCAGACGTTTGCACCTCACGGCCCGCTTGGCTCACTGGGCTGTGGTCTAATGGGACCCATAGGTGACTGTCGCGGCCCAATGATGAATTGGCAGCTCTGTGGAGACCGGTCCTGTCAGCCAACCCACTCTCTGTTTGGTCGATAACATCTTTAATACATATTATACGCAACTTATGGCAAATGTTGGCGCCGGCTTACTGCATTGCTGCCTCGCCGCCCCCCCCCCACCTCTCTACGGCTTTAAAACTACATCACAAATTCCGGGTTCTATTTACATGACGACTAAAAGTGACTCCAAACAAACAACACGCGCCACAATCTACCACATCTGACTCAAGATAAGGCTACGCACATTCACCATCTTCTTGGAAAGCAAGACGAGGAGATGACCTTCTAAGGAGACGGGTCCATTGTGTAGCCGAGAGGGAAAGGTGAGATTTATTTCTCTCTGAAGATGAACGTAACAAAAAAAAACTTGATCACTTAGCTTATTAAAATCGAGTGTTCTCACCGGACATGGTGAAACTGGGCCTCAATCCAAGCGGTGTGAAATACTCCACTGTAATATAACAGCATCTGATCACGTCTCATCTGTTATGTATTGATAGCGGGTCAAATAGATAATAACACTCTCTGTTGACAAAAACAAATGCGACTAAAGTGCAACTTGCCATCATACAATATGAGGAAATGCTAACGTTGTGACTCATCACTAAACGAGACGATGTTCCCGTTTTCTCAAATATTAGCACACAGCCGTTTTACGTCCATACGAGGAACATCAGAAGACCAACCATGCGGGGCATTTTCACCGCTGATATTTTACTGACGCGACGACGTGTCTGCGTAACATCACCACCTCGGCACTGAAGACGCAAGTCGACGGGTCAATAAAAAAAAGACATCTGGCTACCATAAAAAAAGGTACGTCTTCTGCTGTTCGAGATTCAGTTCGTGGTCAAACGTTTTAATGGGTTTATATCATCGTGAAGGAAGAGGGTGTTCTCTGATCTACCCTATGAAGTGAACGTCTGCTCTGTGATACAGCTCGTCGGTTCTGAATGTTTCAGACAAGAGATCACATTTACAATTATGAGATTATAACCGGCCGTGCGGCACGGTGGCCCAGTGGGTAGCGCTGTCGACTCGCAGCAAGAATAAGGGCCCGGGTTCGAATCTCGGCTCGGGTGCCTTTCTGTGTGGAGTTTGCATGTTCTCTCCCCGTGCCCGCGTGGGTTTTCGCCGGGTGCTCCGGATTCCTCTCACAGTCCAAAAAACATGCTGCTGCATAGGTTGTTTTACTTGCAGACTAAATTGCCCGCAGTGCCCGGTGATGGACTGACGTCCCATCGTGGGTATATCACTGCATTGCGCCCCGTGTCTGCCGGTATAGGTTCCGGCTCACCGCGACCCTGTACAGGACTAAGCGGTTTCTGACAATGGGATGAGATGAGATTATAACTGATAAAGATGCAACCAGCTCTCTCACGTCAGCACAGGTACACCAGGCTGTAACCGTTCTCCCGTGTGTACTTACTGAAATAGAACATCACACTGTTCTAACGCGTGATTATTTTAAGCATTTCATATATTTAAAAATAGAAAATGGTATTGGTGAAACAATTTGTGAGTTTTGTGGAGAAGAGAAATTAACGTGTATTTACGACAATGGCCTTTACATGAGAACATTTGAACAATGTACATGTACTGCGTTGTTGTTACAAGGGTTTACAATAACGCCTGATGTTATTTTGCCGTGAATTATATTAGAACCTGCAAAAGAACTCGCGAGACGGTTCCTGCCGTAGAAATGCGATGTTGCCAACCATACGTCTGGGATCCCGAGCCGAGACTGACTAACGCTCATCAATAATAATAACAATTACATTTATAGAGCGCTTTTCACCCGAGGGCCACGAAGCGCTGCACAGAGCTGCGGAGAGAACGGCGCGTCAACAACGACATTAGAACGGAAAATCAGCAACAATGACGTTTTTTTTTGATGGTGTTAGCGGCACGATTTGCGCCGTCATGTCGAGAGACCAACACCATTCCACTCAGAGCTCTGACAGGAAGCACTGTTAACGCTCCTCCGTGTCAGACAATGAACTCTAGAAGGTTACAGCAAAGAACTACTGCTGAGGTTCCTTCAACTGCCTACTATCTGCACTGAACGCTACATCTCACGTGCCCCGATAGAAAGCTATTGATCGCCTACCTGCTCAACATATTATATCAAATCTAAATTCGTTGGTTGTCCAATACAGGTCATGGGTTTGTCTATAATAATAACATTTGCATTTCTTAAAGCGCCTTTCACCCGAGATCAACAAAGCGCTGTATCGAGCTGTGGAGAGAATGGCACGATAACAACATCAGACGAGATCAATTAAAAAAAACGATTAAGATAAATCGATGAAACGGCGCATCAAGTAACATACAAAGATTGTAAAAAATATATATTCAAAGTACATTTTTTAATTATCATTCAAAGGGCACGCACATGACCTGTACGTGGCTAAATCGATGACCGGCTGCTGTACCCGTGTGCTGACGTGAACGTTACTCGTCCAGGTCAACCATGGACTTAATCACAGACGTGGTGCCGGCTGTCAACTGCCTGGTCCTTGTTCTGGCCCTGCCTCTCAACCTCGTGGCAATCTACATCCTCTGTGCGCGCATCAAGAAGAAGTCCTCGACCACCGTGTTGATGATCAACCTGGCGGTAGCAGACGTCCTCTTCCTCTGCTGCCTCTTCTTCATCATCCCGTACTACTTCATGGCGGGCATGTGGATCTTCGGCCTTTTCCTCTGCCACTTCGTCTACACGGTCTTCTTCACGACCACCTACGTGAGCGTCCTGTCCGTGATGGCCCTCTCTGTGGACCGCTACCTCGCCATCCTGCACCCGATCAAGTCGAAGGTGTGGAGGAACAAGTTCTGGGGCTACGTGGCGAGTTCCGTCATATGGGCGGTGGTATTAATCCACATTTTGCCCATTAACATGGTGAACCTGATGAACGTCGACAAAGACCACAACACGAGTGAAGCCACCTCCTGCTACGACCACTTTGACAAAGACGACCTGGAATACATCGAGAGGCTGCGGCTCGTGCTGTGCCTCGTCTTGTACTTGATTCCGCTCTCTGTCACCACCTGCTGCTACGTCTCCATCATGAAGGTGCTCCTCTCCAAATCCGTCCTCAACATGTCGCAGGAGAAGAAGTCGCGCGCCATTAGGCTCATCGTAATCACGATGCTCATTTACCTGTTCTGCTTTGGTTCGTACAACGCCACGCACGTCATCGGTTACGTGATACACCTCAACATATGGTGGCGCCCCCTGTCGCTGGTCTTCAACACCCTCAACTGCATGCTGGATCCTCTCATCTACTACTTCGCGTCTTCCACCTGCAAGGAGGTCCTGAGACGATATTTGAGCCAAAGAAAGCGCTCCGGCCACAGCAATGAAGTGTCCATGGATACGTAGCGTGAACGATGTTGCAAACATAACACGCAAGCAAGTGATGTGTTTCACTGATACAACCGAGGATACATTTTAAACACAGCTTTAAAAAAAAACAAAATCATTTTACCAACTGCGGAGTGTACGTCGCGCTGACTGTGTCCACAGTATGCGTTAGTCGCTTCGTCCAAATAACGCAGGACACCTAACTATAGTGCAATGCAAAATGTATGCGCTCGAGGCATCGATTTTCTTTAGCCAAATAAATCATCGATTTTCTTCAGCCGAATCAATCATCAATTACTTCCTCGTGTTAACGTCATTTGTAGACTCTTCTAAAGCGATTGCCTCGAAAAGCTTCTCTCTCGGGACAGCCGCGTCGATGGCTTCTCCTCAGGCGACTGAGGATGCCTCTGGTGGAGAGAGGAAGCGATCGACGCGGCTGTCCCGGGAGAGCAGCTTTTCGAAGCAAGCATCACGCATCGAGCCGTGAAAACCTACGTCGTGAATCTTCTATAGTCAAACACGCCGCTCGCCAGTTGAAATGCTACTTTTGAAGGTATTCATGTTTTCACTGAGGACACTGGACATACCCCAATTCCAAATCAATTTACATGATTACATTCGCCTGTTTGTGAACAATTGCATAAACCATGTAAACCATCTTAAGTGGCTTTCTGCCTTCGGTTATAATGAGTACAAATCTTTATATATATATTTAATTGGGTAACAATGATTACTCCGTAACAGTATGCATCCGCTCAGTTGCAAGTGGCCATTTTGGGTCTCATGCATTTGACATGACAATGATCCTCACAATATTTCAAATAGCACCGATGTTCATGCACAATTGGTGCTTTTCGTACCTTTTAGAGCGAACGCAGGCTCCTTACCTGTTGTAGATATCGTTCGATCCTCTTGTGCCATCTCCCGATGTCCCTGTCGAGAGCGCTATTTAAGTGTTTGGGTGTACGATTGGCTTACAGCTCTCTGTCAGCCATTTACTTGACAGGCATCATCTTCAGCCATGATCAATCAACTGTTGGATGAATACCTCCCCAGGCCATCTCAATCCATCAGTCTCGCAATGCAAGAGTTCATCCAGATACTATGTACAAGAACACTTATTCCTTGTTTTTGTTTTGTTACTTAATGAGCGTCATTGATTAATATTCATTGCTCTATTTATCTATTCTGATGTTGCTGACATGCCATTCTCTCCACAGCTCTGTGCAGCGCTTTGTGACCCGCGGGTGAAAAGCGCTTTATAAATGCAATTCTTATTATTTGATTATTGAGTGTGTCGCCTTACTCGGCTACCTTTCTGAAACGTATAGTAATTGTCTCAGGTAATCTCACTGAGGCCGTTCCATTATTGCAAATGGTTTACATCGTTCATTCATATTTCCGATGTGGGTCCGGATTCTTGGAAAGCTTCCAACAAGTTTCCACTGAGACAAATGTCTTGTGGAAATCCACAAAAGCTAGGTATAATGGTATTTGAAATTGTGGTGTTTTGTTGGGAAACTTCTGTAAATGCCAGCAAGCACACACGGTGCTCTTTAGTCTCTAATACTGTAACAAACCGCGAAATGCAATAAACCTCGTCGTGCCCTTCCATTTGAGATTCGGTCAGCTGAATCCCTGAGCATCTTCAAATCTCGTCTCAAGTCTCACTACTTGCTCCGTTAGGCTTGAAAGTCCCCTGACGAAGGCTGTTAAATCGACTCACTGTTGTCGTGCTGGGATGATGGCTCGCTGCCGACCTGCGCCTGCTCAGGAATAATTAATCCGTCCTTTGTTTGTTGAACAATTATTTTTTTTATCGCTTATTTCACGTCCTTCACTAAATTATAGCCATTAATTGACTATAAATTGAACTGTTCTGATGTTGTTGTTGATATGCCGTTCTCTCCACAACTCTGTGCAGCGCTTTGTGACCCTCGGGTGAAAAGCGCTCCAGAAGTGCAATTATTATTACGGTGGTTGAATGCTGCAACAACCTAACAGTAATTTATACCTCCCGCGGGAGTGGGATCTTTAACTGATTCCCTCTACCCACACCAGGCAAATATAAACGGTGGGGTTTATTATAGTGGTGGTAAAACGAGGCTTGAACAGCAGAAATGGTCTTTGAAATGATAAGTAAAATATTTAAGAATCTCGCTCAAATATCCATCCAAAGCATTTATCAACGCAACGCATATCAACACGAATATTTCGCGTGCGTCCCTCCCCTTGAAGAGGCAGCACAGTCACTCGCAGCTAATTCGCTGTCCCCGCTGGGTGTCAAGGGTCCTTGGTCGGAACAGGTTTGTGAGACATTATACGGTTTCTGGATGCCTTGAGATTGTGGCGTCGCGCTCCCACTGTCGCCATGTCCCAAACCAACAGCCCGCGTGCGCTTTGCGCAAGCGCGGCGCCGCACGGGACCGTTTAGCACCCGAGCCGCCAGCAACTCGGTTCCACGCTGCCCACGCAGCCCAAGCACAGTCGCCTGTGGCAATCAGACCGCGGCGCCGAGATGGGCAGCGTTTCCGCTGCCCCGCTGCCGCTTGCCGCCGCTGCGAGTCGGTGCTGCCCGTCGAGGAGAGCAGCTGTGGAACTTGCGTGAGCTGCCTTTGGCCAACTCTGTCCGCCTCTCGGTCGGAGGACACCTTCAATGTTAAACACGTCTCGTGGTGTCGTCCCACCACCCCCCCCCCGCCCGCCCCAATGGGGTTCCACAGTGAACGTTGCCTCCTCAATAATCTTTCTCACACCGCAGAGATCTCACTGCCTGAGCTTCAATCTCCCGTCTCCGTCTCCATCGTCAGGTCCAGTTGTTCCCATTCTCCCCGTGTCTCTTCCCACGTCTCCCTTATATAACTTACCCGCTACACCTCGAACCCTTCCAGGGTCCTTTTCATAAGCAACAACACTTGCTTGCTTGTTGATAACGACCCTCTTCCCGGAAAACCAACATGAAGCAACCTCGTCACACAGTTGGTCACCCAACAAGTCATCTTGACCCAATGTCGCTGTCAACACTCTCGAGCAACCAGTGGCAAGCCGACTCGTGATTATATATAGACAGGTCACCCTGACATTCAGAAATTCATCATCAAAACCCGCTTAATCCTGTACAGGAGGGGCGGAGCCTATCCTGGCCGACAGAGGGCGCAAGGCAGGGGAATACCCAGGATGTGGCGCCAGCAAATCCCAGGTCACCCTGACACAATTTGCATAATGTAGTAGGTCATATTGACCCAAGAATAGCTACACAACTGCAGGTGATTCTGATGCAATGAACATAGACGTCCCAGCATAGCCTCCACCCTTTGAAATCTCAAGTGACTCCCTTTTACATGTGCCTTCTTCAAGGTACCATATCCAACGGGACGTTGGTGACAATGGTCTTCTACAAATCTCAGCTCTTTGAACGTCAAGAAATGTTCATTGTTGATATCTCATCTCATCTCATTATCTGAAACCGCTTAATCCTATATAGGGTCACGGTGAGCCGGAGCCTATCTCGGAAACACAGGGCGTAAGGTAGGAATGCACCCGACGACGGGACGCCAGTCCATCTCCGGCCATTGCGGGACAATTTTAGTCTGCGAGCCAATCAACCTATCCAGGAGCATGCTTTTGGACTGTGGGAGGAAACCGGAGTGCCCGGCGAAAACCCACGCGGACACGGGGAGAGCATGCAAACTCCACACAGAAAGGCACCCGAGCCGAGAGATTCGAACCCGGGACCTTCTTGCTGTGAGGCGTCAGCGCTAACCACTGGACCACCGTGCCGCCCCATTGTTGATATGTTCATCCATTCCGAAATACTCTTGATATAAGTCAGTCTCTGTCGTCCACGATCTCTCTTTTTGTCAATTTTTTCAGTTATAACCACATTTTCATTATCCTCTTTCCTCGTAATATACCCGAGAAACTTCGGACTGTCTCCTTCTCATATTATTCAACAGAAAGGCACCCGAGCCGAGAGATTCGAACCCGGGACCTTCTTGCTGTGAGGCGTCAGCGCTAACCACTGGACCACCGTGCCGCCCCATTGTTGATATGTTCATCCATTCCGAAATACTCTTGATATAAGTCAGTCTCTGTCGTCCACGATCTCTCTTTTTGTCAATTTTTTCAGTTATAACCACATTTTCATTATCCTCTTTCCTCGTAATATACCCGAGAAACTTCGGACTGTCTCCTTCTCATATTATTCAACACCTTCTTTCTACATCCCATGCGTGACACAGTTTCTTCATTTGAGGTGTGACTTAACCAAGATACCTTCAAGATGCCTCCAATGAACCACATTTCAGTTGCTTCAATTAAATTTTCTATGCTTGGTGATATTGTCCAGCATTCCGAGGCATACGTGAAAACCGGTACAACGTAACAATAGAGAACTCTTAGTTTCGTTCCAAAAGAAATGTTATTATTTATTCACATCTTTTTCATTTTGAAAAAAATATATCTTTGTAATGATGTAGTTTTTCACGGCTCGATGCATGATGATTGCTTCGAAAAGCTGCTCTCTCGGGACAGCCGCGTCGATCACTCCCTCTCTCCTCTCCTCGCGACGTTTCACCTCACACGTGAGGATGCCTCTAACGTGTGAGGCGAAACGTCGCGAGATGGAGAGAGGAAGCGATCGACGCGGCTGTCCCGAGAGAGCAGCTTTTCGAAGCAATCATCAAATATATCTTTAGCCATCCCTATCCTCCGTTTTATTTCATAATCACATTTACCATCTGGGGCGGCGCGGTGGCCCAGTGGTTAGCGCTGTCGCCTCACAGCAAGAAGGTCCCGGGTTCGAATCTCTCGGCTCGGGTGCCTTTCTGTGTGGAGTTTGCATGCTCTCTCCGTGTCCGCGTGGGTTTTCGCCGGGCACTCCGGTTTCCTCCCACAGTCCAAAAGCATGCTGCTGCATAGGTTAATTGGCTCGCAGGCTAAATTGCCACGCGGTGACCGGCGATGGACTGGCGTCCCATCGTGGGTGTATCCCTGCCTTGCGCCCTGTGTCTACCGGGATAGGCTCCGGCTCACCGTGACCCTGTATAGGACTAAGCGGTTTCAGACAATGAGATGAGATGAGATACATTTAGCAAGGAAATTATGTTCTCTTTCTGCAACGCTTAAAAATGTGCCAGTGCTGATGATGAAAGTGATGTACTTCTTCCTGCATGTCTGCATCATCATTCTTTCATGATCAGTATCCGCTCAATCCTGTACAAGGTCGCGGGGAAGCCGGAGCCTATCTTGGCCGGCAGAGGGCGCAAGGCGGGGGAATACCCAGGATGTGACGCCAATACATCGCTGGGCACACTTTTTGGAGCAATTTACTCAACAGGCCAATTAACTTAGGCAGCAGCATGTCTTTGGACGGTGGGAGAAAACCGGAGTACCCGACTAAAACCCAATAAATGTCCTTATTTTCGTATTTTGACATTTTTTCTACCAACCACTGACAGTGCAAAATAATAGTTATTCATTATTTTTTAGCAGACGCCCTTATCCAGGATGACTTACATCATTACCGAGGCGTAGAGAGGAAACCACAGAGAGGTGGGGGGGAAGGCCTCCATGCAGTCACCCGGCGTCAACACCTGCCAGACACTGCGTTTCATATGTCACGATGTTATCGGCCAAATGATTCATGAGTATTTTGTTGTTGTTATTGGAGGAAACCGGAGAACTCGGAGGAAAAACCACGCAGAACAGGGGCGGGATAACACACAAACTCCACACAGAAAAGGTGGGAATCCAGCCGCCACGGACAGGAATTTCTTTGCGTGATTTCTGTGAGGCGCGGATGTTACCACTGCTGCAGAAGTGACAGCGCTGGCCACAGGCACCGCCAATTGATGCGTGCGAGTCTGCTTTGTGTTTGCGGTCACAGTTTGAAAATAGGAAGCCGCGGTGCATGCAAGACGCGCTTACTTTTGAGCATTCGAAAGAGTTGTTTGTTGGCAGTACATCACGTCACGGGGTAGTTAGGTGCTTTCAATGGTACACTTCCAAACTGCACCATGCTAAAAAAAATATTAAAATCTTACGCTTTCCATGAGATTTCCTGTGTTTTTTAATATATGTAGCTTTACTTTCGTAAACCTGCACTGACTCCTCGTGTGATGAATTTAGATCAAAAGACCACAGTGACCGACTTTCATCCAGCAATAATTTTACAAAGCAGCGTATATTATTTGTTTTTTAATATAAACATACTAAACTGTAAACTTAAACCTTTGTATACTTCAAGTACATCGCTTTGTACCGTCGGATTAAAGGCGCTTTAGAAATGCAAGTATTATTATTTTAACTTTCAAGAAGTCGTTGTTAAAAATTAGCTTCAAGTCATCGATTGGGAAATTTGCCTGAATTGGCACCCGGCTAATGTCTACAGATCATATTTTCTTTGGAATGCAATCAGACTTTGGGCCTGGGTGTTTCTTTTTGTCACTGTCGTTTGAGAACCACGCACGCACATGTGTACAGACACACACTGTACTCGCATCCACGTGTCACTGAATAGCAAGACCTTTTTACCAGCCACTGGGACAATCTCATAAAATTACAACCAAAGGAGTGGCCAAATCTTTACCATCAATGTCCAGTTCTTGAGTAACACCTTAACGATAAGCGCAGTGGAACCATCTGCACCGCACAGAAAAGAGAGTCCTGTTCGAGGCACTTCAATTCCCACCACAGGACGATTTCTGTGTAGCATTTGTGTGTTCTCTCCCTCCGTTCCACGTGGGTTTCCTCCGCGTTCTCCGGTTCCCTCCTACAACCAAAAACACTCATTGATCGTAAAATATTAATGTCATGTCATAATCTTAAACAACATAAGTAACGATATACACGGATCTTTTAAGTAGATGCAATATATCAATAGCATTACAAGATTAGCTTGCAGACGCTCTTAAAATATATTCGAGCGGCTCGGCAGACGGGATATTTCCAGGGTTGTAAGCAGGTTATCTTCAGAAATCTCCCCTGCTGTCAATGTTGTGACATTGACAGTAAAGCCCTCATTCACGGTACTGGAGATGACGTGCCCCAAGTTGCATTGTGCTCTTGATGGTACAAAATAGAATTCGGTTCTATTTAACAATTGTAAAACGCTATCACCCACAAATATACAGAGCAGCTAGAGCATCATCAACACGCAGTTCTAAAGCAGGAATGTCCATACTCAGAATGAGACAATTGAATACATGCATGAATGAATGCCTGGTGTTAATAAGAGTGTTTTGAGTCGTGGGACGTTCACAATGCCTGTCAAAATTCACAACGTCTTTGCACTTGCGACACCATGGGGTTGTACATTCGTAACATCTGCGACTCACAAACACAAGGCCCCGCCAAAGGCAGCTCAACTCTTGGCTCGGGTACCTGTCAATGATGATTTCTTTGTGGGTTTCCGTTCACAGCACACACACACACAAAACACAAAAATTATGCAGCGAAATAATTTATTTAGTGTTTGTTACGATGTAGGTTTTTCACGGCTCGATGCATGATGATTGCTTCGAAAAGCTGCCCTCTCTCGGGACAGCCGCGTCGATCGCTTCCTCTCTCCACCTCGCGACGTTTCGCCCTCGCACGTCAGAGGCATCCTCAGGCGCAGCGTGCGTGTGTCGTGTGTGCGACTCCTATTTATATGTAGGTACTATGTATGTGCTGAGTCACTATGAACCGCGAACAAAAAATGAGGATATAGCTCAGCCAAACCTGGAGGCCAGTCATTGAAGCCAGTAATGCATAGACATAGAGCTCTAAAATGCGGACATCATCAGGGAATCACCAAGTGTTTAGGAACTTCTTTCATGAGATGCAAACTAGGAGATTAGTCACAGGTGCAACAGGATGGGGTTAATGTGATTCCGGGATGTGAGCAGGACAATGGAACCCTTTCAAGTGGACCTCGACAGTCGTCCATTGATCCTGGAATGCAGCAAACTCTGTGGAGGTGACTCAACACATACATTGTAACTACATATAAATAGGAGTCGCACACACGACACACGCACACTGCGGATGCCTTTAATGCACGAGGCGAAACGTCGCGAGGTGGAGAGAGGAAGCGATCGACGCGGCTGTCCCGAGAGAGCGGTTTTTCGAAGCAATAATCAATTTAGTGTTTGATTAATTGTCCAATATCATCATAATTCCTAGGTCAATGTGTCTGGCAGGTTGGTGCTGGCTGACAGCGTGGATTATATAGAAATTATATGGCAAGGATTGCTACGAATTAAAATGGGAAATCCTATAAATAAGTTCGTCGAAAGGTTGATAACGAAAAGTTAACACAACATGCATGTATATTTGCCAACTGTCTAGATGTACACATTATGTGTGGAAATGTATGGTCACATTCTGGTTACTTACCACACCGTGAGGTCACGATACTCATCTTAAATGAGGAAGGCACGTATGTATAGTGACTAATCATGTAAAAAACCCAATGACCCATTCTTCAGGAAACATTGCAAAAACAACTGACAATGGCTTGTCAAAATAGCAATCAGATTTGTAAAATACAATAATTTGTCAATCCATGGCTGGATGAAGATCTCCGCATGCCGCCATATTGGTCATTATAGTTTGTTTGACCTCACTCCACCATTCTCCCATCTCATCTCATTATCTGAAACCGCTTAATCCTATATAGGGTCACGGTGAGCCGGAGCCTATCCCGGAAACACAGGGCGTAATGCAGGAATACACCCGACGACGGGACGCCGGTCCATCGCTGGGCATTGCGGGACAATTTTAGTCTGCGAGCCAATCAACCTATCCAGGAGCATGCTTTTGGACTGTGGGAGGAAACCGGAGTACCCGGCGAAAACCCACGCGGACACGGGGAGAGCATGCAAACTCCACACAGAAAGGCACCGGAGCCGAGAGACTCGAACCCGGGACCTTCTTGCTGTGAGGCGTCAGCGCTAACCACTGCGCCACCGCGCCGCCCACCTCTGAATAATGAATATTCAAAAATGAACACCCTGAACCCACACTCCCGTATGGCATCCACAAAGAACCGTATGACATATATGAAACATGTTTAATGGCGGTTCCATCATTACATTAAGTAACATTCCCAAATTCCAAACTCCCACATCCCTCATGAGCTGTTTGCGATTTAAGGTATTGTCAAAAGAGGAACACGTGTTTATCAAAACAAATGTGCTGTGTGTTCATTCAGAAGCTTGTGGCTTTTGGGGAATCCTTTCACGAATATATTTCAACTACATTTAAGATGCATGTTTATTATTACAGCAGAAAAGTATCCAGTGAGCTGGCAAGCTCTGGGTGAGGGAATCTTGTGACACAACAAACGTTAGATGGTGCTAAACAATTTGTGTGCAGGTTGCTTAAATGTTTCATTGTGGATCAGCGTATTCGGTTTCACAGGCTAAAACAAAACGTTGAATTCGATTCAAGTTATGAGCTAATAAGTTCACTTTAGAAGCAATAAGCAGCACAGTCCTGTATTGTTAAAGCTGCAATGAGTTGATGCACCTGTGTGGGGCACGGACACATTTTTTTTTCTCAAAAATTCAGATAATCTGGAAAGTGAAATAATGGCAATTTAAATTTAAAGCTTGCATTCAATTAATAGTTGGGCTAAAGTATCACTCGGATTTTTGCCAAGAAAACTATTACAACTAAAAGTACAGCAACTTGACACATACTATAAAATGAGCAGGGGCGGCGCGGTGGCGCAGTGGTTAACGCTGACGCCTCACAGCAAAAAGGTCCCGGGTTCGAGTCTCTCGGCTCCGGTGCCTTTCTGTGTGGAGTTTGCATGCTCTCCCCGTGTCCGCGTGGGTTTTCGCCGGGTACTCCGGTTTCCTCCCACAGTCCAAAAGCATGCTCCTGGATAGGTTGATTGGCTCGCAGACTAAAATTGTCCCGCAATGTCCGGCGATGGACCGGCGTCCCGTCGTCGGGTGTATTCCTGCCTTACGCCCTATGTTTCCGGGATAGGCTCCGGCTTCACCGTGACCCTATATAGGATTAAGCGGTTTCAGATAATGAGATGAGATGAGATAAAATGAGCAAGGCCCCACTGGTTCATGGGATTCTAAAGCCAATCACAAACTGTTGACCAAGGGCCCCAATCCAACATTCACGTTTAGCGCTGTTAGATAGATGTTTATTAGTATAGCAAAAAAAAAATACGCAGTGAGCTTGCAAGCTCTGGATGCGAGATTCCCGCGACGCAGCAAAATATCCAAACTGACCAACGCAACAACGCATAGGACCAAAGGGCAAGTGAATTCGCAGCAACATTACGCGCAGATGTGAAACTCTAACGTAATCATCAACGTGAAACAGTAAGAGACGGGATTGCACGATGACACAAACTCAGAGCACCAGCTTGTACAAAGGTGAAATCCCGAGCGTAATCGCGAAGCAAAGAGTAGCGCTCAAGATTGCACGGCACAGTCATTCAGAGGCTACAGTCAAAAATGTGACTGCACAGATATATTTTACTCCCAGTGCGCGTGAGATGCCGCCGCACCATACCAATGAGAGGCAGGCCTGCGCCCTTTACAACCCGACGTAATAATAAACACGTGTTCAATGGGGGAAAAAAACCGTGCAACATGGGTACAAAATGTAATAGAGTATTTCATTTTGACCCTTGGGTTCATGTTTCACCCTGCAATCGCCGTTCGTTAGTCTGGCATTTGTTTATTGAAGTCCATCACACAACATACACTGTTTTAATTCTAGCAACTGGCGACAGTGTAATTACTAATGTGATCACAATATTATTAATGACACCGTTGAATTTAGGTTTTCTCTCGTTCGAATTCCATGTGGTTAATTTCATTCATGACAGCACTGCAACTGCAATGGCATTCAGTAAACAAATCTATTTACAATTGCCCTTGGGTTAATCGTGGCTGATGATCGTTATATAATGCATCTTTGAACTAAATCTCTTTTCGATGATTTGCATTAAAGATGAGTAAAACGGCAACTACATCTTGTCACAAACAGACTCGGAGAACAATTTCTGCTGCAGTCATCGTTTATTAATAACACATTTGAAGTACTGTACATGGTTAATTTTGGGTCTAAACCCGCTCTTTTGTAAAGTAATAAAAGGAATATGTTTTGGTTACATGCCTGCAACCCCCCCCC
>JAZEWT010000004.1:1675467-1688028 GCA_036362905.1 Mordacia mordax
CCCCCCCCCCCTTGACAGTCCTGTAAAGCTGGGGGAATTGACTGGTATTTTCTGTTATTAATCCAGCCGAGTGACTGCTGCACTGGTGCACGGACAACATTGATTGGGACGGGCCCCGTGCTGCAGTGGCATGAGCTTTTAATCATAGGCTCCACCACATCCCCTCGGCTGCTCCGGCGGGGAGGTGGACGTGGTGGCGCAGCTCCAGCACAAATGTCAAGTGAAAAAAAAAATGACATTACTCCAACGGAGCATAATGAATCTATTGACTTGTATAACGCTTTAACCATTTGTAAGCTGGTGAACGAGGCGGTTGAGTGTGGGATTTGATCACTGTGCGTGTTTTGTGGTATGCGCTCTCTCAATTTGGAAGCCACGAGTGTTTCTGTTGTCTTGTTTTGTATTCCTAGAATATGAACACCCATGTGGACTTACGACTCGTAGTGTTGTCTGCCTTACCAATAATGATACGCGGTTATGATGCCGCCGATGTTTAAGGTTACACGCTTTCTTTCCAGTTAATTATTTTATAATTGGCGATTCATGTAATGCTATTTTTATTAAGCGGGGCATGTTTAATACTTAATAGATTAAATGTACAAATTAAACAGGTCTGTCAGAGCAACCATAATCACTTTGCGGTTTTACACTCATAAGCACGCTACGTGTACACGTAGCCGCGGAAGTGGAGTGGTAGCGCAGCTCGCGCTCTACTGTTTTGACATCTGGGGAGTTTGATCCTGAACGAGTACTCGACCGCCTCTTGCCGTCACAAATCTGTTTTGACTGGCATGCTGACGTATGGTCAAACAACCGCGTGAACAACCACGGTGTGGCAAGACTGACAGCCAGCAGTAGATCGAGGCAGCTCTTGGTTTCTTCAGTAGCAACTGTGATGCATGCGACATGCATATAGCTAGTATCAGAATGGCTTGAGTGATTCTTGGTAATGGCGCTGTATAAACCAACTCTTCTGTAATACACAGGTTTTTAGAGCTTATATTCTGATTGCCCAAATAAAATATTTATGGCAGGCAACACTTTGCTTTTGGTAGATACTGAGTACTACGTCCATTGACATGTTGCTATATATTTACAGTATTGCATCAATATCAGCTTGACAACTAATCGATCAACAATTTCAAGCAATAGTCAGGTGGCTCAGTGGGGTAAACAACTCGTGGTTGCGTCTGACTTCTTAGGCTCATGTTTGGGTTTTCGCGACCCTTGATTACACCGTGATTTCAAACATAGCAACACTCATGGTCTCAACCAGTGAACAAAAGGCGTAATATTATATTTGCTTCTCAAGTGAGTTGACTTGGCGCGCTGACCTTTGAACCACCCAGTCACCAAGAAGCTGAACGTTGCAACGCTCGTCTCGGATAGGCACCGCCGCCCTGCCTAACGAACCACCGTGCCCGCAGGTGGCCATCCGCGTCGGCGTTGATGCGGCCGCCGTCAAGAAGGCGATCATCTGGGGCAACCACTCGTCCACGCAGTACCCGGACGTCTACCATGCCACCGTGGGCGTCGGTGGGAAAGAGCTGCCAGTCTACCAGGCCGTGAAGGACGACGCGTGGCTCAAGGGCGACTTCATCTCGGTACGGCCGTTTCGCCTCCTGCGTCGTGCCCAGGAAGGGATGGCGACCGCTTGGGGAGGCCTTCATCCATCAGTCGATAGATCATGGATGATGGTGATGTCACCCAGGAAGGCACGGATGAACAGAACGATAAATGCAATGTAATTAGTTTATTCATTACAGCTAATTGGTTTCCTTACTCCCTGCGCAGTTGCTGAGATGAGTGCTACAGTACAAAGTATACCCGAAAATAATGCCTCCTGTTTTTTTTATATAACTTTTAATTGAAGTTAAGCGTATTTATAGAGGATCATTAATGATAATTACATGCAGAATTTGGCTGTTTTTCAGCATGGTCTCCCTGCTTTGCTTCGCATTGGTACCAGCTTGTAGGCAGAGCCAAAGCGTGCACACAGACCCATCGGCGGAACACGACGGATTGCCAACGGCACCTTGCAGAGCAGCGTTCACCGCCGACCTCCGAATCGGTGCCGCGGTTTGTCCACCGTATTTGTCACATCTGCGAAATAAGCCGCCATTACCAAAAGCTTAGCGGAGGCCTTGGACATTGCTTTGGCCAAGGAGTAGGAAAACAATTTGCCTGAAGCACTCGTGAAAAAAAAACAAAAAACTTTTTGAGTCGTATCCACCTTGCCGTGATTACCAAGCGTGAGCATCTATTGCCTTGTTTTAACCGTATCTGGATCCCAGAGGGTGTTCACGGTCTGGGTCTTATGTCTCGTGCGGGACTGCAGCTTGTGTGCTGCAGTATTGCATGCACGCATCAGCTGGAGCTGATGTGTGCGTACAGAGCTGCCCCACCTCCCGCCACCTGTATCGAGAATTATTCCCGTGTAAAATAGTGTGCCCCCGTATCGATAGGCTGCCTTGTTTAAAAACGGATGTGCCCTGATGCCACCAACTTGCTTTCTGTACGTGGTGCAGTGTTTTAAATTCTACCTGTGTGCATAATTGACACAGTGTCAAATAAATTAAGACGTGAAAACGTATTGCTTTATTTTATGATGTTGTAATCATTTACATAAAGTCATTCGGTACATCCGAGGGCATGATTCATTAACGTGGATATTCAAAATGAGCCTGTAATGTTTTTAGGTAAATATGTACAGATTGGGTTCACGGCTCTCAGCACCTCGTGCTCATGGAACCCACCGAACGCGGGAGCCAGTGATGGACGATGTTTTTATTAAGGATCCTAAGGCCCCTCATTATTTGTGGATCCCCAGTCAGACATTCCAACGGCTGCCGTGTGCCCAAATAGATCCTCGCGCCGTCTGTGCCGGAGGCCCGCCACCTCTCTCTCGCATCTGGCCACTAAATCGCGGCGAGAAGCTCGCTGTGGTGCCTATGGGAGAAAAAAAAAGTTTTTTGTCGAAATGAAACGTTTTTGTACTCTCATCCGCCGCGTTTCTTCGTCTGCAGACGGTGCAGCAGCGTGGTGCGGCGGTGATCAAGGCGCGCAAGCTCTCGAGCGCCATGTCGGCCGCCAAGGCCATCTGCGACCACATGCGTAGCTTCTGGCACGGCACCGCCGAGGTGTGCCACCCGCTTGCTGCTTCCACTTGCCCGCTCGCTGTCTCGACTCGCCCATTCGCCACCTCCACACCCATCTGCTTTGGACCTCCACATCCACCGACTCGCCACCTCCACGCATCCGCTCACCACTTGCAAACCCACCCACTCGCCACCTCTCACGCCCGTTCGCTCTCATCACTTCCAGATTTTGCTCACCACCTCCGTACATACCTCACCACTTCTATTCTCCGCCTTCTCCCCCACACCCAATCCCTTCCCTGCCACCTCCACTTGCTCCCTGTACTCCCTCCACCCACCACACTCCCCCAATCACATACCACTAGAATTAAGTGGAGTGATCAAATGGCCTGGTTTTCTGTTTTTGTAATTTGCGTTTTAATTTTCTCAGTTTCATTTGCGTATACTTTGATTACGATATTTATTATCAGTGCTGTAAAAGTAATTACTGGAAAGCCGGAGATTTATTTACACGTGCTTATGCATTTAACCATTACGTTGATATGCTTTAACATAATGCCAAATTTGTACGTGACGTGGTAACTTTTAGTGTAACGTCAGAGACAAGAGTTTTCATGTGAACTGTGTACTTATTTTGACGGTAGGGCATTGTTTCTTGACAAGTTGAGCGCAGCTTTTTTTCCTTTCCCTTGTGCACTCTGCGATGCTGGTGTCTGATTCATGTCGCCCGACAAAAGGGTGGGCGCTGGCAATGCCACTGGCAGCGCATTAGTCAGCTTTGTTTCTGCTATCGCCTTTGCAATTGCGGTCTCAACTTGAATGCGGTCTGCGTGGCTTCGCGCAAGGGGACCCGCTATCAGTTTACCGGAGAAACCTTGGCTCTCCGTACAGTCGGTATCTCACAAGTGACAGATAATTCTGCGGACAAAATGAAAGCATTCGTGTCAAGTGTTTATTTGTTATGCGCTGTGTTTGCAGAGACAGGCTTTATTTATAACCGGGTACAAGCTCACTGAAACCAGAAGCCAGAGAGTGTATCTAACGCACGTAGTCATGTGCGGACGTTGACATTTGAAATCAGGCCAGCGGAACACTTTCCGGTGGGACTGCCGTCATTTATCTAAAGCTATCCGTTTAAAATTGGAAATGTTTATCTACTTTTCACTTTATTTGCACAGCCCCCCCCCCCCAAAAAGCACAACAAATGATTAAAAGCAGAATTAATTGTTAATAGTGTCCGTAAATTTGGATTTGAGTCCATCTGGCACTGGCGGGGAGGGGGGTTGTCTGTGTGTGGGGTGCGGGGTGAAACTGAGCAGATGGTCTGTTTTGAAGCAGAATTACGCACGCTTGGCAGGCATTGAAGGTACGAGCCATATGCGACCTCCGTGATTGAGTGCGTTTCTACGGACCCCAAATCACTTCGTCCATCAAACAGGCACTGTGGTTGGTGCCTGGCCCTTACCACGAGGGATGTAATCTGCCCGTCCGGCGTCTCGCTGCAGGGTGACTGGGTGTCCATGGGTGTGATTTCCGATGGAAACAGCTACGGGATTCCCTCCGACCTCATCTACTCCTTCCCGATCACGATCAAGGTGAGGCTACAGCTCCCCTCGTCTTGTGATTGCCGTTGCGACCCGCCGAGACAGGTCGCCACGCTTCGAGCAAATGGGGGGTTGGTTTAGTTTGTTGTCGCTCTTGGTGACAGCAGAGTCTGTGGGCCACGTGGCAGGGTTCAAGTGATCCTGCGGAGCCGTAATGATATGGCTGAAAGTGACTTTCATCGGCGCGTGTCTCATTAACCTTCAAATTGATGTCGAACGTCTCGGAGCACAGAGCCTGGGCACGTATCTACAAGACCGACGAGATTTTGTTATATGGGTTCCCGTCTTTTATTAACTTTTAAACTTTAATAAGATGATCACACAGTATTAAACATTAACGCTCCCACAGGCTCCTTGCCATTTCAAGTGAAGCTTCCGAAGAGAGCCTCCTCATGCGCGACGCCGCTGCGCCTGCCTCTCCCGCGGCCACTGTGAAACCCATGTGATGCACTTCGAGGCTTTGAAAGCCTGTGAGCAAATCGCCCTGCATGCTCCCAATCTCATTGGCTCATGGAAGCTAAGCGGGGTTGAGCCTGGATTGTTAATGGGTAGGTTACCCCCTCCGTGTGTTAATCGGTTGCTACCCTGCACAGGACTGCTGTGGGGGGTAATGCAACAAAAAAAAAACATTGCTGGATTGTACTCTGCTCCAACGTCTGTGTTGCCCGCCTTCACTGAGCTCCGCAGACCGGCGTGCTGAAGTATGATTACATGTGACCTGTGTGTCTTTAGAAGTCCTCAAAATCAGCAGTGCGATGACAGTCTGTACATATACACGTGGCCTCAGCTCTTATCCTATTCGTCTGCTATTCAACGTGCACGAAGCATAGCAGGTGATGGTCAGGCTGCTTGCAAATTGGGGCTTGTGTTGTGACAAGGTTAGATGTGACGGAAGTGCAAAAAATAAACGTGCGCTTCAGGCACGTTACGTATGATGCATCAGTTCTTCAAAAACCTTAGGCAGGTTTCGCTTGTTGCATATTTCTTACTTCACTTAAATTTTGGTTCACTAGTGATGTATCAGACTGACGCCACCCCAGTCGCTATTCCATCGCACGTCTGCAAGCGCACATTGTGACGGACAGGACTTGAGAGCAGCTCTTCGAGCCACACAATCGCACCGTTGTGTGTGATCGATGCACACTGTGGTCGCCTACTCAAAACAGGTGCGAGGCTATTCTCGTCCATTTGTATTCACGAGCCAGTGTGGAAATACCACATTTCCATGGCACGGGTAACTTAACCTATTGATTCATGAATGAGTCAACTGGAATTGTATGCTCTCCAGAGGGATGATGGCCTAAGTTGGCCCACGACCAGGATTTAAAATTGTGGCCTTCCAACTGCCAGCCACATGCTCAGACCACGATGCAACCGGCCCAAGATTTCAGGCCGGCAATGCTTATTCGGCGAGCGCTTGCCAATGCAGATGTAGAGAGGGCTTCTGCGCTGTTGACACTGCTCGCCGCTGAGTAAACTCCATTCCTCATACTTGCTCACTGTGCGCCGTGTACGTTTTATAAAACGTAACGGCCTTCCCACCTTCCGTAAAAATGACATGGCAGACCGGTGCAAGAAAGAACGTAATATGTATCTGTTGAAACCCATAAAACCCAACTTGTTTTTATAAGCTTGTAAGGTAATGTGCATAAAAAATATTTATGCGTTTGAAAATAATTTTTCGGAGATAAAGAAATTGAATAGGCCAGTAAATTGCACAGCAGGACTTTTCGCCGCCGGAGTTTGGTCGTGCGCAAAATATTTTAATTGAGTCATAATTTACACTCTAATGCATAGTAAACGTATCAGATAATTTTAATATTAATCTTTTTTGTTGCCATTTTTGCTAAAATTCCGCTCCACCATTCTCGTGAATCTCGTACAGAAAAAAAATTTAATTCCACCCTTCTGCTTATCTCGGTATTCTTTGTGAAACATCATTGTGTAGTTATCTTCCTCGATTCACCATCACGTTTGCGTGTACTGCAATATACATCATTCACCCCCATACCTACAAAACATGTCAAAACTTGAAGAAAAAAAATTCCTAGCCTAAACTTCCACGAGGTCAGCCTTTGGTTGTGTAGGGGCATAAGATGAGATCAGGCTGCCTGTCCACTGTAGCCTGGTTCCAAGTCAAGTGGTCCATACTTTCCCCTCCTCTGCCTATGTCAGCTTTGTGCTGTGCTTTGTGACCCTCGGGTGAAAGGCACTTTAGAAATGCGAATATGTCAACACTGTGTATTCAGCTAATTACCGAAGGAAGATACACACCATGATATGTGTCCGTTGTCTTGTATACACTTACATAGACTGTGTTAAATGTATGAATGGTTGTTAGTGGAATGAAAAATATAAAACATCGTCAGGTTTGTCATATTAGCACTTTAGTAATGACATTGAATTTGGGCAGCAGGGTGGTGCGATAGAAATATTTGTGCTCCACAAAAGGAAGTTCCTGTCTAAGGTGGATCAGTTCCATCTCTGCACCTTTCTGTGTGACGTTTGTGCGTTCTCCCCTGTTTTGCGTGAGCTACTTCTGGGTTTTTTTACAGTTTTCTCCTACAACTAAAAGAAAAACAACTTAATTGGCCGTTAGCATCATAACGTATAGGACACAGTGTCTGACAGATGTTAGCACCAACTAACTACGGGCTGCCTTCTGGCCCCCCCATCTCTACGGTTTCCTTGAACCAATACCGCATTATAAGGCCTAACTATTATTATGAATCCAATGACACTTTTATAAATCTTCGGTAACAAATTGTGTTTTTCAACCCCTCATCAGTAAATCTTTTTCAGCTGTTGTCACACAGCCTGGCGTTCGCAGTGCCCACTGTGTATCTGTGAAATGAGAGCCACCGATAATGCTTAATGTGTCCGTGTTGCCCATATGGAAGCCGGGTGATCTGCGGAATGTGGTTGTTTAGCGCGGTTTATTGCCGAACGATAAAGACGACGGGCTGCAGCGCTGAAGCGTGCGAGGTCTCCACAGCGCAGCATCCAGGGCAACGCTGCAGCGGCTGAATAGCTCCGCTAAGCAGATCGATTTGGAAAGCGCTTGTTTCAGCCAATTCCCCCTCGTGCAAATCGAGCATGCTGCGTTTTCAGTGTTCATTTAATGTTACGAGCGCGCCGCAGACCGACGGGTGAGTGTGGCCCCTAGTAATGCCTGTCGCGCGCATTAGCGGCGCTAATAAAGCCTTCCACAATATCAATTGGTGTTGCGGTTGACTCCTGCGAGTACAAATTAATTGCGACCGAACCCCATGTGGATCAGCAATTTCTTTTGCATTAGAACTCGTCCATCAGAAAACAATGAATTGTCCATAATTAACGCTTAATAGGAGGCGGTGTGTAGCGTAGGCGGGTGAATGCCATGGAGGTGTCGCACGTTGATGCTCACGGTTTCCTGCACGCTGCATCTTGACCTGTGCATCCAGTCACGTTCCAACCGTGATTTTGAGATCTCCTTAATTATTTTCTTAACAATACGCCCATTGCAAAAAAAAAGGTTTCTCATTAGCGGACTTCACATTAGCGCAAATATGCGGTCTTGCCTTACAATTTGGACCCCAACGAAAATAGCAGAGTCCCAGAAGGCACGTTTGGGTCTTTACAAGCCGTTAGATTTTAATTGTTGTTGGAGCACACATACAAAAGCCGTTTCCAATTAACAAACCACAATAATAATAATTGTGCTGCATTACTGAGTGCACTCTGTGATGCGTCGTAATTTAATAATTGGGTTCCATTGTCCAAGACACAATTAACAAATAAATAACATTATTAATATAGTATATTTACGGGTTAGTGTCGTTAATTTGGGTGTAAGGATGCATCAATTAAAATTCTTGCAATACACGCATGAAATCGCATGTTGTAACCCATTTATCAATTTGCGTTTGTTATGTCATGTATTTACCTGACCACTGCAACCACTGGTGGTCACTACATGATTAAATCCTATCACGAGAAGCGAGTCATTGTACCGGTAGCTGCTCGGGTCAGATCCTAGCTAGATGAGCCTTATTTCCAATAGTTGATTGTATCATTTCGGTGATGGACTGGTGTGCCATCGTGGGTATATCCCTGCCTTGTGCCCTGTATCTGCCAGGATAGGCTCCGGCTCACCACGACCCTGTACAGGACTAAGCGGTTCCTGACATGAGATGCGATGAGATTGTATCGTTTCAAACAGCGGTGGGGGAGACTCTCAAGCGATCATTTGCATTTTTCATTTCCGGGTTTCAGATTGTGCACAAGTATATAGCACGAGTCAAAAGGTAAACGGCAAAGGTGCTGTTACTTACTTGCTCACGCTACCGCTTTACGCCGGAGGGAGGGTATTTGTGGCCTGTTCTTTCCTGCCAGCCGGACATCTTACGGGAGGGGGTAGTACCCACACTTCACCCCGATCGATCCGGTCGAGTTCGCGCCGCCACCGTATGTGCGACGGTGTCCGCGGTGGCGACGCCGGAGCGGGCGTCGTTTTCCCCCGGACGCCGCGGCGACATTGTCGTGACCCTTGCGCCGACGCCGCATCTTTCTTCGCAGAACAAGACCTGGAAGATCGTGGACGGACTCCCCATCAACGACTTCTCCCGCGAGAAGATGATGCACACCGCCAAGGAGCTGGAGGAGGAGCGCGACATGGCGCTGGAGTTCGTGTCCGACAGTGCGTGAACGAGTGCCATGTAAAGCAAAAACACAAACGCTACCCCCCCCTCCCCCACCCACCCACAACGGCTGCCTGCAGATGTCTCCTACACAGAGCCATTTGCACCCACCCCGCAACGTTGTGCTTATGAGCCGTATCAGACGGCAATGCTTAAAGCATGGATGTGACACGGTGTACCTTTATAAAAGTCTAGGTGATTAATTGAAACGACTTTATTGATGTGCGGTTAGCAATAGAGAAAAAGGCACTTGATATTATCGTACACATGCAGAACATTGCAAGCCCATCGTCGTTACTGCTGTAGAATGTGTCCCCTGCACTTCTGGTCACGTCTGCACACCCATGCACTGTTTTTGAACCTGTTGAATGTATAACCAAGGTAATGAACACCCAGACATAAGAGTGAAACAACTGGTATAAGTGGCTGAATGCACAGACGTATACATTTCCCCCGGATTTTCTTCAGTCGCTTTAAACAGACCTTTTGGTGTGTCTCCAAGACTCCTCGAGTCTGCAGATTTCAGCCTGTATAAGGGACGGCTTGCGCTCAATAAGACAATAAATCTGTGATCAGTACCCCGGTGTCCCGCTTGATTGATTGTGATGTCTGTTGGCAGAGTCCCAGAAATGTCTATTTCAGGAACTCAGAAGCGCTAATATTACTCCTTTGTGTTTTTTTTCAAGAAACCTTTACAAAATGGATAAATTCTATTTCGTTCTGTGTAATTACTTCCATCTCATTACTGCTAGTGAAATTGAATTCCTAATTTAGTGATTTCCCATTGGGACGTTTATACATTTAAAAAACTATACAGGTTTTATTTTTTCCCTTCACCTTTTCATAACTTCGCGCATGGTTAGGACATCGGTAAGCGGTGCTTTTCAGGACATGACGCATTTGTTCACGTGTTTTTATTCGGCATTACGAGAGAGCGGGGTATCGATTCAAATCACTCGGCATCCTAGCTAGTTTCTCTTGTGTCTGCCAACAGGTAAGCTGTGACCGGCAACAGTTGCTCGCTGCAATTCTTCGTGCGGAGATGGACGGAAGCTCAAGTGTGAGCGGGAACCCACAGCTGGCCTTGCGCGGCGCCCGACCGTGAAAAATGAATGAAACGGAATGAGACATTGCTCGCTGTCGCATCGCTGTCAATGCCTCGTGCACGTTTACGCCGCACGCAGCAATTTTACATTTTTGTCACCGTCTATTGCTCTGCCACCTGCATTGGCCATCGGATGCAAGAGTCGAAAGAGGTTTTAACCGGTGGAATTTCTCTTGGGTCTCGGTTTGCAGCACCAGTTTTGTACACAAGTCTGTGCACTGCCGTAAAAGCTAAACGTCACGATCGCGGCACGTGAGGGGGATGGCTGGCCAGCACCATGCCCGGCCGCCTTTGCCTCCCGAGTGGAAGTGTTTACACTGCGCTAGGTGTCCATTTGAATCTCGGTCGAACTAGGGGAGGAGCGCAACCTCTTGGTCGTGTGCGAGAATCGAACTCTGGCTGCAGGGTTTATGGCCCAACGTGCTAACCACTGAGCTACCGCTCCCTGTGCACCCCACTCCTCCGCATACCTCATCCCTTCACATTCGCTCAAATACTCCTTGGGCACCGATTGCCTCGCTGAACTGTCAATCATCAAGATGAAGCAGAAGGTGTACCATAACGAGTGCATTTTTATTGAGTTTATTGTTTGTACATTGGAATTATTGCATGATTTATTTTTTTGATGAAAAGCTGATGTATGTTTTCGAGGCAGTGAAATGCCTTTGACATCGGGTGACGCACAGCACACTCATCTTCATTCCATCTCCACGCCTGGGGATCCTTCCAAAGTGAGAAGTGAAACGTCGCAAAGATGCAGGGGTGAGCTCGACACGGGCATTCCAAAAAAAAACAGCGCTGGAAAGCATTTAAAAAAAAAAGAAAAATGTCAAACACTTGACAAAAATCTCTTAAGAGTGGGCCAAGCCTGTAATCAGGTAGCCTCGACCCACCTTGCCCCCCACCCCCTATGGCCTGCTTGACTGGTAAGAAACAGGAGTACCTGACGAAAGCCCACACGAATGTGGGGAGAACATTAAAGCTTCACACAGAAAGGCACCTGAGCCGGGAACTGAACCAGGAGCCTTCTTGCTATGAGGCGGGAGCAACACGAAATGCGCTAACTTGCCCGCCCTGGCTAAAAGTAATGTTGCTAAAATCAAATATGCTTCTTAGTGCGGACATACATTGAATAATGCAACCACGTTTGATATGGGACTTGACATGGCCGTGGTTTTAAAACGATAGCAATGTAAAGAGACGGCAGCTAAGCAGAAACGAGAGAGGTCGAAAGACGGCGGTTGGGTAGAATTAAGGCTCCGGGCGTAACAGCAGCCAGTCTGTCCATTTGGGGCTCCGGGTGTGGGACCATTCTGACTCGGGAGGAGGCAGCCTGCCATCAATGATAACTTCAGTACGACCTCCGACTCTGACCAACGTCAAAACCGTGACTAAATTTTAACTGCTAAAATTCAGGGCTTTGAGAAACCCCTAAAACCTCTAAAGTATCCCTCTTTGTACACATATTTTGGAATTGAGAAACGTTAATTTAAATGAATAAAATATAAGTAATGTGTACAGGATCAAACTGTGGAGAGCTAAAATATCTCATTTCACAAATATGTTCGCCTTTAAAGAATTGTGGAGTATGAAATCCCTCTGCTTATTGTTGACCTACCGGGTGGAATGTGTTTTTCTAGGTGACGTTTCTGACTTGAGAATTTAACTTCTTGAAACTTCGACTTTATTCTTCGAGACGTCAAACGTACACACTCGCGCGTGCGTATTGATGGATCAGAGAACTCGTGCCTGTGGTGCGGCGCTAATAAGGGAAGGGGTTGGTGCATCACGCAGATGTGTTCGGCTACCATTCCCTGTGTTCTGAGAGGTGACCAGTACGCGGCAATAAAGCGAGTTGATGCTTCGTAATCCAGTGTAAAGCTTTGAATGTCGCCCTCTCTTATGTGTGGGGCTTTCGCAGAGGGATTCCGACTTCACCCCACGATTTCAGAACGACGACGAAGCAGCCAAATTTCTCAATATAGGACCTTCCTGAAAAAAGTAAACTCCTCCAGTCCTTAAGTTACAATAGGTTTTACCGTATCTGGCGATTATGCAGGTGCTAAGATCTTAAC
>JAZEWT010000004.1:1735309-1752976 GCA_036362905.1 Mordacia mordax
CGTTTGATTTTGCGTCTGGGAGTAAATTTGCCGCGCTCAGCTTGGAGGGGGGGGGGGGCGGGGGAGTGCCCGTAGGTCAAGTCTACTCAGACTCCACGTCTCTGGACCCATCGCTATCCGTCACTGTTGGTCTTTACAAGGTTACCGATTTGCGTCCATTCAAATACAGGTGAAATTGTTTCAAATGGTACGCGTTGGGTGATTTGCGAGTTTTCTTCCACGTGGGGAGATCCGATGTTTTTCTTGACTTGAAATGAATAATTATCGCATGGAATACGCACACACACGATGAGATGCCAGTCTTAATCGTATTACATACGTTTTGTGAAGGATTATTGCACAACAATTAAGTGCATGCAGCTATTTAATCGGCATTGTTTCATGATACTAAATACTTCTCACAGAACCCTGAAACATACATTGTGAGTGATAACGAAGTAGATTTCGTAGAACTTTTGCTGTCGTCAAGTGATGTTTTTCCGCACACAGGGGCCACACTTTCCCAGAGACTCAGCTGGTGAATAATTGCATGGCAAACAAATATATACGGTTGCATTATCAGAGCCACAATGTAGCTGCTTAATTCATCAAAAAGGCAAATTTAGCGTGCCGTTTTCACGCGGTCATTGGTGACTGGCCATGAGGCTATTGAGATCACTGAAGCAACCCCCTCGGGAACTCGCAGGCACCCGTACCTCCATATTCGCGAATCCACGCTCTCGCAGAACTTCGCCACAAGCACCAGAGTGGGTTCTGTTGCTCCGCGAGAGGACGCACGAAGGCATCGCGGTGGGGAGGGAGCAAGGTCAAATACCCGGCGGACCCTAACCGGCGGCACACGCGATCCGTTTAGGAAGACTCCTCCACTTAACAAGACTCCACAGTCACGGGTAATTGCAAATTCTGTCTTTGTATTTGAGGATCTAGGTGCTGTAGGCGACGTTTGTGCTCGACGAAGGCGTCTAGAGTCCATCGCCTCCGGATAACGAGGAATAATAATAATTGCATTTCTAGAGCGCTTTTCACCCGAGGATCACCAAGCGCTGCACAGGCGTAGATCGGCTGAGAGCCATCATCCCGGCACGACAACATTGAGCCCCATAAACAGTCCTAGCCAGAGGACGAATGGATATAAATGTAGTTTATTATTTTTTACACTCGACCCTGCTTTAATCACCGATAGTTTTACCAGATTTTAATTCAGAATCTTAACGGCAATGGCTCAAAGCTCTGACCCCCGAGGTAATAACTCACCTCTTTGCTGCCTTTGTTCTTAGCTGGTGCTTAGTCAGTTCGTGTTTTCACAGTGGTGGAGGGGGGGAGACTTTAAAGAGTTTGCGACACTGACAATCAAAGCGACCGCTTTGAGGTTTTCGTTGTGAAATGCCATTGCAACGCGTGTTCATATGGGGGTCAAAGCTTTGCGTCGCTTTAATTTTGCAACCTGAGAATTAGAGGTAGCACAATAAACAATCTTTCAAAATAGTGTACAATTTTTAACTCCTTACCCGCTTAGATTCGTGCATGAGAATCCTTGTTATTACAAATTGCACATTTTACACGCATTGGATTAATACAAGCCCTGCAGCCACTAAAAGCTGTTAAATTCGCCACAACATTAACAATAAAAGAGCGGATTATGAAATTGAGTCACAATCCTGAAATTGAGACAATTCCTGCATCCCTGTGGTGGTGACACATTTCACCTATAGTGGACAATGGGTACTTATCGTGAATGACAGTCTAGCATAGATGGGCAGAAGGATGGCTCCACCTGATGTTGTAACATTCAGAAGGTCCATCCGCTGAAAATCCTCCATCTCTCGTTATTGAAAATAATTATAAAAGAAGAGCATTAATCCTCGGGCCAGAGACTCACTTATTACACAGGTCTGTCCAGCGTACTTTAAATTATTGGCCGCCTTTTACGGTAAAGGTTGTTGTAGAGTAGATTGCCCATTGGTTTTTTTTTGACAACAAGGGATTAACCTAAATGCCACACCAATTTAATGACGTGTGCCGGCCCAGTTTCCCAGAGTGCAATTGACTTTCTCTCTCTCGCCCATGCAATTTACATTATGTCTTGTTATCTTGTAACAGCTGTACAACCTCCTCTGGTTAATTAGGGTGGTTTCAGCAGAATGCAAGGACTTGGCATTTTCATTGCGATAGTGTCGTGTGCATAAGCACACGTGTGTGCGTGCGCGCGCGCGTAGGTCCGCGTGTTTGTCGAGTGTGCTTTTTGGGCCTGTGCACCCGTGTATGGACGCGTGACGCGCACGCTATCTGCGGATCGTAATGGAACGCACCTTGTGTGTGAGAGGGGTCCTTGAGACTGATCTGTGCCGTTGATAAAACAGCAGTCAAATTAATCTTTTTTTTTTGAAACCCCCACCCTCCTAAATGAATCTGTGTCTTTGTCCATCTCTCTCCACTGCAGGATGAAAAAGGGGTCTTGAACTTCGATGTGGACAAGGTGGTCAACCCGATAACAGGAGAGAAGGTCTGTGAAACTGATCTATCATCTTGTACGACACCTTTGTGCGTCTTGTAACGCTGTTTCATGGCAGCTGACTCATTGTACAGGAGGCGCTCGTTGTGTTTCTACGGTATTTTCATCGAATGGTGGGCTTGCCTCCCAAAGGCAGGAACTTCACCCACCCACCAACCCCCCCCCTGCAGCCCGTATCCAAGACCATGCGGCTGTGAATGAGATTCCAAAGTCACGCTCATCGCCTTCCATGGGAACAGATGAGAATTTGGAACGGTCTTCTTGCTGTCCGATTGGTCGAGTAATCGAACCGATCAGCGGTTGAGTAACCGGATATTAAATAACCTTGCTTTGCTCGCAGTTTGTTTGTGTACGTGCTGTTGTACGCTGGTGAATTGAAGCATGTCGTCGACGCGCAGCCACTTGCTCTCGAGCAGTCCGTGGTTGGAGAGCGTTTAGTGCCCGCTCACGGACTGCGCCGCGCGATCGGCAGCCCCCGCTGCTGAGCGGCGCGCGCCACTGCAGACGTGCGCACTGCCGCCGCATGGCGCTTGGCACTTGGGGCGGGCGTTGGCGATTTTAAGCCGTGCACAGTACAATCTCGGGCGCACATTTTTTCGAGCCCAGCGCCGAGGACTCTGTCCTCGTGCCAAATGCACGTTGGGCAGTACACGTAGGCCACCCGTCGTCTTGTCTGCGAGCCACAGCACATGTTGTATGGGAGAGGTCTTCCACGGCTTGATAATGTGGAATTGCCATGACTCGCTGTGAATGGTCGGTGAAGGTGCGTAATGATGACGCACTTGTTTGAGCTCCGAGGTAGAGAGACACTTGAACTCTGGCTTTCAAACTACATACACATGTACATGTGTGTGTGTGTGTGTGTATATGGGGAACGGCAGCCCAGCGGTTAGCATGCTGGGCCACAAACCCAGGGACCCGAGTTCGAATCCTGCTCACGGCGACTACCAGTAACGATTTTCTGAACCGGTCCTGGGCCTCCCCTAGGTCGACCCAGTCTCAAATGAGTACCTAGTGTAGTGTGTAAATATTGCCACGAGGGAGACAAAGGCGGCCGAGCGTGGTGTTGGTCACCCACCTCCTTGTGTGCAGTGTTGACCTTCCTAGGTGCTTGCCAACAGCACTTGACCCTAGTCTGTTAAGGCTATGTGGGGGTTCTTTGTGTTTGTGTGTATATATATATATATATACTTTCATGCCCTGTAAATTGTGGGTTGTGTAAAAACTCTGACCTCTTGCCACGTTTTGGAGGCATGCCTGTTGCTTCTCAGCCCTTTAGTCAACCTCGCAGAGAAAGCTTTGGCCAAACCTGCACACGAACTCGACATTTGGTCATTTCTTTCCTCCTAATCTCATCTCGTCTCATTGTCGAAACCGCTTAGTCCTGTGCAGGGTCGCTGTGAGCCAAAGCCTATCCCGGCAGACACATGGCGCAAGGCAGGGATATACCCACGATCGGACGCCGGTCAATCACCGGGCACTGAGGGCAGTTTAGTCTGCAAGCCTATGCAGCAACATGTTTTTTGGACTCTGGGAGGAAACCGGAGTGCCCGGCGAAAACCCACGCGGACACGAGGAGAGAACATGCAAACTCCACACAGTAAGGCACCCGAGCCGAGATTCGAACCCGGGACCTTCTTGCTGTGAGGCGACAGCGCTGCCAACTACGCCACAGTGCCACCCTCTTTCCTCCTAATTTGCATTCAAATCTTGTTGCCTGGTATTACGAGATGACTACGTTTGAGTTTTTTTTTTCCGGCCAACAGTGCATCACCTTGTCTCAAAAAAACTACCGCACCAGATGGTGTCACCAAACTAGTTAAGGGACCTCTCAAAATAACTATCCTATGTTCGGAGCATATCTTTTAGATGCCTGCATGAATAAAAACGTTCGTGTCAATCAAACTTGAAGTTGTTAATCATGACATTTAGTTTTTTTTTATCAATCCAGTTTTAAATAATTCTTCCACAACTTCTGTTTACCCATTTTTTTTTATACACCCTTCTAAAAACAAAGTTTTCCCTATGACTGTAATTGAAAATAACACAAGCTACAGGGTATTCTTTGAAACGTTGTAATTGAAAAGAGTTTTTTTTTTCCCTGCAAACAAATTGTCACGGTTTGCAATTAAGAGCATAATTTCCATCAAAAGCCCTGGAGAAGGTGACGTTTGAAACGATAATCGTAACGTGGGTGAAATTAGAACCCCAGGCCAGCAGCTGGCGCCCGGGGAGAGACGCCCCACCAGCACACGCACGCGCACGTGCACAGGCTCCATTACCGTTCCCACCATCTCGCTCATTTTACGAGCTCTCTGCTGCAGCAGCAGAAGCGGTCGGCGTGTGTGCGCAAAATCGTTTTTGCGCGTGCCAGCCGCTGATGGTGCTTCTCCCAAGTTTCTCGCTGGTACCCGCCCCCAAGTATTTTTTTTTCTCTCTTCTTTTTCGAAAAGCCGAACGCCCCGCGACGCTGCGCCCCTCGCCATCATTGGCACCGCTGCAGTGATCCTGGACTCTCGCGCCATTTTGCTCTCCCCGTCGGATTTTGCCAGACGAGCGGCGGCATCGGCGGGCTCGTAATGCGAGCGTGGATTAGTGTACGTTCGGGAATTGAGGCCGCGAACGCCCTTGATTGCCCGCCTCAACCTGTGGTTTTTCGAAGACACGGGGCCGCTGTGTTGAGGATTCTGCAGGATGGCTTCTCAAGCCTGGAGGGGTCTCCATGCCACTCCAACGAAAGAGTGCAACACCGCTAAACTAGTTTGGCCTAGCCTGACCTGCGTTCACTTTGGCTGTGATCTCTTAGCATTGGCACTCTTTTCACTAGGGCGGTTTGCCTCCTGCAGCACCCTACTGCGATTGATTTTCAGTAAGCCGAACTACTTTAGGATGAATACGTGTTCTCACAAGTGATACGATACCTTGGTTTGTCATGGAAGTAGTTCCCAAGAGTGAGTAACGTTCGCCGACTGATCGTAAAGAGACTGTGCCCGGACACGTAAACATGCGGACTTGGGTAGAGCATGTAGGGAAAGGTCTCGCGTGCACGCGTGCGTGCATGCGTGTACGTGCGGGCGCACCATTACGCTCTCGGAATAAACGCACGTTATTTTCATCGGCCTCGATCAGAGCGATTGGCAGTAGCTGCTTGCGAGGGTCTCGTCGGAGTGAACGGCGGTGACATCTATGGCGTGCACTGGATGAAAGGGACGGGCAGGAATGTGTATGGATCTCTCCGAAGGCGAATGACAATCACTCCTAATGCACCTGAACGAGGCAAGAGTGGAAGCCGCGTTTAATGGATCGCAATGAGAGTGAATGGCGGTCAGTAAGGCATGTCAAATCGAGTGATCCGCGCAACTTGGCAGCCGCCCCTTGCTGCCGTCTGCATGAGGCAACGCGTGCGCCAGGCCCAGCGCCAGCTCGGAGCAGTAAAAAAAAAAAGTAAATCCCGCCGTCGTCCCGTGCACGTACCCTGGAAGCCATTCAAAGGCCACGGTGCAGATGGCGAGGGACGTGTTTAACGACCGCGTTCGGATGAGGGCAGACGGGAAGAAGGATCCCAGGCTTGTCCAGTCGTGCGGCCAGATTCCACGCTTCGCCACTCTCGCTCTCCTGTCGTGTGGCTGCGACTCAAGGAGCAGCGGCAATTGATGAGTGTCAGAGTTGGAACTGCAGCCGACGGACGACGTACTCGCGACGGCGCGCTCCGCCGCGGTGCACGGCGGCGGAGCGCGCCGCGTTGCCGGACGGTGTTTATCTCGGCATCGTTCGGGAGCAATTGCCACGAGGCGGCTCTGTAGGAGACGACCTTGCTGGTGGTGCATTTGTCCTCTCTACGTGATCTCAGTAGCCGGGATGCAATTTGGAGTCATTGAGTCTGGGTCGTGTGGAAATGGAACCGGCCATGAGTGAATGGCTCGCCTGCATGACAGTGAGGTGCCACTGTCATACAGGGATTAAAACGGAACAGCAATGGCAGTAGTGTACAGGCACGAATAATAAAATAGAAACTTGTAATGGTGATCGCTTCCGAAAGCTGCTGCTTTGGGATAGCCGCGTCGATCGCTCCTCCTCTCTCCTTCACGACGTTTCGCCTCCCACATTGGAGGCATCTTCAGGCGTTCCACCCTGAAACTTGTAATGTGCATCGAGCCGTGAAAACCTACATCATTACACTTGTAATATTTGTTAACAAGGCAGCTGCGCAGGCCACGCGTATAGCAGGCTAATGTTTGACCAAGGATCCTATTTTAAAAAGTAATGTCTCCATAAATATCAAAAATGGCCATCCCAGTAGGAAGGGTAGAAACTTGCTGTGTTTTTTTTTTTGGTAACGTTAAAGACATCAGTCGGTGAGAGACAACCAAAAATGCACGTGTGCTGAGAGTGGCGTGGAACCAAAGCCAAACAGCTTCGGGATCAGTTCCAGCTCAACCCGATTAGTCCAGGAGCGGGTTCCGAGAGCGTTGAAATATTATCCTTTTATTTCATATGTTTGTTTTAACTGGCTCTGTCCGTTCTGGTTTCGGGCTAGGTTCATCCACCCGGAGCTGGGCGCGCTGCTCTCCTCCTGTCGGCACGCACGAGCCGTTGTCGGGCGATGCGAAGCTTTCCCAGTAATGCAAACACCATTCGTCATTCGGAGCTCATTACGCCCGTGACGCCACGACACGAAGCGCAGCCGCTGCCACTCAGAGCCACCTGCTCCACACAGTCCTCCTACCGCCGCATCTCCTTATTGGCGGGGGAAGGGGGAGGGTGTCATTAATAACCCGGGTCGCCAATTGTCAGTGACTGTAACATTTAAAATCTTCTCACCTACGCATCTGGGCTGTGGGAGTTGGGTACAGAAATTCGTCTTATGTGAGAGGCGGACAATGCGCAGTACTTTCCACGAATGCTTTGTGCTTCTCCACACAGGGTGCCCCCCCCAGCCAGCTCTCGTAAGGTTGCAGTGTTCATCATTGTAATGGTCGCCATTACATTATTAGTCCCCGGACAATAAGACGTAAAGAGAGGGGAAGTCCTTTGTGTATAATCTGGGCTTGTACAATGGGCCGCTGTCAGGCTTTGGGGAAGAGCTGCTTCATCACTTGGTCAATTGCTTTGTTTAAAACCAGGTGAAAAGCTATTGATATTCAATATCTCTTATTCTTCCCTTCTGGGTGGGCAGGCTTGTTGCGTGGGTGGACGTTTTTTCGCCGTTTGGTCTCTGTGAGAAGTGAAGCGCAGCATGTAAATGTGAATGCGAGCGAGCGCGTGTGGCGCATGGCGGAGAGGGCTGGTTGTTGGGAGCGCTCGGAGAACGGCAACGGCAACCAAAATGGCTTTCCTGCGTCACACGGACTTCTCTCCCTCCTACGCCGTTCCTCCCCGCGTCTCCGCCGCCTCTCACTTTATCGGGCCCTCGGTGCCCGGCTGTGTTCCGGTGGAAAGTGTCGGCATGCTATCCATCATCTGGCACCGAGCCTGCCGCCGCACACCTGAAGCTCGCCGGCTCGTTATTGCCCCCTGCGCAGCCTTCGCAAAAATATCCGAGACTCTCTCCCGCGTGCCGTGTGGTGCTGGGTTTACCGTTTAGTTAATTAAATCTCCTTTCTAAGAGCTCCCTGCGAATACATAACACCGCCGCCGCTCCTCGGCCTTTTTGCCGGTTGTCTTGGCAGTGCGAAGGAAGGGAGCGGGGGGGCGGGAGGGGTTGAGGCGCGTTGTTCGGTGAGCTAGCCGTGGGGACCGCCGTCGTGGCGGCACCGCGGAGGTTGAAGTGACGGAATTAATGAGGCTAAAACGTACTGCTCACGCTCGGTGGGGTGACTGAGAGGGAAGCCAAGGTGATTGTTAAATCGGAGGGCGGCAGGGAAGGGGAGGGCAGCTGTGAGGGCGCGTGGAACAGTTTGACGTGCACGCGAGTCTGAGACTAGGACGTATTGCTGCTTTGGAGATTCGCTGTGGTTATGTCACTCTTATACTGGAGCCCTCCCATAATAACTGCACCCTCAATCCCCCAGCTCAACCTCCCAATGGTGGAGCCTTATCGGACAGAATCGTGCATTCATTGCAGGACTACTGGACAAGTGGTTCATGAGACTTGGGAGATCTTGAAAACTGTCATTTGCCAATGTGATTACTACACCGGGCGGCACGGTGGCCCAGTGGGCAGCACTGTCGCCTCACAGCAAGCAGGTCCCGGGTTCGAATCTTGGCTCGGGTGCCTTTCTGTGTGGAGTTTGCATGTTATCTCCCCGTGTCCGCGTGGGTTTTCGCCAGGCACTCCGGTTTCCTCCCACATGCCACAAAACATGCTGCTGCATAGGTTAATTGGCTTGCAGACTAAATTGTCCTCAGTTCCTGGTGATGGACTGGCGTCCCATCGTGGGTATATACTTGCCTTGTGCCCTGTGTCTGCCGGGATCGGTTTCAGCTCACCGCGACCCTGTACAGGACTCAGTGGTTTCTGACAATGAGATGATATGTGATTACTACACCGTACCTGGGCAGTGTCTCAGCATTACTTGTTGGGTTGGTTAACCCAGAGCTTGTCTGACTGAAATAAACCCAGCCCACTGGTGACATGTCTTTATAGTGGCTGTCACTGACATGAACAGTGTACCTCAACGCTGTGTGTTTGAACTGTTGACATTATTTCCTGAAGAAGGTGCCTTCAGATCAGCGTTGGTGAGAGGAATATCCGAACCAATGGTTGTGGCTTGGCGATAACCGGCGCTTCCCAGCCAGTCGTGATGCCCGTTGGCAGGTGAGCAGTGGCAGTGCGCGCGGCCGGTACACTGTGCAAGGTGTGCGGCAGCGCTCGCACACGTACCTTGATTATTTTCGCTTTCGTTGTACTCTCTGCGGTTCCAGTGTATCATCGCTTCCGGAGATCTTTAAGACCCCGGGCTCACAAGCTCCCGAGATGCCTGCGCAATCAGCACAACAAATTCTTAGAGTTGTCACTTCACGCGAGCTTCCTGACGCGAACGTTGGCTCGCAACAACGAACTTTGGGAATCTCGACACCCCCCCAGCAGAGCACCGTGGGGGCACAATTCAAGTTGGAGAAGATTTACGTCCCCGCCTGCCGAGCGGGGCGTAATTGCATTAGGACGCACGGTGGCGGCGTCCCCCGTGTGCCGCTGGTGCCATGACGGAGAGATACGCCCGAGTGATAAAACGGCCCAGATTACCTGGATCGCTGTGGGCGCAAGCTCTCACCGGGGCAACTATTAAATGTGTGTCCTGCGGCTAAATAATGGCGCGTGTGGAAACGCTGACTGTGACAGAATTGCCGCCGCCCCGACCCGCTTGAGTCCAGCTCTCAATTGGGCTGTGTGGTTTAACGACCACGCTAAACGATGGCATCGTTCACCATGCGAGAGTCGTGCGGTGCGGAGCGAGTGAGCATCAGTCGTCTCTGGGACACCGAGGGTGTTGTATGATCGGCACGAGTGGAGTGCTGCTCTGTAAACGATGGGGCAAACCATCGTAAGTGTTGAGGCTTACCCTGGTAGGTTCTTGGCAATTCCTGTTGGCCACTTAGTGATACTAGTCATGATCGAGCATTCCTGAGATCGATCCCTTTGAAGTGACGTCGCTGGACCACACCGATAGCATTATGTACACACAACACCCACCCGCAGAAGGACGTGGGGTGTGGAACGTTATATGTCAAGTACGATGCCTTTGGATGTATAACGTTGTCACAGTTCTGAATCTTTTTTGATATTATTTCTGATCGTTCCAGTTTCCTTCCGTTCACAAAGTGACCAAAATGGATTCACCCAACATCCCACACAGTGCCTTTGCTGGAAGAGTCTCAATGCACCGTAAGGAGAGTGTCATTGAGAGAGATCCGTGCGAAACGATCCATTGTGGCGACTTGACGAGCGATCAAGAAGCCCTCTTGTTACCAGCGTCACCAGCTGTGGGTCACCGATATCCATTAAACCCACGCTTTGGATGCGAGCAGGTGCACACTAACAAAGCCCAGTAATAACGACAACGATATACAGTCGCAGTGACAACGGCGACAACAGGAAGTTCACCAGCGGACGAGGCAGTTGGGCGGAGACATAAAACACGCATTTGGGGCCTTGACGCAGCGGTCGTATAAATTGAGTGGGCAGATTACATATTTCACAGGGTGTTGCAGGAGCTGCCAGCACTTCAAGCAGTCCATTAATCTGCATTACGATGTGGTGGGCAGCGATTCCGGGCTTGCGGCTGGCCGTAATGAATTTGTTTGAGATGCCAAGCTTGGAAATAAAAAGCTCGCACGTTGGCGTGTGAAGTTGGATACCGGGTGGATGGCAGTGGCCGCTCGTAATTTTTGTAAAATGTCGCTTTAATGCATGCACGGGCAGAGAGCGGAGGAGTACAGTTGTTGAGCGGTTTTCATCTTGAGGATTATACGAGGGCCGCTTGATGTGGCATTGCGTCACGCGGCTGGGTAGTCGAGCGAGTAATTCACTTGCCACGCGAGTTTGGCAGAGTGAATCTCACTGCTGTCTCTCGATGCTGATGTGGAGCTCACTAAGCGTGCCATGATTATCAGCTTGTTTGGCAAAAGCCACGTGATGATCTGGGGAGTCATGGACAAATTCCACTTTTGAATTTAGATTGTGGTGTAATACGTATTGCCGTCTTAATGGATTGTTTACAAACGAGGATTATAGGAAATTGACATGGAGAATCCAAAAAAGTGAACTTGGGAACGAGATCAATTTGATTTTCAGATGAACCAGAGATCACCGGCCATCTGTCCTCAACAAATTCAACCCTGGACACGGCCAATGACTGTTGCGGTGCAAGGTGCACCGAAACATAGCCACAGAGTGCAACACGGATCGCAGGCCAAACCAAGATGAGTAACATCAAAAATCTAGGTCGGCAGCTGCCAGCTTTGATGTGGGATTTTACGGAGATAAGAAACTGATTTTTGGAGCAGCAACCAAAGTTATAATTTGATGTCAGGGTTCGGAACTGTTAAATAGCATTGGTTGAGCAAGTAATGTATTTTATAGCAACTCTGAGCAATAGATTTCTGTGCTCAGAGGCGGATCAAATCCATGAAATGTCACCGTTTTATGTAATGAATTACATATTATGTTAATGAGTTGTGCATTGAAAGTGGGGGTAAAGGTTAAAACGGAAGTTGCTCAAAACCACAGGACCCATCAAAGAGAATATATGCAAAGGGATAAAACTCTGAGGAGAGAATCGCCCAAACTCTTAATACAACGATTAGGAAGCAGAATGACCAAAGAAATCTAAGACCGTCACAAAGTGATTGAAAATGTCATTGCGAGCGACGGCAGTGTAAAGGCATCGCTTGGTAGCTGTTGATTAGCAATTCACAGGGGTAGCCCGTAGGGAAAGTGATGGAACCCTGGCTCGTGATTGAGAATCTGAAGATTACAGCATGGATTTCATGCAAATTTTTTTTACACGGCTCTCAAAATGTCTCGCGAATTTATTTTGATACCAGCAAGCTTCACACTGCTCCCAAAGCCCGACAACGCATGCCTGTTCACTTGCAACCCAATCCACTGGGATTCATGCCGTGCCTCGGAACTTGCCCAAGATTTTCACCCAAAATGTTTTCCAGCCTGCTCTTAGAGGTCTTGAGTTCATTTCATGAGTACATTACCGGGTGCTTTTCATCAGCGCACATTTTTAATAGAACGTGAATAGAGGCTGGAATCCATAGACACTTACATAACGCTGATAAATAATATATTCAATGGTATTGACCAGTTCCTGACAGCCAAGCTGACTTACAACTCAGTCTCTGAGACTTAATTGTCCCCCTAACGCATGCGCAGACTAGCGCGACATCTGAAATCCAATCGTGCGTTACGTATTTGCTCTATTTTAATCGTAAATTGCTAAGCGTGGGCTGAGAAACTCTAAGCGTCAAGTGGCCAGCAACAAATGGCACTATCCAGGTGGTCAGATCGATGGCGCAGTTTCTCGTTTCACCATGCGTTTTGATGGATAACCGTTAACCCCGTTTCTTTGAGCAGGGTTAAACGGAAAGAGACTGTGGTGCAGAGTGAGGGAGGAAGCAAAAAGAGAAGCGCTTACATCCCAAGTGTGTTGGCTGTACAGTGTGGATGAGCCGGAGCAGTGATTTATAGGCACGGTAATAATTTGCCCGTCGCGGTCAGGATTCGAACCCAGTCGGCAAGGTTCGTGGCGCAGCGCGCTCATTAACCAGAGGCGTAATCCCATAATCCGCACGCCGCGGGTTGTGCACGTTCAAAATAATAAATAAAAACTACCAGCAGAGTGGAATGAAGGTGGAGATTGATGCCGCCGTGTGACATTTACCGCTTCGTGAACGCCCATCTGCCGAATGTAAAACAGCAAAACAAGTCCCGGGAAAACAAGGCGCAGATGACGCGAGTGTAATTGACGATTGAGCAATTAACGATATGGGCGTTACTGTCGTGAGAGAGACGTGACTGGTGCCAAACTCTATTTACGTCTGCGGACATGTCGTCTCTAGATGTATTTCTCAGCAGCGTCGTACAATGTGACGAAGACGCTACCAATGGAACTCTTGGCCAAGAGTGCACCCACCTTGTGTCACAGGACCGCTTTAGACATCGATGCCACGCTGGGTGGGTAAGAGGTTTAGAGTTGGTCACAGGGCTATCACACCTGATGTGAAGTAAAAGACGCGGCTCTGCAAATGCCCGTTTGTGTCACCGCTGGCAGATGGTTGTCCCTAGAGCAAACCCTGCATGGTAATTGGTTGTTTGTGCCCGCTGGCCATATATATTTGAGGTGGAGATACCCACACTTTACACCACCATAAGCGACCTACCAACCGATTTAACTGCGGTAAACCTATTCACGCTGCTGGGTACACCGAGGTGTACTAAGGCAGGTTGATGGGGTGGATTTTGAGAAATTCACTCCATCGCACCATCAGGACATGTCGTTAAACCTGAGCTCTCCGATTTGGAGTCCAGCGCGCTCGTGGAAAATTAAGTGAGGAGACAAATTGAACGTGATTTTGTGCATTTGTTGCCGCTTTGGCTGAGACAATCGGCTTGCTAAGCTTAGGAGAGTAGATTAACGGCAGGTGGCAGCCCAAGGTTCAATGCCACTTCCTACGACATGGCTGTTACGAGCCTCCTGAGCCAGCTGGCCAGCCCCCGTTTTACATTTGTTGTTTATGTGCCTAGGTCTGGACCCTTGAGACGGAGCACCTGGCAGAGTAAGTCCCACAAATAAGAATTTGCTGCAGTTCAAATCATGGACGCGGCCACCTTTTTTACGCGCACTCTGGTTAAGTATGCGGCAACATATTGTGACCGTCACCGGTCCCATTGCCTCCCGCAACGCTCGGACATTCCCCATTCATTTCAGTTGCCGTAAAACCGTTTGCGACTGCTCTGATCCCGGAGGGTTGTAATTGCGCCAACTTTATGTACGTTGGCCCGCAACGTTGTGCGTCGTCGACTTCGGGTGAGCGTGACGACAACGCCGCCGCCGCCGTTCCCCCGGAGTGCCTGGGCCCTAGGAGCCCCTCGTGCTGCGAGCCGTGTTACTCCCGGTCATTCTCTCCACTAGGTCACGAGCGGAGCCAACGGGAGGTTGTGGCTCTTCCTCCTCTGCCGCTTTCGTCTTTCGGGAGAAGCCTTGTTTTTGCGTCTCTTGTGCGTGCGCGCCGCTCTTTTCAAAACAAGCTTGCATTCCAAACATGCAAACAGCTTTTTTTTGTTAAATAGATAAGCCTCTAGGCTGTGCGTTATCGCGGTTTGTCCGACAAGAGTAGGACGATTAGTCCATCCGAGGAGGGCAAAAAAAAAGACTTTAAAGGGTTTTTTTTTGGTCAAGTGCAGAACCCTTTGGAAATGTCACCGATCGGCCGTGTTGATGAGTCATGGGAGTGGTGTCGCACTGATGTCGCAGAATGCTGATGACTTTGCTCCCAGCCCGTGTCTGGAAAATCGCGACTTGCGTCCTGCCCCGTAGCTCATCGTTCACCTGCGCACTGACTTGGAATCCTGAGTCGCGTACATTCTCCTGATTCATCGTGTTTCCAATCTGTATTGTTGTGAGCTTTTTGTTTGTTCGTTGCTATGGATTTTTAAAAAAACCTTTTAACCTTCATCACAGGTGTACTCACGCATCGTTTGGTTGCCTTCTCAAATTCTGATCATGCGTAAAATCCTGCACGTGTATGTCGAGAATCATTTTTATTTACACGGTTTTCGCTAATCACATGGAAATGACAAATGGTACAGCTCACGACCACGAAGGGTACAAAACTTTTACAAACGAGACACGGACGCGATAAAAAAACTCGGCCATTAACGATAAGAAACATAATCAATAATTTGAGTGCTATCGTGGTTCCCCGAGCTCGACGATCTAACTGCTGTTAGCTGGTGAGAGGGGGGGTGGCTGAGCGGTGGATGGGTTTTCCCCGTGACCGCCCCCCCCCGGCCTCTCGTGTGTGCACTGTTTCTCATCTTTGCGCCGTGGCCGTGCAGCGCAACGCCCGACTGTAACTGCCGCCCAGGCGCGCTGTCGATGAGCACTGATGGGCGCCGCTCGTAATTCCGCGCAGGCGAGTGTGCAAGGTTTGGGTGGCGCAGTGGGGGAGGGCCTCCACCCCGCTTTCATGTTCACTTGACCGCTCTTCCGTTTGCGCGTCACGTTGATTAGCTTGTTCCGTGCAGCCGCCACCAGCACCACCACCACGCCCCCTGTTCACCGCCCCCCCCCCCCGCGTCTCTCGTTTGAACCGTGGACTGCCCGCTCCGCTGGGTCCCGGACAGCTTGAAATCGTTGACGGGGCGCTCGCAGCTTTTGATGTCTCGTTTGTTATGAGTTGTGGAATGATGTGCTGCTCCTGGGCGCCGCCGCCACCGCCGCCGCCGCCGCCGCTCTGGCCAAATTGGACCTCCGGGGCGGCTCTTTAAAAGAGCAGATATTGAATGCAATCACAAATTTACACGCCTGTCCGTGTCTGTATCTCTCCGAAACAGCTGTGTTCGCGGCGAGCTTATGTTATTTACTCGCTTACCTGCCTGTTTGCTTTGTTCATTGCTTTTATCTCGTGTTGCTTCCTTATTTCCTAGGCTTGTTTTGCTCTCATTTTTCAGTTTTTAATGGTTCGGTTTTCTACCCGACGCCGTAATCGCGGCTTATCATTTCGAAGGCCGCTCGGGAAACTGCGTCGTCGTGGATGCCCGTTGAATAATTAATTGAGCAATTTAATAAGTTCTGGTTGGATGACCCGCAGTTATGAGGCTCGCATAGGATTCTCACCGCTCGATTACATTTTAGCCAACGTTTATGGACGAATTGAAACTTACAGCCCGTACTTGCAGCCGATGGGATTCCTTTTTATTTGCTATTTTAAGTTTACAACTGTAACACAAGGTAAGGATTATGGATGAAGGGTAATTGGTGCAAATGTCCCAACTTTCAAGGAAGTCCTTAAAAATAATAATAGTACTTAGGGAAATGGCACCATTCGTTCTGATGTAACGATTTAATTCACGGTAATTCCCAAGCGATGCCAAAGATATATAGGGTAATGTGGCTATTGTTGGCGCTTCGGGTAGTTTTAATGGTGACTGCAACTCCTACCACCACGTGTCGGTGATCTCTAATAATTGTGTCGATTCGTGGTCATTAGTCCTTAATTTTGCATTTTTTTCCGGTCTCACGCGAGTGCCTTGTGCGTCCGCGAGCTACGCTGAATATGGTGCCACCCTCCGGGCACGGTGCGCATAATGACTCATTGTCCGATCGAATGGAAGATTCCTCTGTTAAAGGCATAAAACTACGTCTATAATGATACACTATGTTGCAGTCAAGTTATATGCTGCTGTTCTTTTGATTGAATGTTTAGCACAGTTTATTTTTGTTCATTGGGGTGGCTCCCATTAAGCTAATGGAGATAACAAAACTTGAACACACGTGGGACAGAAAATCAAGAGACAGTACCGAGAATATGGGAAAAAGGAGACTCGATCTATACATATATACATATTTATTTTTTCTGGAAATCCATTTGTCATCCCCAAATTGTGGCAGTCCATCAAATCGCCAGCGGGGTGAATTGCGATGCGACTTGCACACCCACGGTGAAGCCCGACGCACCCCCCCCTCCCACCCCACCCCAACCTTGACCACTACCTCAACGTTCTCCCTAACCCCCCGTCCCACTTAACCCCGTGTGCAGGTCAAGAGCTGGTACACGTCCAAGGAGACGTGGGACGGCAAGTTCTCGTCGATCGCTTCCACGTACGAGGAATGCCGCGCCGAGAGCGTGGGGCTCTACCTGAGCCTCGACCTGGGCGTGCTGCGGTGAGTCGGCCTCGCGCGCGACGGCCGCCCCGGCGCGCCGCGCAAACACCCCGCCGCTGGGGAGATGAAGGCGGGTGGCGGGCACGGTGCCCGCTACCCGCCGAGACCGTGCTTCCACGCTGGTCTTTCGTCGGTGCCGCTCGCTCGCGACGATCGGCATAAACGGGCCATTAAGGCTAATCGGGGGATAGCCGCCTTTCTGTATTCGCGTGCACTATTCGTCAGGCGTCCTTCGGGTTACACAAACTCACGACGGATAAGGTGAGCATATGGACAAATGCCGTACAACCGAGATAAAACTCTGTGAAAGGGCTCGTAGAAAAACGGCGAACGTGGCATTATTCAAAACCACACGCTAAACTGCACGTGGCAGAACGTGCTCTCAGCCAGCTTGCAACCTCACCTTCTGGAGCCCCGTGCGAGATTGAAATACCTCGTTTATATTTTATTTACTTAAATTTTTTTTTGTTCTGCAGTCCCTAGCGCGATGGGACAGTTTAAGTGGATTTATGCTTGCAACTGTGTCGGAATCCCCTTTTACGCCACGGCGGGACAAGCTGCTTACGCAGCTCTGTCCTATTTTATTTTTCTGTTCAATTTTTTTTCCCCCCCCCCTCGATCTCTGGTTTCTTTTCTTACACCGGGCCATCTCGCCACGGTCCGGCGAGCATTGGTAATTGGCTTTCCCCGGCAGCCGTGGGGGTGAGATAAAGTCACCGCGAGCTGGCTCCCGCGCTCGTAAATCGCCCGATAATGCCGCGCCAACTGTGCGAGCGCGGCGGCGCAGGACGCTCCGTGGGGCCGGCTGGGTGCGTGGGG
>JAZEWT010000004.1:1786240-1827520 GCA_036362905.1 Mordacia mordax
TTCGAACTCGGGTCCTTCTTGCTGTGAGGCGACAGCGCTACCCACTGGGCCACCGTGCCGCCTTACATATCAACTAAAAATACGGTCTACTGGGCAATGTTCTTGATAATGGATTCCGTAAAACGCCACCTCAATACATTTCAGGGTTGGTGGATTGAGAGGCAAATGGAATTGTGATTTGTGCTCAGTGGCCTGACGGGTGGCACCGGGTGGCATCGTCTGCATGTTGGTGGGCAAGGTGACACGAACAGAGATGCACCCAGCGAACACGGCAATGCGAGCTGTCGGTTAAGGGAAACCACAACACATCATTTTAAAAGTTGTGCAGAAAAAGCCCTATTTGACTTCTCTAAATGTATGATTTATTTTTCTTTGCAAACGTGAATCTATTGGCTTTAAAAAATGGCACTGTAATGGCAAAGGCACTGTGGCGGGAGAACGAAGGGAGAGTGAAAAGGGCACGAGTGGGCTGTGGACGCTGTGATAGCTGTGGGGGTGGAGGGCCCTGATGGCACCTCACACCGCCCTCCACGAGGTATGACGCATAATCACATCCGTGAGGTCTCGGCACCCAACTCCAGCCAGTGAGATATTACACTAATTGCAGGAAGCCTGCACACCACGGACATGTGTGTGCGTGAGTATGTGTGCACATATATGGCAACTGTGTCTGTCCCGTGACCTCCTGTCTGCAAGCCTTCAATACTTCACGCGGCCTCAAGTTGTACCTGACCCGGCACAAATTATGTGGTGACGTCACCACCACTTGGCGGTGAATGGCGGTTGGTGTTATGGTATACGTGTTCGTGCCTTTTTGAGGCTAAGTGGTTTGCGCTGCACTACAAGCCCAGCAAACAACAATTACCACTCACGGCCAACAACAGTGCTGATAATCTGAACCGGTTTGGGGCCTCCTCTAGTTTTATTCAGTCTCAAAGGAGTATCTGATGTGTGAACACAACCACTAGGAAGATAAAGGCGGCCGGGTGTGGTGCTGGTCACCCGCCCCCGCATGTCCTGTGCAGGCTTTCATAACCGCTTGCTAACATACTTGCACCAATGGTATATTAAGGTTATACGGGGGGGGGGGATGTTTGTCTGCATGCTTGGACAAGTCATTGGGGGTGTCCGACACACTGAGGGAGCAGAATAATGCACGCAACGACAACAACACATGTGTTCCTGAAACCGAGAGACCGGCACAAAACGAGAGTGGGTAACAACGCGATAAACATAATGAAAAGCAGAGGAGTAAATAAGATCTATAAAATAGCAAAGATTATGTTAGCGCATGGTGAGAGGGAGGACAAGGAAATATAGCGAGTGCATTGTTCCAACAGTTTACCCTTATTTATGGCAATAACCAAGAGTAAAATACCAGCCTACTTGTGTGGAACAGACAATACGAGCACTTTGTAACTGCCAAAACAGTGCTATCTCGTTTAAAAAATACTTCAAAGCGGAGGAAACACAATTTCATTTTCTGAACATTGGCAGCACCGCACCTGCATTTTAACACGGCATTCTGCATTCTCAAAGCTGCTCTTCACGGAAACAAGATAAAGCATCGCACTGCTCACACATTAATAGAACGAGGTAGACAAAGCAGCACAGCGTGCGATGCCGAAAGCTTAACACACCAGACTGAGATCCAAAACACATTTCAAATGAGGCCAGTGATTTGCGAATTGAAATCAATCACAGCAAGCCCGTTTGCTTAGCTTTAAGGCGTCTTCTCACGCGCACCGCAATGTTCGGTCAGGATTTCGGGAGCGACCCTCCTTCGTTTCGGCACGTGCCATTTGCGGCCCGATCACTCGAGGGGGCAGCCAAGACGAAGAGCAAAAGGCACTCGTGGAACTGCTCCAAATCACAGGCCACGAGGTTCGACTGTCCGCAGGCCACCGCGAGCGAGACGACGGTCCGCGATCAGCGGTCGCGGGGCAACCCCAAAGAGGCAGGCGGGCGGCGGAAACGTGGCGCCGCCGCTTGCGCGCGCCGGAGACGCGCGGCGTGCCGCGCGTCTCTGGAAATGGTCTCTTATTACAGATCTAACCCGCAGTTGTAATGATTCACGGGTATCCCCCCCACCCCCCACCCCTCAAAGCGCGCTGCAGAAATCGAAAGAGTTCGTATCATGTTTGTGAACTGAAGGCACAGTCGCCCACGTGGTTATCGATCGGCTGTCAGTCACGTCGGAGCTGGTTCTATCAGGGGGCCAGACTCCCGCCGTAGGGGCACACACAAAACATGACGGTGGCTTTGCAGTGAAATTCCCACAGCTCTTTGGCAAGCAACTGGCAGCCCATGAACAAGATTCCCTACGGGCTAGCAGTGCCGCAGGGCGATATAATAAAATAACGTAAACGCCTACCGCACCGGACCCGAAAGAATAAGGGTTCAAATGCCGCAGACACACAAACTAACGTGCCATCAGATTAATTGGCGTTACAATGAATCAAAAGGGTTGTGGTGATATGCTCGGCTCTGAGAATTCACTCCACGCTGCGACAGCGAGAGAATGCGATGTTGAATAAATATATATACCACCCCCCCCGCTGCACAGCAACGTCCATGTGCCCAGAAAAATCCGACATGTAATCCTGCGAGCAGATATTTTCTAAAAATCTATGTTCCGTTTGGGTGAACATAAATTACAAATCGTTATTCAGCTCTCCAAAGATCCTGAAAAACACAGTGGTCAACTTCGTGCAGTGTCCATGAGAACACTTGGAGGCAGTGAACCAAATCTACAGTGGGATTCCCCCCCCCTCCCATACGACGGTAATTCCAAAATACAGGCAGACTGAGTGGCAAGCAGTGGCGAAATGCGTGGCCAAACATGGTGGTTTTGTTGGTGTGTGTTTATGTATATATGGGAGGACCTCACCAACCCAGGGATTGCATTCCCAGAAAACCGGTTTCGGCAAATGTGCGACCTAAGGAAAATCCGCGTGCCGGAAAAACGTGGATGGTAAGACACTCATATATATATAGCACGGCAGTTGAGGGGGGGGTGTCGTCGTTTCAGGTTCTTTGAGTGTTCCTAATGGCTTGTCGTGTCACGTGATAACTCTGCAGAGGAAGTCGCCAATCGCCAATCACCTGTAGGCTGTTTTGTTTGGCTTCCGCCATCCAGCAATGCTTGTGAGAAACAAACACCTTGGCAGTACAATCGCATAGCTGGGCAGGAAGCCACTCTTGAGCACCGATCGGGTCGAGTCAGTCGGAGGCCGCCGTAAAGGCCGGCGTACGTTGGGAAAGTAAGTTAACTACGGTAACGGCACCTGATGAGCTGCGGAACAGAAGCAATGTCAGTCGCTAGCAGCACTGTGACACGGCGACTGTCTCGTGTTATTTCCAGTGTTGAAAACCATTCTCTTCCTTTTAACGGATTTTAATTGAACACATTCGTACGGTCGGTCGCCAACTGCACACGTTATTAATGCCAGCTGCATACTTTGTATGGAATACCGCACAGAGTGGTGACTAAGTGTGTGTAGAACGCAGCGAATAGTATACTTGTGTGTGTTTTACTTTTTAATGATGTGCTGCAAGAGGCTTACAGGAAAGGGCTACACATTCTTGTGGGGAATAGGCAGAGTGCGTTTGCGATGGTAATGGGTAGCCCAGGGCAACGCGCAGTTGTTGTAGATTAGCGGACGCCCTGATTGCTCCTCGTGAGCCACAAATATTTAATTAAGGTTTTTGTTACCAACGCGATCATTAAATATAAATTAGAAAATTCTTCCTGACGAATGTTCAAACATTTACGAAATAGTGCCGCCCCCCCCCCACACACACACACAACGGTAAGTTCCACACCACTGATTTGACATTGATGTTCAGCGTCGCGGCAAGTGAACTGAGCAACAAACGGGGCGACACGGGTTTGGCTGGCGCGTGCTCGGTCCTGTCGCCCGGCACCATCAAGCTTTGCAAGCATCACTTTCCAGCGCAAGACTGGCATTGCTGAAAGTCAATGACTCACTGCCGAAGTCAATGAAGCGGCGCGCCAGTGCCAAGCCTTCAACCGAAGACAAGCTCTAAGCCGCAGAGCCACGGGGCCGTGATTTTCGAGTCGCGCGCCGAGGCTGTACGTCCCACGCTTCTCTGACGGAAAGACTTTGAAGGCATTCGAGTCACTTTGAAACGCTGTGCTCTCGTGACGTCACAGCGGTTCCTCTATCAGTTAATACAACAGTGAGACCAGAGCACTACAGCGATGCACGACTGATTTTACGTTTAAAAAAAAAAAATCCCACCGTACAAAAGACATTTCCATATTTAACATTAGGACCGGTGGCTATAGTGACATGAATGATGTGGTTTCTGACTGAAGGTAGGAGAAAAGTATTCTCTTAATAACAACGCTTATAAAGCTTCAAGCTCTGGCCGGACGGTGTGGGGCTCACAAGGTAGGTCGCTCTCCGCATCGGTCGTTTGCGTGTTTTGCGCTGCAGCCACCTCTGCGCGGCGCGTGCGACGCGGTAAACCGCGGCACCGCGGCGCGTGCGACGCGGTAAACCACGGCACCGAGGCGCGCTCCCCGTTCACACACGGTGAGCGCAACGCTCCGTAAACTCAAGCAACCCAGCAAGGCACAGCAGGTCTTTTGAGCGGAACGGCGGCGTAGGTCGCCGCGGGGGGTGGGGCCCGCGTCAGCGGAACAAGTGACCTCCAGCTTGATGAGGAGTTAACGTCTACCGTTACGAGTCAAGCGTTTATGCTGAGGGTTATGTTTAAGAGTGATAGGCTAAAGCTAATGACTTGGTGGAGCAGGATTATGGCTGCAGTCATGGGTTACGGTGTTTGAGCCAAAGTTATTCAGCTGCAGTAGCAGCTGCGGTCTGGATTGAGTGAATACTTGGGGTTATATGTTGTACTACAACTTTTGCTTTAATGATGGGTTACGTTGTTTAACACGCCTCACATACATAGATGAAGAGTCTGCATTGGGAAGCTTGGCCGGTCCTTCGTAAGTGTCTTGCATGTGGGAATAAAGCCGAGGATAAGAAAAAAGTAACGTGACATGTACAGATAATGCTCCAATTGCACACAGACGCGGATCAGAAACTCACGTTCTCTACTGCGTTTCTCCTGGCCACTTGGCAGCCCAGAGGGTCTTGCAGAACACAATCTCCCCTTGATCTGGTGACCCTAGCTCCAAAACTCTCCATTACCGGCGGGTGCATGCCACGCGTGCGTTCGCAGTTAATGTTAGCAGCTATAGAAGGGGGCCGGAGTTTGTCATTTTAAAACAGCATCGACGTGTCAGGGGTCAGGGGCCACACACCGAGGTCTTGCGCATGTGTGCGTGTGCGCGCGTAGCGATTAGCGCGCCGCGCGACAAACTCGGGGACCCGAGTGCGATTCCCACTCGCAGTCAACACCAATGAGGATTTTATGAACCGGTCTCGGGCCTCCCCTGGGTCGACTCAGCCTCAATTGAGTACTTGGTGCGGTGAGTAAATATCACCATTATGGAGCCAACGGCAGCCAGGCTGGGTGCTGGCCACCGATCCCCTCGTGTGCCATGCAGGCCTTTATATAGGTGCTCGCTAGCGGTGCTTGGCAACAAGGTATATTAGGGCTACACAGGATCGTTGCATATGTATAGTGGTAGTGTTGCGGCCAGCCATTTTGCGCTACTAAACTGGCGGCGTGCGTTCATATTCCCGGCCATAGCCAGCACTCGTGACGAATTTTTATCCGAACAGGTTCGGAGCCTTCCCCAAGTTGACTTGGCTCTGCATTAGCGGCTCGTGCGGTGTTCACGCATCAGCAAAGGGGCGCGTGGGATAGCCAGCATGGGTGCTGGCTGCACTACCCCACCCAGCGCGGACACTCGACGTAGGCTGCACGACACGGGGGACACCTTTGCCTTGGCGGCGGCGGTAGCGGCGGCGGTGGCGGCGGTGGGTGAGGTGCGGTCACCTGGAACATGTCTGTGTCCGCGTCATGCGTGTACTCCACCACGACGGTGTGGTTGCGCGACAGCGTGTACGAGATGCTGTGCTGCTCCTTGCTGCTCACCGCCTGCGGGGTGGCGAGGGGACGGGGCGAGAGGCAGACACGCACATCGGCTCACCAACAGGTGCTAAACGGCAGCCGTCAGCGCCTCCGCCGCCGCCACAGTGTGAGCAAACAACGGGGCCGCAACCTGTCCACGTCCATCACCTGCCCGACTCGTCGCGGGTGCTGACATTACGCTGGAGAGCCGACGGCTGGCAGGGGTAATCCGTCTTGCATCCCATGAGAACACGGGTGGTAGCAGTGGGGGGGGGGTGGGGGGCCACTGGGATGGCCCCAATCAAAGGCTACCCCACAAGCTGTTTAATATGGTGCTGTTAACATGATCATGAACAGGGGCTATGGGTAGGGATGAATTGCTGAGGTACATTAAATATAGTTTTGTAGTTATGGATCGTAAAGTGAGAAGGGTTTTAAGCCACACGCATGTGAATCCAGCTTGGTTGTACGTGTGACAGCGCTGCTGTATTTCTGAATCTGAAATTGATCCTAATGGTGCATGGCTGCATAACACACACCATTTTTCACCATGTTTTAAATACGATTTTTGAAACGAGCCTTGAAGAGTCACGGCAATTACAGCTGATTGTGCTTCTTGGCAGACATATCTCGCTCCTAATGTGTAAAAAAAAAAACTTGGCACGATTCAACAAACTATTGTTTCAGTTAGCCGTGACAGTTTCGTCTAAAATAGATCTCAAGCCATTTCTCTGCTATTAAAGCAGCTATTTTGAACTTATCAAAAACCCTGCCAACAGCTTCATCGGGTAAAGGGAGTGGGGGTTCATGAAAATTGTGAGAAATCCCTCGAAAATATCAGACCACCCACATACTTGCGTCTTCCAGAGACCACAACTCTCCCACCCCAACCCCCCACGCTTGCCTTTCCACATTGCCGCAAAAAAAAACACACAAACCATACAGCGGCTGTGCCTGCCTTTGGATAGGAAAGTTTAATAAATATAAATACAAGCAAAAATCAACGCAAATATAACACTTAAAATAAATGCTTTCGCACCTTGCAAAGCGACTTTGTTAAATGAACCAAACAAACTATATGTAGATTCACATAGACGTAATAATTATCAACAATTGTCAAGAGCTGGATGCTTGCAAATATTTTTCTTTGGCCTAACACGTGGTAGGGTATTCAGGTTAAGAGCCGAGGCAGCTGACAACCCACACACAGCTGACAAGTGGCAAAACTATGTGACGCTATACGGGCAAAATTCATTCATTACACATCTATTTGCCTTCTGCCACAAATATTTAGAGCTTTCCTCACATGATTATTTCACCATCGATTTTAATCAGGCTCCAGGAACTAATGTGCCACATACGTTGCTCGAGCAGATCGAATGCTTTTAGCTCACGAAAAACCATTTATCCTTACACGTGACTTCACTTGTAAGGCAATGGGAACTCCAGCCACGGAGATAAACTACAGTCTATTTTACATAATGGGGCATGCGGCACATGTTGCCATTGAGCTCAAATAGCAAGGCTTCGTTTCATTTAATTAGATAAACTTTTGTTAAATTGGTATCTTTTACCGCTAGACAAACACCACTCAAGTCTTTCTGGTCGATTTAGCCCACTTATTGGGATATTGTGATGTCGCTATGTTGCCACCGTAAACAGTTACGAGGCGCAAAGCCTTGAGTATGCGGCTGGATTCCGCACTTCGGTAAAAAATATATAAAGATTCTTTAATAAGCGTCCTTGCAACTGGGAGGGAAAAAAAAACGATAAGTAAAAACAGCACGTTGAGGCAAGGAGGAGTGACACTCAGCGGCTGGTGAGAGCGCAGGAAGGCAGCATTTACTGGCGGCTGCTGCGTATTGAAATTCCACAAGGGGCGTGGGAAACATTCGCTGGTAAATAAAAATAGATTTCAAAGCTTCGGAACGGGGAGCGCGGGCTGGAAGTCGGAGATGTAATTGCCTGCCTTAGCCACAGCGACAGGCTATTAACCCCTCCCTTGCAGAAGACAACCAAAAGCCTGGGGAAGGAGGGGGGGGCAACTGAGAATCATCCCAGCATGTCGCCTCAGGCCGCTGCGTCACCGCGCTGCCGATGTCACGCGGTACCAGCTGGGAAAGTTCAATGCGGTGCAAGAACTGGGCTCTGAATGGGTTTTTTTTTATATTAAACAATGGCCCAGCACAATTTTAGCACGACAGCTGCAAAGGTGAGGCTGGGGAAGGATTAAAGGATGGTTGAGGGAAGCATGAGGCAACATACCTGAGATTCTCAAATATTTAAAAAATATATATATATATTATTCAATGCGCTTTTGAAATGTGTGTTTAGATTAGATCTTTGCCATATTTTCTGCTGATTTTTTTGGGCGATCGTCCAAGTGATCTTAAAATCGCATTCTGTACCCTGCTGCTAAAAAGAATCAATTTTAATTAAATCTGTTTCTTGTAAATAAATTACTGTTTTCCAAGCACTGAACTAAATGCTGTAGGTTTGGACCAAAGCTAAGATTCATATCTAAACGATTAATGCACTCCTATTACAAGTACTGTAACACACACAACGTCGCCCCAAAAGATAAATTGCAAAGTACTTTGTGCTTCGAAGGTTGAATTAAAAGGTGTAAATTCTAGCACTGTGTACCGCGAGTGAGCGAGAAACCAAAAACGGATTGGTTATTATGCAAGACAGCGGGCAGGTATCTTTGCAATGTTTTTGGCAACATGCGCGAGGCCAGTGCACCGGGGACAGACAAACATGCAGTCATTAACCTCCTCCGAACCAAACCTCACCTCGACGACGCTGACATCTTCTCAGAAGGCTTCGCTAGCATCTGGCGAGTATGACGCAGGCACTGCTACGCCCGGTTTTGCCAAAAGGGCATTTGCAGGCACAGTTGGTGGGTCACACCGAGGCCGTCGTGTGCACGACAATCCCGAGCAAATGGGCAATGAAGTGGCCACTAAAAAAAACTTGCTTTGAGCACCAACGTCAAACTGTTTTCACAGCCGTTCATCGACACGCTCCCACTCCGTCATATCTAAACTCACCCCGAACAGCACTTCACATTATTTAGTTGCTTAATTGAGGAGCACGGCCCCTCTCCCCCCTCGTCCACAACACGTGACCTATCCGCCTTGTCAACTCTGACAGTTACAGAGAGCCACAACACTGCCGCGGGAACATTATTCTCCTCCACACAGGGCACAAGAAAAAAAAATGACACCACGTGAGTGTCGAACCTGGGTGGGCCCTGGCTGCCAACCATCTTGATCACGGTCATGCTGTCGCACCCGACTAGGATGTCCTCTCCCGTGACGGTGCCTCTCGTCTGGGCGATGGAAAACCTAATTGCCGAGCTCCAGCAGGTTTATGCCTTCGCTCCCTTGCATTATCGCTGCAGGGCCCTTAATAGTTAGAAGATACATCGAGGCTATTTGAGCATTTTTTCCTGTGTAAGCTCTCAAGACACAAAGAACGACTGAGATAGCCTTCTTGGGTTCCTTTTCAACCATCCTGTCGACTGCCTCAGTGAACGTTAAGGTAAAGATCATCAGTCAAGGGGCGGCACGGTGGCCCAGTGGGTAGCGCTGTCGCCTCACAGCAAGAAGGTCCCGAGTTCGAATCTCGGCTCTGGTGCCTTTCTGTGTGGAGTTTGCATGTTCTCCCCGTGTCCGCATGGGTTTTCGCCAGGCACTCCGGTATCCTCCCACACTCCACAAAACATGCTGCTGCATAGGTTAATTGGCTTGCAGACTAAATTTCCCTCCGTGCACGGTGATGGACTGGCGTCCCATAGTGGGAATATCCCTGCCTTGCGCCCTGTGTCTGCCGGGATAGGCCCCGGCTCACCGCGACCCTGTACAGGGCAAAGCGGTTTCTGACTATGAGATGAGATCATCAATCAAGGTTAAGTTCCGACTATCGGTCACGGTTATGTTAGGACTCTCACACAAGATGATAGGGTCCTCAATTATCAATGGTTTCTACAACTGGGATAACTGTAATCCCCCCTCCCCCTATGGCAGAGCTTAGTGTTTAAGTGACCTTAGGATTTTGACCGGTTTTTTTTCATTGGTTTCTCCCATTCGTGCCTTTCCCATTTTGTTGGCTTTTCTGAGTCATCATCATCGTCATTTTATTTTCTCAGGCCTTGCTCTTCCTGGTAGTCATACCTGCTGCCTGTTCACTTGCCCCAGGCATTACCAGCATAGTCTTTGCCCTTCCAGAAGAAAAGTTCATATTTTATCCCGAACACTTTGGAGGGCCTGTAATTATATTGCCAGGGCCCTCTCTTGGGCTTTCCCAAGAAACAATTTCAACCTAGGCCCTGTGAGACCTCATCATCCCCATGATTATCGAGGGGAATTATAAGAATTATCCTAAAAACCAGTGCATGGACTGTATGTTTGCTTACATGAAGAGGCCTCTCTATGGCCTATCCTGTCAGTTATCTAGGGCCGCACAAACTTGTTGATGCCGGCAGGTTTTTGTCCAACAGCTTCAAGTCCATCATTGTCTTCACATCTTCCAAATTCTCCCTGGATGCCGCCTTGTGATGATGTCCTAACCCCAAAATAAAATGATGTACAGTCAGGCTGCCACGGCCCCACCTACGCCGCCACAGGGCCTGCAGCAGCTACCTAGCACTGGTTCCAAACCGCTCCTTCGGAGGAAATAACAATAATAATTATTGCATTTCTAGAGTGCTAATCACGCGAAGGTCACAAAGGCGCTGCACCGAGCTGTGGAGAGAACGGCACGTCAGCAACAACATACGACTGGCAAATCAGCAACAATAACGGGTTTTTGTTTTTGACCTTGGAGATGTCACGCCTCGAACCTCTCTTCCTCTTTGGGACATGGTGGCTCTATCCAGCACCACAGCTCTCATCTTGTACGGCTGTGGCTTTTTTGTTATCAAATCCGAAAGCCCTCGTGCCCTCTCCTTGCCAACCGGAGTCGGCATAGCGTTACGCTTAGTGCTGCTACCACCACTCCGCAGCCAAGCATAGTGAGAGCAGAATCGCGGATCGCTGAGTTTGACAGATGTGCCACAGTACAGACTTCACCACACACACACACGGCCACAGTAATGTATACTTCACGAATGCTGCTGTTAAACGGACGATTTTTTAATCATTTCAAATGTTACTTTCATGCCCCTTATGGGGCGGCTTTAGCCTCACTAACTGCAGCTAGTGCCTCTCGTGAAAACACGGGATTAATTTTTACATCCCAAACTGGTAGGCTGGATGAAAATCCTGCCAAATAACACCTAGTGTTGCAGAAGGACTATTAAAAGTCTGAGCACCCAGGCCAGAAAATTACTACACTGAGTTGAGATGGCAGATAAATCATGTGAAGTGGGGGGAGGAGATCTAAAAATGCAATTATTAAAATAATATCAATTTCTCTTTCTCGGTAGCCGACACGAGGATGAATGTTGATACGAGATGCAGTCGGAGTGCATTGGGGACCGCCTTATGAATAATGGCAGTACGGTAAATTGGTGATTGAGCTGTCTGTATCGGTTTGTTTGTGTTGTGTACTGACGTAGGCTTTTCACAGGTTAAATAATGAAAATTGCTCTAAAGAGCTGCTTTTTGGGGATAGCCGTGTCGCACATTCCTCCTCTATTCTTCACAGTGTTTCCTCTCCCAAGTGGGAGGCATCATCAAGAGAAAGGAGGAAGGCTCGACACGACTGTCCTGAAAGAGCAGCTCTTAAGAGTAATTTCTGCCCCATTGCATGCATGGGTATCCTTCTGGCACTTACAATTCCCTTCACGTGGAAAATACTCAGTAAAGAATTGGCTACACATGTAGAGCAGAGCCTTTTTGAATTGAAGACTTGAAATTTCCTGGGTTAAATACTATCATCACTAATATCAGCTGCAACATTCTATCGGAGCATGACAAGGTTGCAGCAGCTGCAGCAGTTCAAAAGCAACAAAGGCTAATCACAACGGATATGCCCTATATCGGCATGGAAATAACCTGTCCACAGGACAGCACATTGGTGGGTAATATAAGGGTGAACGATGCAAAGCAAGACTCCTTGTTCTTGCTCCCCAAATTAAATGGAAGCGGCTAATCCCAAAATAAAAATAAACAACGGCGTCACGGTGCTTTGGCGTGGGGTACTGTGATAAGAATGCTGCATGTAAATCACTCTGCCGACAACATTCTCGCATTTGTGCTGCCCTAGAGGACATTACTCATTGGCCAATGTGCTAAAGTGAACCATAAACCACAGCTTCCAAACGTGGGTAATGTTGCAGTTTATGCGAGCGCGCTTAAACGGGTGGCTGCGGCTACGCAGAAGCAGGGGCTAAGCAGCCCAATGCCAAGATGCCACTGACAGACAACTGGCCAGAGATGGAAATTTGGAAGGCCAGGCACCATGAGCAAAAGCCTAAAGTCATTGCTTTTGTGAAGGCGCTTTCTCTTATAAAGCGGCGCGCGCGCACACACACCACCCCGCGCAACATGTGCCACAACTTTTGGAATCGTGAAATCAGGTTATAAGACGTAAGCGTTTTGACTCCACGTGTTAAATTGCACACATTATTTCGATAAAGAGTATCATCAAGCTTTAATAAAAGTTTCTGATTATCCAACATTAATTTAATGACATACCGTGCGATAATTAGATTTTTACACACATTAGCTGCATGCACTTCCTGTGGATATATCCGTCCATCCCTCCCAGCCAGCCAGCATTGATTTAAATCTTATGGAGCCCTGTCTATCCACCGTTCGCTTACGTTCTCTGTACAGTATATTGCATTCATCTCGATTTCTCTCTCTCTCTGCTTATCTCTATTGCTCTGTTCTACCACCACTCCCGCTCTTTATATTCCTCTCTTACCTCTATGCTATCTCACCCACTTCCCTTCCCCTTATATCTCTCCCCGTTTCTCACACCTTCGCTCTCCTCATTCGCACATCTCCGTTCTCCGCCTCAATCTCTCTTGCCTCCCCATAATCCTCCCTCCCATTGCTTTTTGCTTTGCTCGCCCACCGCCCACTCTCCTCTCTCTCCATTCTGCTCTTAACTCAGGGTTTCACAGCCTTTCACTTTCTCCACACCCTAACCCTCGGTGTCTCTTCCTCCCTCCTCCAACTCTCTCCTCCATCGCGTTTCCGTAGGATACACGGCACGGGGAGAGGGTGGAGGAAGGTGCAGACGTGCACGTTGGCGTCACCACCGCACATGCGCAAACGCGCGCCAGGTGGACTAATTCTAGGTAGCAAGCCGGCCAGAAAATGTGTCCCCTAATATAATATCATAAGCCAATGCCGAAGCAGGTAAAAATAAATAAATTGACAAGAAAAACTCTGGGCGGCACGGTGGCCCAGTGGGTAGCGCTGTCGCCTCACAGCAAGAAGACCCCGGGTTCGAATCTCGGCTCGGGTGCCTGTGTGGAGTTTGCATGTTCTCTCCCCGTGTCCGTGTGGGTTTTCGCCGGGCACTCCGGTTTCCTCCCGGAGTCCAAAAAAACATGCTGCCGCATAGGGCAATTGGCTTGCAGACTAAATTGCCCGCAATGCTCGGTGATGGACTGGCGTCCCATCGTGGGTATATCCCTGCCTTGCGTCCTGTGTCTGCCGGGATTTGCTCCGGCTCACCGTGACCCTGTACAGGACTAAGCGTTTTCTGACAAAGGGGAAATCAATGCAGGAATTCTGGCTTTAAATAAATTTACATTGGACTTCATATTTTGATTGTATGCCCGTTATCATGGATTCATATATAGCAAAATTCTCCAAAATGTTGCACATTGCATTGACTAGAACAATAAAGTCCCTTGGATGTCCTCAGCCCTGAAGCCAAAAATTATTGGCAGGACAACACTACCTAATATTTCAAAATGTGCCCAGCCTCTCACTGGCAAATCTTTTCAGGGTTTAATGTCATTTATCACTTCCATTGCAAGCTGCTCTATCAATCAGGTAGAGTGGGTAAAAGTTTCAAGATCGTTTCAGCAGTACAATTCCTTGGTATTATAAGAAAGACCCAAAGCACTCTGACCTAACCAAGGTGATCAGTATCCATGTTTACACAGCACGTATCAGGCCACAGCAACGCATTGGTCAGACTGCCAACAGAAAATAAACGCTCACACCACCGTACTTTTCCACCAAACACGGCTTATTTTAAAACCATGCACGAAATAAATATCAACAGATTTTATACTCCCTTTGGGGTAAAATCTAACAAAGGGAGCTTCCCCCCCCCTCCTCTTTTCCACGGAGAGTCTGTTTAAGGTGTATTTGTAAAGGCAGCCATCTGCGCTGTAAGGAAAACACCAATCCTCCCCTCTGCCTGCGAATATGAAAGGATTCTCCCCTGTGACTTGCAAAGGCTCTCGCCCAGCATCTTTTAACTCCATCACCTACCGCACTGTTCAATGCTCTTACTTTTACCGCTCCACGTTAAGGTTTATTTTCATGGCCAAGTCAAAAAAACTGTGTCGGCGGCCCGAATGATGGTTCTGCTTATTCAGCATCCACGCTGCTTTGGGCAAGTTTCCTGCAGCCAACGTCAGTCACCTGAAAACAGACGAACTATAGCAAGGAGTTAATTAATTAACCAGACTCCCCGCACATGCAGAGGTTCACAGAGGCAAGTGTTAACAACCTCTGGCGATGACAATTTAACGTAGGCCAATTCGGGCCTGTGACACAGCGATACTGGGCCCACTGCTATCGCTGCAGAGCAGAAGGACCTGCACCTCATTTCTTTCTGCTACTACTTGTGCTTTTCATGTCATCGTGGGAAAGTAGTTAATTTATTTTACTTATCTCCACCCCACCAATACAATACACACCCCGATGTCCTATTAACTAGACACGCTTTGTACTAAAAGCCATTTATAATTCGCTACAGATGGAATGCGTATTTACAGCAAGCGCAGGAACGTGGTGTTAGTGTGCCTGTTGATTTAGCAATTTTAAATACCATTTAGGGAAAAGGGGCCGCGTGTGTGAACACAGTCGACAGTGAAGTTGGTAAACCTTTACGAAGAGCTGTAAACGCCAGAGCTGTTTTTAAACTTTCATGGTACCTCAACGCTTGCACTCTTTTGTTCTTTTTCTTTCTCCCACTTGAGAGGTGGCTCAAAAACCAGACCATGGGACTCGTCAAACTTAACGAGAGCTACATTACAACTGTAAAAGCTATTTGATCTTTGTATTATTCATTATTAAGCAGGTAGTATTTTGTTTTTCAAAATCTACACTGTGCTGTTCATCTGATCTATTTAGTAAAGCCAAGATAATCTTTCAACTGCCACAGCAAGACAGCAGGCAGCTGCATTCAGGCATAACAATTATTTGTTTTTCCAGCAGTTACACATCATGAATACTTAATGAAAACCAAATTTTTTGGGAGTGAATTTACTGCCACATTACCATTGCCGGTGGGAAAGGAGCTGGCTTATTTCACTAACCGGGAAACTGGTTTTATCCTTACCAGCCCAACCCAACTGGGATGCCAGGCTCATTTGCGGTCATTCATGCTAAGTGTGTGGCGCAGCTTCACACGGGCTCACTTGCGGAACCAGTTACGATTTCACGATATCAACAGAGAAAAGACATGCAGTGAATGGTCCTTAGTTCAGTTCAACTTCAGGCCCATACCCAAAATAAAAATTGGTAGAAAACTACACAAGTCGTAAATATTATCCTCAGGTGGCCTAACCTAATATATCCATACGATAAATGTTACTTAAAATAAACGACAGACGCGATAGAATAGGGAATTGCAGGGGGGAAATGATCTAGGATCGCACAAGGGCGAATAAAATGTCTTGCCAGTGCTTGAGGGAACGTTAAGATGACATTGAAGTGCCACCATACTCAGCCCCACTTTACAGATTTGCACATCACTCACACTCAGATTCATTAATTCATTATCAATACCCGCTTAATCCCTGTACAGGGTTGCGGGGAGCCAGAGCCGATCCTCGGCGACATAGGGCGCAAGGTAGAGGAATACCCAGGATGTGACGCCAGCTGCAACGCAGGGCACACTTTTTGGTGCAATTTACTCAATAGGCCAATTAACATAGGCAGCAGCGTGTCTTTGACGACATAGATATTACACGTTGGGTGCACATGCTGATTGGTAATTATGGGAAGTTAGACTGGAGTTTGAAAATTATTATTTTACACCAGTGAGGTACAATGTCATACGCCACCCCTGAAATTAGACACNGGGGGGGGGGGGGGGGAGGTTTGCGCTCTTCGGTGACATACTTTAGTGAGCGACTGCCATCCGCGGAGAGCTTACCGAGCGAATGGCAGATGGCGCGCCATGTTACAGGTACACGTGACTTTCGTATCTGTCCACTTTAACCCATTCGCACATTACGTACTAGCGGCGAAATATGCAATGGGATGGAAAAGCAAGGGGATACCCCTACCAACCCAGCAATGTGAATTCAACTCCCGGCCACAGATGACATCAGCGGCGTGCGGTAAGCGAACCAGTTCTTGAGCCTCTCTTGACCAGCCGAGGCTGACCTACGCAAAGTAATAATAATAAGTACCACGAAGCAAGCCTATTGATTGCCACGGCAGCATTGAGACCTGTACACTGCAGTGAATTGAAACAAAAAAATGTGCACTTGTAAAGAGCGCTTCTCACCCGAGGGTCACAAAGCGTTGCACAAAGCTGCATGGAGAACGGCACGTCAACAACAATGCAATTAGGACGGAAAATCAGCAACAATAATAACATTTTTTAGAGGTTTTTTTTTCCTAAACAGATAAAAAGCTCGATAATGTACCTGCACCAGGTAGCTAGAGTGGTTGCTTACGCTTCTGTACTGACTTAAATGCCGAGGCTGTAATGTTTTAAGAGCTGGGCTCCAGGCATTGGTAAAAATGACAGGTCTGTCATGTCTGCACATTTTAACCCAGTTAGTTGATGCTTATCCATTAGTATTTCAAGAATCAAGAACCACAAATTCGATGGAGTTTCCTAATGTATTAGTGTTTATTACTCAAGAAAGACGGGCAATTTGCACTTCATGTGTTTACATGTTTGTGCAAAATATACATTTCAATAAATTTTTCACAAATTGTTAAAATTAAATACCTTATTATTCAGTTCAATAACTGATCGGGGGGGGGGGGAATGTATCAAAATGTGCTTTTTTGTGGCAAAATATTTCAAGTGAAAGTGTTGATTCAATTATTACGTTTATAAATATATATAAATGTTTACCTCCCAGACAGAGCGCTGACATCAAGTATTACTAAAGGCGTCAATTATTTAATGATTTATAGATTATGTAGGCGGTTGAATAGTATTTTTTTTCCACCATCTGCTGTTGGAAATCCGTAAAGCTATGTATTGACGTGCGGGTCAGGGCTAAAGTGGGGTTACTTTCAGACCCTACAACAGCACGCGGCGATCTGCTGAGTAATTCTGTCGAGGAAAGCTGGATGAACACAAACGCGTAAATGAGGTTGTTGCGAATGTACTTATTATGCTCAATTTGTTTGTTTACAAATTATAATCCGAGTCCATATTTTACATTTGCATAGTGACAGCTTTGCTCCAGAGGGATCTCACCCAATTCAGCATCGAGCCTTCAACCCCTGGCAAGCATTAAGAAAAGTATGAGTCAGGGTTAATTCTTAAAACGTGGCTCGCAAGTTAAAGCAGAATGCCTTCCTCTCGCAAACAATACCGCAGGATAGTTTGCATCTCCGTAAACTGGCAGGCAAGCAGGTCTACAAGACAACCATTCCAAAGCGGGCATGTGTCAGCAAACTCTAGACATATCAAAGTTTTCCACTGTACATTCAGAGGTGAACACATTGACCACACGGTTACCCAAGAAAATTGTACACGGCAGCGATAACATCAGCTGTTCAGTGAGGACACGAGACCAGACTGCTGTGTGCTGCATCCAAGCCGCATGTTTGTGAATATATGTGCACTTGCGACGAGCACGCTCCTTTAAAGCTTAGCATTTGATGCGCAAAGTTGGCTACACATGACAGCGTGGCTTTATACTTTTGCCACAGACACACAGCAGCGGTCTCGTCTTGTGCTGTGGTCAATACATTTTTTTTTTAAAGAAATCCTGATATTAAATTAGAAAAGCCCAGTGCTACGATAGCTAAAGTGAATTAGAAGAACAAATTGGGGCAAAGTGACAAAGACTGTTAAACACCAAATAACGCACAAGAGATGGGGAAAAACATTTAACGATGACATTGAGAGCATTCAGAATGTACTGGGAGCATCTGTTTTTGCACGTAATTACGGAGCTGAAAATGCTAATGCGTAACATTTTATATATTTCTTCAAAATACTCTCGACAGCCAATATCGTGTGCGCAAGCAAGTATGTGTTTTGTTTAGCGCTCTGTCACGGCAGAATGAATGCATGTAATGCATCACCCAGAGCCCCTCCACCAATTGGAAAATGAAAGCAAGACAAACTAGTATGTAAATTTTTATTTACCAGACCAGAAGTTGAAATTTGCACATCAGTAGTTTGTTCTTGCACAAAAATATTAGTAATCTCAGTTAACAGGGCAAGAAAAACTGTGACCAAAAATCAATACAGTCTTGAGATGATTTATAACACCTATAGCATGCGGACATCTGTGTTGATCGATTTAAGCAATTACATTTGCAAAGGGTACCAATACTTTTTTTTTATAGGCTTGGGAAACAAGGTTTTGGTAAGCATTCTTCCAGAGAACATGCTTCGGGCAGTTTCTTTAGTTTCACTACTATGTATTCAGGCACAGATTTAGCAATTGAAGTATTCAAAGCCAGCGTGCATACTCCAAAAAGGGGTAATTACACGCACTTACCACAATTCATGACAACCACCTTACATCTTCAAGGTCTGGATACTTCCAAAAAGTAAAATCGCACCTAACAGCGGTGAAGTTTAAAACCGCAGCGTCATGGAACGAGAGCCATGGCCAGTCTTTGCATTCGGGTGGTCGCTAATTCAAGTATAGTTAACACGTGTATGTACTTGACTTTCAGTTGAACTGTCCTGATGTTGTTGTTGACGTGCTTTTCTCTCCACAGCTCGGATTGGTAACAAACAAAAAACCCCAAACAAGCGTTATTGTTGCTGATTTTCCGTTCTGTGTTGTTGCTGGCGCGCCGTTCTCTCCGCGGCTGTGTGTGACGTTTTGTGACCCTCGGGTGAAAAGCGCTCTATAAATGCAATTATTATTATTATTACTTAGACGGCAGGATGCACTTGTGAACCTGCTATACCTAGCTGTTTGTCAACACATGCTTACGGGTGCAAGCAAACTAATTTTAAGTGATAAAAAAAAGGCTTCACCAATCTGGCAAGAATACGGGTGTGAAGATGTTCAAACACCAGAGACACCACTTACACGGCATGATGTGTGTGCAACCACACATACTTCTGGTGAAAAATGCAAACGAATACCTTTTAATAATGTATGCATTATCCTTTGAATAATTTGGCCCACACCAAAAAGCCTTCTTAAGCTCATCTCATTGTCAGAAACCGCTTAGTCCTGTACAGGGTCACAGTGAGTCGGAGACTATCCGAGCAGACACAGGGCGCAAGGCAGGGATACACCCACGATAGGACGCCAGTCGATCACCGGGCACTGCGGACAATTTAGTCTGCGAGCCAATTAACCTATGCAGCAGCATGCTTTTTGGACTGTGGGAGGAAACCGGAGTACCCGGCTTAAACCCACACGGACACGGGGAAAGAACATGCAAACTCCACACAGAAAGGCACCCGAGCCGAGATTCGAACCCGGGACCTTCTTGCTGCGAGGCGACAGCGCTCCCCACCGGGCCACCACGCCGCCCAGCCTTCTTTATAACAATAATAAAAACGGCATTGTTTCACCATCTAGACCAAATACCGCCAGAGGGTAAGAGCAGTACAAGGACAATGAAAACACCGAAGTATTAACAGCTCAAGAGAAAACCTGAACCTTTGTCTGGAACAAGTGGCAAAGGAAACCATCACCACAACCACTCCTCTCTCCATCTTTTCACAAGCCAGCTTCAAAAGCTTGGGGCCATTTGGGTATAAGCCTTGCAACGTGGTTGAAGACTAGAAAAAGTATTCTATTTACGCAACATCAATGGCTTGCTGGTATAAAGCAATATGGTTATCCGATACTTAAAGGTGGCTCTGATGCAACTGTGGAGCAGATGCCAATTCTCAAGCGTGTAACGATGCAATGACAATGAGAGATTTTCCCCATGACGATCATTTGAGTTGCACCTGGAACAGTCTCACACCTCGTCTCTCTGCTTTCTGATGCAACAGCTTCTGTGTTCACATGCAATGCTACACAAGCGCCGAGTAGCCCAACATAACCTGTTGGGTGAATTTCGCAAGTGATTGATTATATATAAACAAAAGCCATACCCCATTGCAAGATTAAATGAAAGTGGCATTAGTCGCACAAAGGGAATTAAAAAAAAACACATAACACAAAAACTGATTTCGGATGCTCAATGCTGTCTGGACAAATTGTGCATATATGAGTTGCACAAAGCTGGCAGGGTGGCGCAGTGGTAACATCTGCGCCTCACAGAAAGAACGGTCTTGCCCGAGCAGGTTCGATCCCCGCATTGGGCACCTTTCTGTGTGGAGTTTGTGTTATTTTCCCCCTGTTCTACGTGGGTTTCCGCCGAGCTTTCCGGTTTCCTCCCGCAGCTTAAAAAAAAAACTCACTAATTAATTGACCGATGACATCCTAATGTATAGGAAGCGGTGTGTGGCAATGTGGCGCCGGCAAACCGCCTGACTGCCTCCTCCGCGCTTTCCTCGCGCCTTTGAATCGTTCTCTGTCGAATGAATACCTTCGACAGTGAATGAATATGTGCCCGTTATGAATGTAAATTTATTATTATCATTAAAGTTCCCGGGACTTGTGTCGGCGTATACCATTGGTACTCAATAACCAAACATAGCGCAGATCTATACTGCCGTTAAAACCAGTCAGGACAAACATCCCTAGGACTTGGAATCGACTGTGTGTCTGCAATCAAGACAGCAATCAAACAGCATGCAGTCATTGCAACTTGCCAGTTAAACAACACGTGATTGAAAGAAAAACAATGGGCTGTGACGGACATAGTTTAAAAGGCGTTGCACCAATTATGTGCGGCATATTTCAAATCCGGCTCTAATTTTCAGAAATTGATTGCTAAAATTGATAGCCCCTGCACAAAAATGTACTCTCGAGCAGAAATACACACGTGGTTTCTAGCAGATTCGAACCAAGGTCTTATAAAGGGATTTATCGGCGGATGACCACATGTTGTATAGGCAAAAGAGTATCTCCTTGAGAATGTCTATGCACACAGTCCACGTCAACCATTTAGTACTCTGACCTTGCACAGGTGTGCCATTATAATAATAATTGCACTTCAGTAGTGATTTTCACCCGAGGGTCACAAAGCGCTGCACAGAGCTGTGGCTGTACACAAATTAGGAAATTATACAGATAGTTTCAATTGACAGTGCATATTTAAGTTTGATGTAAGTTAAAATATAACGACAATTATTGCTTAAGGAACATCCAAGCCAAAGATAGTATCTATAATCTGGCCGGTAAGTACCTGGGCTGTGTCGCAGGCTGTCTGAAACAGGCTTTAAAGAATATGTCATAGCAATCCTGTGATGTCAATGCACCGTCTCTGTATTGAATTGCATAGGGGAATGATGTAACAGGGTTGCCATTGAAACACTGTGATGATCTTTTTGTAGCCTAACAAAGATTAAAACTCATGTTAGACAGGCCGGAACACACAGACCTCTTTGCGAGCTATTTATTGTTGTGGTTGTGTCTACACCTGGGGTCACAAAGGGCTGGAATTTCAAAACACCTACAACTGTAACACCGCACCCTAACCCCCCTTTACCCCCCCCCCCATATAACCGAGTCAAGCATCACCTTGCCAGAGCACAATGTCTTGCACTGTGTGCCCATTGGTAAGATAACACCACCACCGGTGCACGCAGCAACATCCAGCAAGCGCAAGTGATGGAGGAGGAGGAGGGGGCGGGGGGAGCCGCCGCTTTGCCTAAACATTTACAGATGTGACTTATGCCACGTCCGTTGCCAAGTATACACGTGCGTGAATACCACGAACGTCCCAGATCCCTAAAAAAAAAAACAATAACGCGCTCCCTTGAAAACCTCTCCACTAACACTGATAAATGTTGCTCGGTTTAAAAAAAAAACGGGTGCTGTTGTCAACAGTGCACGAGCGACCCGACCACCATGGCAAAAAAAAAGTGCCAAGCAAAGGAGGAGTCAGGTGAAGCGCTCACCTTGACGGCCTGAGGCGTGGCGGTGGTGTGCACTGTGCTGGGTTTCACGCCGTTGGCCTTGGGCCTCTTGTACAGAGCAAAGCGGCTCTTTCTGCGCCCACGGTCACCGTTCGGAAGAGATCCATTGTACCTGCACAGACAAAGATTGCCAAAAGACTGTCGGGTCAAGTCCTCCTCGCCAGCACTGCGAAGCCAAAGATCCTCCACACCCTCCACACCCATATAGGTTCAACAGACTGTAAGGGTCAAGTGCTGTTGGCGAACAACTATGAAGGTCAGCAGAGCATACGGGGAGGGTGGGTGGGTGGCCGCAACAAACGCCCGGTCGGTTGTATATGCAAATGCAGAGAAACGAATGACACTCACTTCACTGCCTTTGCAATATTGTCCGAGTCATGGCTATGGTACAGTCAGCAACACAAAGTTTCACGCCAAGTCGGCAGTGTGACTTTCAAAACATTATGTAATGCGCACGCATTGGTTTGACAAATGCTCTAACTTTCACGTATGAAATACTCATTCAATTATTGCTCTAGCAATGCTACTCAGACCCCGTCTAAAACGAACATTGAGACTCAGTGATCTGAGAACTGCTCTTCAGAGCTCCTCTTTTGGAACAGCCATGGCGACCGTTCCTCTTCTCTTTCAAGACGTGTTAATTCACACGTTGGAAGCATGTAAAGGTTCTGAGCCTCACCACTGCTATCTCAAAAGAGCAGCTCTCATGAAAATAATTCTCATACATCGAGCCGTTTAAACTACGTCAATACACTCGGTGATCTCCATCCATCCATTATCATGCACCTTATCCAGGTCCGGGTCACGGAGACAACAGGCTTAGCAAAACAGCCCAGACGTCCTTCACCCGAGCAAATTCCTCCAGCTCTCCCCAGGGGAATCCAAGGCATTCCCAGGCAATGTGAAAGATATAATCCCTCCAACGGGTCCAGGGTCTGCCCCCGGGGTCTCCTCCCAGTTTTCCGTGCCTGCCAAAGGGAGGCGCTCTGGAGGCATCCTTATCAGATGCCCGAGCCACCTCAACTGACGCCTCTCGATGCAGAGCCGCAGCGCTTCGACTCCCGAGATTCTCCCGGATCACTGAGTTCCTCACCCTATTTCTAAGGTTGAGCCCAGTAACCCGACTGAGGAACCTCATTTCAGCCACCTGTATCTGGGACCTTACTCAATCGGTCATTAACGCTCAGTGTTCATCACTATATAATAGAGATTGGTCTTATAGACATTGAGAAAAACTATAAACTTAAGGTACAATACCATGATGATTTATGAAACAACTGAAAACGTTAAGATTGTATAATAAGTTGTGATTAACCAAGTCTCATTTGCTAAGGGTTCCACACTGAGGTGTATATGAGTGAAAGGGGATGCCTGTAATTTGTGTTTGCGAATATGTCTATGCAACTCTATCACCTAACATCGATCACTATGACCTCAGAAGCGGTAGTGCAGCGGTTAAAGCACTGCACTACAGACTCGGCGACCTGTGTTCAATTCGCAGCCATGGCTAACACATCAGTGGCGACGTAATATTGAAACCAGTCTTGGATCCTCTGCACCACCTCTATTCATAATCACAAACTGACCGGTTATGGTCACTTTATCCCTTTGCCTAAAATGACATAAGCGGTGGAATGATAGAGAGCTGAATATTACTATCATTACTAAACATAGAGTTTTCCACTATTATCTCTTTACAGCGCCACTTTGCTGAAAGAATATGCTGGCTTTTTTTAACTTTTTCATCTTTCAAGATTACAAAATTCCCTTTTTTTAACAAGTTAAATTCCAGGGCAGAAAATCATGTCTCATTGCAAAAAGTAATTTTCCAAGGACATGGCATGAATGCAAAAGGAATGGAAGCTTCTCTAACACCAATCCAAAAATAGAAATTCACTCTGCGCGTGTTTAATGCCTAGAGTCCAGAGATTAAAAAAACTAATTTCTTTTCAGGATTGCATAAGCTGCCTCGGATAATTACCAATTAGAAACACTGTTGAGATAAGTTGTTTGGAGAATCAAGAACATTTGTCATTCGGTTCGCCATTGGCAAAGTTGATTGTAGTGCATCATATAATTATAAAGATATAAACGTTATTTTTAATTCAAAATGTAACAAATTATATAAATATTGCTATTCCTCTTATTTCTTTATGGAATGCAAACACAAATCTGTCTACACACAACCTACATTTCAGAGCACCACCCTTAACGCTACAAAGAGCCAAATGTTTTCTGAGTATCTAGCAAAACAACACACGTGGAGCACTTTTTAATTTTTAAAAACTGTACACATGACAAAAAGGCGTTTATATTTTATGTCCTTTTTTGGCACGAACTATCCAACAGGGCAGACATTCATTGCACAATATAGGCGGTGTGCGCTCGGCTCCGGTAATTAACACTGCCCTCGGTGAGTGACTTTGAAAGGAAACCCCTGTCACGACGTGTGCACTGTTGGCAATGATGCTGGGCGTTTCTCTTCAACCACTGCGAGTATGTTACATAAACACAACAACTTCAAATCTAATTTTTTTTTAATGCCCATGATTGCACTGGCCCATTAATGGCTTAGTGGCTCGCCTCTTATCAGCACTTAAAGAGTATTGACAGGATATACGTCCAAGTTAATTCAAAGCCATTGTGGCGCATCATCTCCTTATCGGTTTGCTATTTGGCGTTGTCAATAAATGCCACGCTGCCAGTTTGTGACTGAATGTGATGGTGACCATACCCCTCCAAAGCCTGTATCAATAAATGCATGCAAACACCATTTGATCCAATGACGTATTAGGTTGCCTTGACTATTTAAATACAATCACTGTTAAAAGGCAGCTCAAAGTAGTTTTACAGTATTGTATTTTATGCAATTTATCCATGAAAGTCTCGCTGAGTCTCAAACCTATTTTCTCAGAATTTCACAACATTCCTACGTTTACTCCGTAAATATGATTGGTCAAAAGGAAATACTCAATATAAAATACACACAGAGGTTCACGCACACATTTTTTTCTGTATTGCCACATTAAGGCCACCAGAGCCCACGGAGTTTTAGGAGTTTCACAACACCTACCTACACTACGCTGGATGACAGGCTTGTGCAACCACACATCCAAATCAAACACTACTCCTGTGATGCACCACCATCAATATCTAATTTGAACAAAACGCAGGAATGTACGAGACGAGAGTGGGAATGAATGGGAGGACAATATGACTGGAATACAGTGTGGGTGTATGCACGCTTCTCCACGACCATTCTCATGGTGTGTTAAACCAAACGCAAGGTGCGCACATTTCCTCCACTGTGGCCTTGAGGCACACACAGGAACGACAATCTGCTTTCCGGGTAATGTACTTAGAACATGGCTAGCCGCGCGGCGTTGTACCATGAGCTCATTACTGAACGCAAATAACAATGGGAACTTTTGTTCCAAATACTGCACGCTCAGGTTCCGAATATCTAAATATGCCAAAGTCGACAGAATCATTCCACCCTCGCTGCCTCCTAAAGAGGTCTCTGTTCGCACACACGCATGAGCCTAGTGCGTTGTGCACGTGAGCACAATAAAAGCGGGACCGTACAAACCGAGAAGGCGAAGGCAGAATGCGGCCCATATTTCCACTGTGCCCCGTACTGCGTGCTGTAAATAATGGACGTAGTCACATCCTCACTCGACTGGTGTGCTAAATTTTAAATGTCAGACGTGCCCACTGGAATGCGGGCCTGCCAACCCCTTCCCACAGCCACTCACCTGCGCACCCTATGACCCGTGAAATGGCAGCACATCCAAGTTAAGAAGCCTTAAAGGTGAGGATAGCGAGGGCGGGTGATGGCCACGAGGCAGCTTCCTGTGGCAGCTGCCTCTTCATTAGCCTAACGCAGTCATGCAAATTTTATAGCAGCATGAAAATCTAATCATGAGTTCAGTGCCGGCTACTCCGCTGCCCATCGCTGGGGACACTCATTACTTAACACCCTTAGAACGATAGCGCTACCTGACCCAGACCAACTTCATTCTTGGTAATGGCTCCTTAGTGACAATAGGGTAAATAGGTTGGGCACCTGGTAATGAACAGCTAATGATAAAACCCTCGGTCATCCCCAGTAGTTTTAATGTTTGCTATAAAAGCACATGACATGTATATATGAAACATTTTATATGTGAAATTAAACACTTAAATGTGGCCATTAATCCGTCCAACCTCCAACTTGGAAGGTATAAATAATAATTGCACTTCCAGAGTGCTTTTCACCCGCGGGTCACAAAGCACTGCACAGTGCTGTGGAGATAGCAGCAGTAAGCAACAATGACTTATGAATGGCATATCAACAATTTTTTGTTGATTGCTTCGAAAAGCTGCTCTTTCGGGACAGCCGCGTCGATCGCACCCTCTCCCTCCATGACGCCGCTTCGCCTCACACGTCAGCGGCATTGTCGGCGCCCGAGAGAGCAGCTTTCCAAAGCAATCATCACGCATCGAGCCGCGAACACCAACATCATTACAACTATTTTTTTTGTTGTCGTTACAAATCTGAGCTGTGGCGAGAAGTCAACTACTTGAAGCTGGTTAAACGCGCAATTAGTGTGGAGTGGAATACATTAAAATATAAACCGCAATGACCGAAGGGGCGTCTGGTGGAATTTCAGTGAAAGCACAAAAGCTGTGGTGGGTGGGGAGCAATGTAATAAAAGCGCACCCTCATCACAATACTCATAATAGTAGTATTGTGAGCGCTTGTAATTACAGCACCGTGCTTCCCACCGCTGCACATTGGTTTTAGACATGAACACGTAACTGTGTTTTCAAAGGTATGATTAGGGCGATTTAGTTCGCACCACAATGGGCATTTAAATTCATAAGAAATAAAGTAGATCTCAGCAAAGGGCAGTATAACATCCATGTCTCCCTCAATCACCCGATGCCTGTCTTCCACTAACTTTCATTTGTCTCTCACGCACGCCATTCCGTTTGTTTACATCCACCACGATCGCATCGTCTTTGTACCCAGTCCACTCCATCTCTCGCTTTCACTGTTTTGTCCCTCCGTCTCATGCCTCCATACATCTACCTCCGGTGCTCTGAATGTCTTTATACCCATACCAGACTCGTCTCTGCTCGCCTCGGTCCTGAACCAAGCACTCGTGGTGAGGGTTGCGGTGGCCCTCACCACTCGCACTCCTCTCCACCCTTACCGCCGTGCGGCCAACCACAGACAGTAGTGCTCACGTGACCAAGGCAGGTCGTGCCACTCACATTATTCGGCTGCACATTTTTTTCTTTAATTCCGTCCAATACGAATTCTGAACAACCAACTGTATTTCGCCAAATTCCATGGCAAAGCGGATATTCGATGAAATCTCCTACTTAAGGTAATTTAGGAGCATTTGAAGACAATATAATCGCTCAATGCAATTTTAATGCGTGCCGGGGGTGCTTTTCATTCAATACTATTAAGCAGCACATGTGGGAAACCAACTTATTGTGACCACGGTGAAAATTCATCAGGTTGAAGTCTGACGCTTCCCATACAGCAAAGGCCTCGACAGTCCTATTAGGCAGAAGAGACGCAATACCACTCCATTATCGTTTCCTGGGCCCACTCAATTATGCTCTGCATCAACCAAAGTATTGTAATTACACTCACTCTAAATCACAGGCTGTGACCAACTTTGGGAATTTCCGTTTGATTACATTTAAGCTATGATTAAATTAGTTTACAATTAACTGCAGAACGTCACTCCCCAGTGCGTGCAATGATCAGTGCATTCGCTTTACGCCGTGTGAGGGTGTTGTTTAGTCGCATACATTTTTCTGTCTGAGTTGATGTTGAACACGTGGCTCGTCTGCATGGTTAGCCCTTCAACTGAGCTCCAGGCAGCTGTGACGGGCAGTCTGATGTCATCCAACCACTGTGAATTCTCTGCTAATCCGGCGTTAGGTGTGACGGGCGCCACAGCCACTGCAACGTTGTTCGTTTCACGCTTCACTGCCAACATCGCCTCTTGAATAAGAACATTTAGATGTTCCAAAGCAAGCACATGAATTGCATTGAAATATTCACGCGGGAAATCGGATTTGTTCACAATTAATGTGACCGCTTAAATCACTGGACTGACATACATACAATTATGTGTGTCAATGGCCTCCATCTCAACAGACACAGGCTATTAGTAGCTGTTGGAAACACAACTGTGGGAAACACCAGATATACGTGTTTTTACAATTCCATTCGAGTGTATTTGAAGCAGTTTTAATCGTTTTACTCTTGTTACTCTGGCTTTATTTCTATTTTATTTAAGTCTTATCATTCCTAATCAATAATTTTTAGGTTCCCACTCTTGGGGCCTACTCGACTTACTGAGCGAGTGAAGCCTTCACCTCGCATTGCAGCAGCATTTCCCATTCCAGTCGTGCCAACCTCACTCGCCACGTAGCTCACCACCACGCTCATCCTCACCTTCCTGACCTTATTCTCCCCTCACAACCACTGTTATCTTCTCACCCTCATCCATCCCCCTCTTCTCCGCCTCACCTTGCCTCCTCTCTACACTGTCTTTCCTCACTTTCCCGTCCTCACCACTTGCTCACCTCATTCACCTCACCACACACCACTGCATCTTGCTTACCTTTCTCACCTTTAAATTCATCTCGCCATCCTCTCCTCACCTTCCTCACATCACATCCTCGCATCTTCAATCACTTCAACGTCTTCCTCACCTTTTCACCTCACCTCACTCACTCCTCATTACCTTCTTACCTTCCGAACCCTCTCCTGACCACCTCTAACCACCCTCTGTCCCTCACTTCTCACCATCCTCCTCACCTCTTACCACTCTCATCACTTCTCACCACACTCACTTAACTATCACAGCTCGCCTCAACATTCATCATCCTACCACTCATCACCTTACCGCCTAACCACTTATCACCTTGCTGCTACACCACCTAATAACTTAACATTCCATTACCTCACTACCTAACTATTCACCGCTTATCCATTCGCCACATCAGCACCTACTAAGATTATTCACGAGCTCTTCACTTTAGATTCACTACCTCATTACTTACTGCATCACTACTTCACTACAATCATTTAATATCATCCACGCCATTGCTGCTCCTGTGCTTATGTACTATTACGATTCCGCAAAAAACTAGCAATTAGTAGCTAATTTAATTATCAAGGATTTATCATTGTTAGGCACATGATTCGTGGCTCCTGACAAACTTTGTTTTCACCGATTAAAACACTCATATGAAACAGCTTAGTTTGTGCTTTTGTTATAATGTAATATGACAGTAACCATTGTCGTAACACTAATTAAACTAGTGTAAAAGTGACCACTGCAAATGTTAACTCACTGGCTGGTGTGAACTAAACCCAATTTCATAAAACAATGAAAGTACCCTGTTAAAATCAAGAACAAATATTTAAATGCTTTCAAAATGTTACAAATGACAAAGTAAATCGACAATGAAAGCATTCCACCCAATTTGGATGAAGCTTTAAAGCCATGAAAGCTTGTAGGAAAAAAGCTTGCATTATACACAAATGCTCAATGTAAGTTTAAAAAATGACAACTACGCATTAAATTTGCCTGACTTTACTTAGCATTTGAAGGAGGATTTTTACTTTAAAATTCGGTAAATATTTCATGTAAATATATAAATACATTTGTTCAAGATATTTAAAAAAATATGCACCGACTACATTCGCGGTAAGAACTCGATACCTATTCAAGTGTAAAGTGCAGAATCTTTTTTCAATCCACTGCTGGATGAAGGTCAGGCCAAGCTGTGTCGTGTCAGTCGTGGGAGTTGTTTGACCACAACGGTGAGTTGAGGGGTGGTGAATGGGGACCCAAAACTGGTTGAAATATTACTCGCCACTCACGTTGGCTATTGCCGTGCATCACATTGACAGACATTCGTAGCATACCGTGCCAACAACTGCTCGACGCGTGCTATTCAAAATGTTAGAAATGAACACCTCCAATAGACAGCACAAAGATAAAAAAATCAAGCCACAACCCTCAACATCGAGTCTCGACAAGTTAACAATCCCAGCCTCAGGAAAAATAAATCCACGCCATCTTGCTGATGAGCAACAACAAGAATTGTTTGTTCTTTGTTGAGAAAACACAAAAGCCATGTTTGCTGCCGCAAGAATAAAAAAAATACTTGGCTCCATGCCTACTTTACAATGTTTGCCCAAGGCCCAAGCAGCAATACACATGTTTATTGCCATGAACGATTATCAGGCTTGATGATCCAGTCAATAGGCCTCTAACAAAGGCATTAGCGATTACCATCAATGAGGTGGGATTTTGCAGGCACTCCGGTTTCCTTACAGAGTCCAAAAAACATGCTGCTGCATAAGTTATAATTGGCTTGCAGACTAAATTGCCCTCGGTGCCCAGTGATGGACTGGCGTCCCATCGTAGGTATATCCCTGCCTTGCGCCCTGCGTCTGCCGGGATAAGCTCCGGCCTACCGCGACCCTGTACAGGATTAAGCGGTTTCTGACATTGAGATGAGACCTATGGGAGGCAAAATATATAAGGAACTTGCGACCCTACAAAGGCTGGCAGTACGGTCCGGTGAAAGCCCTTTTTTGCTAAGCAGTCAAGCTATGCGGCACGGTATTGGCCATGGAGTGAACCATGCGCCTGCGGGGGGGGGGGTTGTTCTCAATTCCGCCTGCCCCCACAGCGAGCCGACCCCATTGCCCTTACCCGAGCACGATGAGCTCGCCATACTTGACGGGGTCCTTGCTGGATGGCGGAGGCGACGTGTCGGGGCTGGCCGGGGAGTACACGAGGTGTGGGGGCTTGGCGACACTGTTGGCTTTCTTCGCCACGTTTGGCTCAACCAAAACTGGTTCTTCTCGGACTTCCGAGACTGTCCTGCAAAGGAAGAGCACAGAAGCAACAGGACACCGAGGAGGTGGTGAGGAAAAAAAGACAATGCTGAGATTTTTTGGGTCGACAAAAAGTAGGACATTAATGTCTCCATAGAGGATTGCAGGGAAAAGCAGATTTAAGAAAGTCAACTATTGTTAAAATGAAAATTATACATTCATTTTTAGACCACGGTAAGTCATGTTGAAGTTGATAGGAATATTTCATGCGCATCAATTTTTTTTTTCATTTTCTTAAAATATTTTATTTAAAATTACTTGAGGTAACCAAGGTCGCCCTTGCAAACGAGGCAACGTCTCAAGTGTCTCAACTGGTTTATTTCATCTCCTGGTTAAAAAAAAGAATACCAACTGATTTTGTATGCACTGCTTAGTGCATGTGCATTTAAAATTCAGGCTTATTTTAACGGCATACTGTGTGCACTGCAAATGCCCCTACTGTAAAAAGCCAACGACCTGATTTAATTATTTTACAGCACCTATTATATCTCGTTTGACTATAATAAAGTATAAATACCACATCGCATTCTCATCTTTTCTGCATGCATTGTCTATTTCCGAAAAATAAAGAAAAACGTTCCATTCATGCTCAGTTCCAAATTCCCTTAGCTAAAACATGATTAATTGCCCGTCTTCTGGAAACGCACACAAAGTATAACATACCATTAAGGCTCTTACAAGAAAATGGAAATACATTAAGACAGCTTGTTGTCTATGACATGCAGCCAAAAAGGAACAAAAAAACTCTCCGTTTCCCTTGCCATTGTATTGCTAGTGCAGCTCAAAGTTGTCAAATATACAGGTGCAGCAGAAAAGTCTAGCAGTGGTGAGAGGGTTCGAGAGGCTGTATGATAGGATAAAGCTGGTGCGTTCGAGCCGAGATGGATGAGGGTTCAAGAGCAGGTGAGGTTTGGAAATGAGGAATGAGATCCAAAAAAGGAGAGATGAGGAGGTGAAACAATGTCTCCATGGAGGCATTAAGCTCGGTGGAAGGGGAACAGAAACACCAAGTTCAAATTACCTATATTTTTTCGAAACGTTAAGGAAATGGAAAAAAAGCCCGTTATAAAGGTGAACATTTCTGCAGCCTCTCTCTGCAAAATGTAGATGGCTGCCAAAGCCTTAATGTAATTTACCCGAACCAGTTAGTCAAACCTCTGAAATCGAAGTCCATGTGAAGCAAAGTGCTAGCAGGCTGAGCACTAGCATCGCCACATATTCAAGGCAAACTTTAACTGCTGAGTTTGATGCCTAACTTGGTAAGCTTGCTTGGAAACTGCACCCTCGGTGCTCGGTGCTGGCACGGCTATGGCACTCCGTCAACACTGGAGCGCCTGCCCACCACCGCTGTGGTGCTTCCTGCTACAGGAAGTGATGGCCGTGCACCGGAGCCATCACAGCCGGCAGACACGCAGGACTTGTAACAACAGGGGTCGGCACATGTTATCAAGGGTTTCCGATTCTGTAGAAGAGTACATTAAGTGATTTTTTATCTTATATCCTGTGATATTTCACACTTCCCCCAAAGAGAGGGAATATTACGTTTTAAAAGCACATTTAATTTTCAAAAGGATCATTGTCAATCCGACAGTCTAAGATAACCCGGTACACTACAGATTCAATTGTTCACAACAATGTGTAATGACTCTGCTAAAAAAAGTGACTGACCCCTGACGCCACTATAATAGAAAAAAAAACATATCAATATTGCCGGACGGCACGGTGGCCTAGTGGGTAGCGCTGTCGCCTTACAGCAAGAAGGTCCCGGGTTCGTATCTCGGCTCAGGTGTCTCTCTCTGTGGAGTTTGCATGTTTCTCCCCGTGTCCACGTGGGTTTTTGCCGGGCACTCCGGTTTCCTCCCACAGTCCAAAAAACATGCTTCTGCATAGGTTAATTGTCTTGCAGACTAAATTGCCCGCAGTGCCCGGTGATGGACTGGCGTCTCATCGTGTGTGTATCCCTGCCTTGCGCCGTGTGCGCCGGAATAGGCTCTCGCTCACCACGACTCTACAGGACTAAGCGGTTTCTGCCAATGATATGAAATCAATATTGCCATAATTAAGGACAAGTGGTGAAAAGGCTTCACATCACAACACTAAAAAATGTATCATACCTTCTCTGGCATCCCACCTTATACAATCACTGTAAACATAAGCACACTAATGTCTGTCGATATCTGTAAAAAAACAACCTATAACAGTGCACGCTTTTATTATCTTGGGTTAAAAAGTTTTTAACATCGAACATATCACCATACACGGCATGAATTATAATCACTATCACCACTGACTGAACTATACAGACTGATATTATCATTATCCTTGCACAACCCGTTTGCCCGAGGTACACAGGCAAACAAATCTACGAACTGTCATTGAGCTATGGGTACTTTTTGCCAGTGTACATATGTAACAAGTTCAAAAGGTTTTAACCACAAAGTGAAAGGTGTCTATTTTGGCGTTTTAAGATTTTATTACCTGTATTATTGCCAGAAATGGTAAAAACCTTTTCAACTTGTAACAAATGTAATTTTGAGGTTGGCCATGCATCTATTTGCCTATGAAGGTGTGTAGGACTTGTTCTACGGTGCAAATAAATTTGGGATCACAACAAGAAGGTTTCGGGTTCGGTTCCCCGGCTCGGGTGACTTTTGTGTGGCGTTTGCGTGTTCTCTTTCCCCGTGTCCGCGTGAGTTTTCGCCAACTACTCTGGTTTTCTAACACCGTAAAAAGACACACTGCAGCCTAGGTTAATTGGTCTGCTGAGTAAATTGGCCCAAAAAAGTGCCCTTCGATGTACTGGTGTCAAATCCTGGGTATAACCTTGCCTTGTACTATCTTTGGGATAGGCTCTGGGCAACCGCCACCCTGTATAGGAATAAGTGGGTACTGATACCGACTGATTATGATCATGATTTTTGCAGAGTATTCTCAAATTCACCTTGCCATTATGAATAGAACAATTAGTATATAAATAGCACTAGCCAAACTGTTGAAATATTAGGGAGTAAGAAAAAAGTAAGGCTACAATGGCTGAATAGCTAGATACGTTAGACAAGCAAAATACCAGCAAGTGCTGATTGTCACTGAGACAACAGCAGTGAAACACAAGCATAGGTAGCCCCCGAGCGGAATGCATGTACAGGAAAATCATCAGCAGGATGTAATGAACACGCCAACAAATGGTAGGACAGTGCTCAGCCTGAGATAAGAATACTTAATCTGCTGGCGAGTTCAATAGCAGGAACACGGTGCGAGAGGCCCACACAATGGGTCAGAAGAACACACGAAAACCAGACGTCTTTCCTCAGAGGTTCTTCGGTGGCTATGGTTTTCTTAAAACTGAATGGCGGGGTCGTGCATCAAACAATGGGCGCTATGACAAGGTCAGAGCGGGGACCTTTTAGTGTAATGGTTCAAAACGACGACTGTTTGGGGGGATTCGTCATGCCTCCAAAATGTCACAAAGATTCAATCCCCCGCAGTCGTGTCAAGCCAGAGGGAAGCGGTGAACGCAGAGAAAGAGAGCACGAGAACTCGTAAAAACTTGTTAAACTTGATGCTGGGAAACGACACGCGCTGCTTGAAGTGACTGAAAAGCAGTCCTCGTGCAAGGACAAAAAGCAAACTCTCGCCGTGAATGTTTGCACACATTGCTTACCATACACCATGACAGTACTGCCGGCAATTGTACGATTATATTCTGTACGCCCATGCCTTATCATCATAGCTCCTATTCCTCTCTGTGGTGGTTTCTTTTTTGAGACCGACTGCCATTTGCGAAGCGTTCTTTTTTTTGCGGGTACAATTTTCCACAAGGACACACAGACGGACACAAAGGCAAACGGCAATTCGCTAACATAATAATACAGCCGCCTCATATCTGGTGCAGGGATAACGGTATTTTTGCCTATCTGCATAAGCCCGCAGCAGCTGCAATTGGTTGCACTTTTTGATCATAGAAAAGGCGAGGCGTGGGACACATACAGTGTGTGGAGGTGTGTGTAGTGTTTTCTAATAATAACTGCATTTATAGAGGGCTTTTCATCCGAGGGTCACAAAGCGCTGCGCAGAGCTCACAAAGCAGACACGATTAGCTAGCTTCTGGATACAATACAGCCCTCCAACAGCAGCATATGCATTCCCACAAACACATTAAAGGGACTTAAAAATAAGCCCGGGGTCAGACTGTTTGCCTAGAAGTAACCTTTTTGGCACTTTCTTATTTCTCCCAAAACCGTCCGGAAATCCCTCCGTAATATGTATTTCATGATTAAAGTAAATACAATGGTATCCCATAACTACAACGTATTTTACACAACGGAACTGGGAACATAGGGTATATACTCCCCACTATCAGCAACTATAGTGTGTACGCGACTCCTTAGGTTATTTTGTTATTCAATCTCACTCCCACGTGCCCGAAGTTTGACTGAATTTCTGAAAGGCCACTGGGTCCAGCCACAACTAGGAGCCATGTTTATGTGCACAAGGACAAAATGGGAGCCACTCAGCACAGCCGGCGTGCAGTGCGGCCCGGTGCAATTCAGAAAGTGCACCACCGGTTTGCGAGGAACTGCCACTCCACGCCGCCGCCAACTGCCCTTGTGTTTGAGAGTGGGCAGCAAGAGCTTTTTGTTAAAACCAATTCCGTCACTTCAAAGCGAGCACGTACTGTACGTGCGGCAAGCGATTACTTTAAACACTTCAACGTACAGTGAGTGTTTTGATGTGAGGTGGTTACGGGACTTAATATCGTAAGTTATTGCATGACTTGTTAAAGCCCGTCGTTCTACACTACAATGCCTTGGTTTGTTTATTTTTTGTAAGTTTGTTTCACTACTCCGTGACGTGTTGATGGACTTTCCATTCTTTTTAAGTGGCTTGTCATGACGTATTTACATTATTTTATTTTACATTCAATGAAACGCATATCTGATTTAACGTCTTCCAAACATTCTCGCAAGACGTATCACATGCAATTCACATGTTGCAACCACAAATTTGACTAACTGGCGCTCTTTATTTTTAATGTAGCGGGAAAGCTGCCAAGGAATGTTAATGTGACAAGCAAGAAATTGTAAATGAATTAGCATTAATCAGAAACAGAAGTCTACCACGGGAGAGCTACTGACAACTAAAATATTACACGGTGGTGTTTCCCATGCGCTATGCTGCTTGTCAGGAGGAATCATTACAAGGTGGTCAAGGTTATGCAACATACATATAATTAATGCTAACGCAGTGTAAAGCCAGATTAGGTTTAATGCGAGCCATCACGCTTTTTACAACCCTTACAATGCTGCCAATCAGCAGCATATGCATAACCGTCATTCCAGTTGTGTTACTCAAATGGATCTTACGTTTCTTATTAATGACCGATAGACTACTAATCAATGCGCTTCAAAATAAATGACGAGTGGAACAAAGATGTATAGTAGTTAAATAAAATGTACTCGCATTGTTTTTATCTTACAGAGTAACGAGATTTATTGCAAAGCATATTTTCAATGGGTGCTGCCGTGGAAGTGAATTTCCCTTAAGAAAAACATAATTTCCATTACAAGTAGCCTCGAAAATGTATGAGCCTATTCAGTAAATATTAAACCTTAAAGCACAGAATCTTAATATAAAATATTATTCAACACGCAATAAATCTGACAAAAACACCCTCTCTGAGTTTCAGAAAGGTTGGGAAAAACCATAACGCAGAGCACAAAAGCCCACACATAATTAACTTATAAAATAACACGAGTCATGACTTCAAATATTTGTCATAGGCCAACTTGTCACTACAGTGCGTTCGTTCTAAAAGAGCATGCCATGTAAGGGGGCAGCGCAACACAGACCCTTCAGTCAGACGGTAGAGACCCCTTTCTTGTTTGGTAATCCGTATTTGTGAAATGCGGTCTTGTCCGCTGAGCAACATGCTAACTGCTGCGCCAAAATGTCTGGTGTGGAGTGACATGCAGCAGCGTCCGACATCAGACAACCTCCAGCCTTGCCTTGTTATCCACTACATAAGAGGCAGCTTTTTGTTTAGTGCTTTCGTTTTGGGAGGGCTTTTTTTTTTCCACCACCCCCAAATGATAAGAGTTTCTCTGTCCAGCGCCCTGTCTCTCGGTCTCCGTTGTCAGTGATGGTTCGCACAGCTGCTATGCGTTATGCCCGCTTCATTCATGCCGCGCGTAACTACGGCTCGCAGTGGGCTCTGAGCACGGGGCCTCATCTTTAAACTGTCCGACAGCCCTCGACACCAAACGCGGCCTTTGTGGAGTGGCAGAAAAAAAACTATAAATAACTGTACCGCATTATTTTTAGGCGGGCGAGAAAAAAAACGAATAGTCACAGAAAATGCGACGGCCTCAATCACAGCTGACAGTTTTCTAAGCTGGTGTGAATTAGAATAATGGTGCTCAGGAGCAACGAGATAATCAAGCAGGAGGTGGGGGCGAATACGTTGGGAGCACACACAGATGTCACCGCCAGAACACCACCACAAGAGAAGGCCCGTATGTTGGATTCCGGAGATTGCTGTGGTTTCCCAACATTGCAGTTGATTGAGTGAATGACAAAGTCTGCGATCGTAATCACACACTGCTCGACTACTTGCCTGCCACAAAAGTGTTCATTTGCCCTGCCGCTCTCGCTCATTCACTCGCACTCACGTGTCAATGTGCTTCAGAAAGGCCACAGATTACTGGGCACCAAAAGGTCAGTAAATTTATTCTGGACATAGAAATGCTGCGGCCTGGCAGCAAAATAACCGGTCAGCAGTTTTTATTATATATATTTTAAAAGCCCAAATCAGTGGAAACTGAACACACATGTGGTATGGTTGTAGCACAAGACTGGCTACTTAAAATCACATGCTCACATTGGCAGTGAAGCAGTACATTCCATTCTAACAAACATCGTACGTAGAAAATACTTTAACAATGGTCTTTCTCCAACATTTACCAAATATATTTCAGCACCAAGTCCTGAAGTTCATATGAGAGGCTCTCCACCTGTTACATACACATCATGACAATTAATTTCAAGACAAAACATCACTAAGCTATTCTTTCTGCTGGACCGAATAGCATCTTGCTGGAGTGTAAAAACAAGCAACTCCCAACCCACAGACTGCCGTGCTCCATCCTCTGTTCACGCATTCCGCTGATGGATGTAGAAGCTGCCCTGCTCAAGTGAAGAGAAGCATCTATCCAGATTAAAGTCCTGCCTCGTGATCTTAAGCCTGAAGGTGCCATTCTGGTTGTGTCACTTCTCAGGGAGGTCCTGACTTGTCCTCGCATAATTTCATTTAATAGCACTGCCCCAGTGACGTCAGGTAAAAAAAAAATTGCTTGCAAAACTGTACTATCCTGCGGGGCAGATTTTTATTATAAGAAAAGAGAAAAACCGAAAGGGATGATGTCAACAAATATGTACGGAGGACTAAATAAATTTGAATTCTAACGTAGCATCAAATATTACAGCAAGTAATTTGACAGGTTTCAACATGACAATTGCTTCGAAAAGCTGCTCTCTCGGCACAGTCGAGTCGATGGCTCCGTCTCCCTCCATCGCGACGTTTCGCCTCACGCGTGAGCCGTGAAAACCTACATCGTTAACAGGTTTTAACATTATGAGTGTTGTAATGGCTTTTTTCCATCGAGTCGAGAAAAATCGATCGGAAGGTGTCAACCGTTTTAGGAACTTTCCACAGTATTAAATGTGGTGATTAATAAAAGAGATGTAAGCGCAGAGTAGATGGCGTGGTAACACGTTGTCATCAAACCAAGGCAGCCCAATATTATGGGCCAGCATTGAAAAGGCAGGAAATCTACCATCCGACCAAACCTAAACACAATCTACCACATATCCGTTGCAGCCCACAAGGCAGCATGATGTTGGGTAGCCTTCCAAGCCCAAGGTTACTGCAAAGCGGTAAATAAAAGCACAACGCAATTCTCATCTCGTCTCATTGTCTGAAACCGCTTCGTCCTGTACAGGGTCGCGGTGAGCCGGAGCCTATCCCGGCAGACACAGGGCGCAAGGCAGAAATATACCCACGATAGGACGCCAGTCCATCACACACAACGCAATTCATATGTCGCAATTTTATTTGCGCACACTTGACAAACGTCAAAATTCAAACACTTGGAGCCAAGGCTTCTTTGCTTCGTGCAAGACATGCCTGGCCTCATTTTGCACGGAGCCGTAAGGATTGTCCTTACGACCGTAGCGCTTTTGTCACAGGACACCGGGGGAAACGGGGGCGTTTAGCGAAGTTAACTTAGTGTAAACAGCAAGTACAGGCTTCCCACACGAGAAAAAAATCGCTGAAATGCCCTCAAAAAAGAGGGAGGGATGAAAATAAAATCCGTAAAAATGACAAACAGAACAATTTGTGAGCTCCTGCAAACCTTTAGAGGGATCAAGTGTCTGTGAAAGCTGAAGGAATGGACTGCAATTGGTTCTGTATAGCATCAGAAGACAGCACAAAGATTGTGTTGAGTTTGGGACAGTAGCGGATTCACGTCGATCACATGAAACACATTTTTCAGATTTAGGACTGGCCAGTGATAGCAGACTGTTAAAATGGTACATCGGGGTTGGGTTTTATGGGAAGATTGTAATATTGTACTTGGTAGGCAGTGCCTACATTTGTATTATCACCAAGTCTACTAGATAGTTTTCTTAGCAAGGAAAAAAGGGCAAGTAAATGAGTCTGCAGATCACCAAAATCTGTCAGAAGACAAAAAAATGCATCCTCCAGAACCTTCTGTGCATCCAATATAACCGTTCTTTAATAAAGTTTTTTTTAAAATCTCTTACATGGAAATTTAAAGATATGGCAAAAGCAAGGACAAGTTTATCAATGTATTACTTCATTATTTGCATCGACGTTCAGCTTAGGGTTTAAACCAAGCCAGCTCCAAAGGTAGCAAAGGATTTTAAAGACCAACGTTTATCTATTTTGACCGCCAGATTAGTGTGCGGTCAACTACAATTCAATCACAGCAAGACCTAAGGAACAATGCCAAATGTAACATAATGTTTGTATTACAAACCCGGGAAATTACGATTTTCCTCTCTAAGTGAAACTTAACGTTGAAAAATGGGTTTCTCTATACTGCATGAAGGGTGAAAATATTGAAGCGAGTAGTAAGGCTCACAGCATCGCACCACCTAAGAAAAAACTGCAACAATCCACAATTCATGAAGCCTCCCCACTTTACGAGTCAACAGCCTCAATGTGTAGTTGTGCTGTTAGCTGTTTACGTCTCGAGGTACGGAAGCAAGATTATGAAAAACAGGCCCCCTTACCGCACTCTCAAAAAATATCGTGCCATAAGTGAACTCAGTTGTACCTCAACCTCGTCCAACTGCTTCCAATATAATTCTTGATGATTGCTTCGAAATGCTACCCTCTTGGGACAGCCGCGTCGATCGCTTCTAGAAGAGACTTAACACATACATAGTACCTACATATATAAATAGGAGACACACACACGACACACGCACAAAGCGCATGAGGATGCTTCTAACGTGTGAGGCGAGAGAGGGAGCGATCGACGCGGCTGCCCCGAGAAAGCAGCTTTTCGAAGCAATCCTCACGCAGCGAGCCGTGAAAACCTACTTCATTACAATATAATTCTTATCCGCCACCAGTCTTTGTTAAACTTAATCTTCAACTGACCAACTGTCCCACAAATATTCAAGGGGGCATATATGGGGGAGAGGGGGGAGAGGGGGATGTAACAGAGGTAATGTGGTTAGCAAACTGAACTCTTAACTCCGGTTCGAAACCCGGTCACAGTTAACAGTCGTGGCGAGTCATGTCCGAATCCACCCTTCACCAGCCCGTACAGACAATCTGGTGAAATATGATTTTTTTTAAAAGCGCATGGCTGGCACAATCGCATAGCGAGGCCTTCACGATGCGGTGGATTACAAGGTGGCTGTAAATTATAGTTACAGCGCACATTATACCCCCCTCC
>JAZEWT010000004.1:1898199-1908973 GCA_036362905.1 Mordacia mordax
GGGGGGGGGGGGGGGGGGGGGGGCGTGGTTTGGGCGTGGGTCAGCACCAAAAGCCCACGTGCACTGGTCATTGATGTGCACGCACCGCAGCATCGGTACGTGCCAGTGGGGCGTTAATACGCGAAATACCCGCGCTGCGCTGCACGGATAGCTCGGTTACAATCCGCGGTTCGGTTTCCCCCACAGCCGCTCACCGATCAGTGAGCCTCAATGAGCCACACGAACGAGTTTCATCATGATAACATGTTTTAAATTCATGAAGGAGGCGCTCGTTGATTATAGGAGGGTCCTGCTTGGAATATGTGGGCAGTTAATAGGTATATTTTTCATACGTGGGAAGCTAGATTTTATAGAGAAATATGCAGGGAACAGCACTCAATGTTCAACTCCTCTAACTACTTCCTACACGGAGTTTAACATGCCACTGCATAGTACAATAGGTAATGCGTCCAAAGCAGAATTACTTTGGAGTGATTCACTAACCCTTCTTTCAAGCTGTTGGATCACTGTGTACCTATATTGCCGCTAACGGATGTCAAATGCACCGTGCTGGTTTGTGTTCGTTTAAGACGATTTGCGGTTCTTTGATTGATGTTGTATCGCGTGTTGTTGTAGGATTTGTTCAATTGAAATTGATGTGTTGGTTAGTATCGTGATATCTGACGGCAGCACCTATAAAGGCTGGCACGGCGCGGCGTTCAAAGATATAGATAGATGTTTATTATTGCAGCAGAATGTGCGCAGTGAGCTCGCAGGCTGTGGATGCAGGATTCCTGCAACACAACAAACGTCCGAAATGAAAAGGTGCTCGCTAATGGCACATGACCCTACAGTCTGTTAAGGCTACACGGGTGATTTTGGTCTCATGATGATTATTATTGATGCCTGTTTGGCACTGTGCTGATTTCAGTCGTTTTTTCTCTCTCTCTCGCTCTCTCGGCGTTGGAGCAGGAGGCCTCGTCGCGAGGAGAAACTGAGCAGCGAGGCGCTGTCCGTCATGGCCGCCCTCCCGGACCTGTCGTTCATGCGCGCCAAGGTGCTCATGTTCCCGTCGACGCTCACGCCTGCGCCCGCCTGCGGTGCGGTTGGCGACGCGCCCTGACCCCGTCCAACCCGGCCCGTTTTGCTCGCCCTCCCCGCCCACGCCAACCCCAACGCCACGCCGCGGATCTCGGCGAGGCAGTCGGCGCTGCGGAGTCTGGGGGGGGGGGGCGCGCGGGGGAGGGGGATGAAGAGGAGGGAGCGAGGTGGGAATTGGCCCAACGTCGGAGGTGGCTCCACATGCCGTTGGGGCCGATGACTAAACTACTGTATGTAGAACATACGAACGAGAGCGTTTCCTATCTTTTGTTTCCCGTCGCGGTTGTTAATCGTAGTTTGAATCGCGAGAGACTGCGGTAGCTTGCACATGTACACAACAACCGATTTATGTATATCTTTCTTGGGTAAGGACGGGGGGGATGGGGGAGTTTGGGTTGTTTGAGGTGTGATTGTGTGTGTGTTTGTGTGGTTCTGAGGAGAAAGCCTCCCCCCCGATCACCCCACGGTGATTTCGGGACTACCGCTTGCACTTGATGTCCGCTTGTACGGGCGGGACAGATGCGCGCCTTGCGGGGGAAGTGGCCGACGCGTTTCCCCCCCGTGGACGAGCTGGAGACGAGCGCCGGCGCCAGCCCGAGCCTCCTCGCGTCGTCGGTTTGGAAGCGGACTCCGGGTCAGGGTTTGTTCACGGACACCGGCCGTGCGCGCGCGCGCGCGCGGTTCCCCTCGCTTGTCCAAATCCGGCGAGAGGCGTCCGTTTGGCTCCGCTCACGGGTGACGCGATATCAATCCCTTTGGCTCAAGCGCCCCCGGCTCGTTTGAAATAGAGTCGCAGCGGCGCTGCTGTGCCCGGAGCCAATCGTTTGGGGCTCGCTCAGCACGCGAGGGTGAGGGGGTGAACCCGGGGTGGTTAATGTTTTTATTTCGCGGCGTGGGTTTTAAGCAACTGAATTCATGAATCCTGAGTAAGGCCCCCAGCCGAGTTGTGGACGGAGGTGTTTGAGGCCTTCTGGCGACACTGACTAAAGCGCAGCGCTTTGATTGGAAGACACTCTGCGCAGCTCAAAGTGGTGACAGGAGCTCCTCCATTTACGCAAGTCCTTAAACGCGACACGATCGTCAACCCTCACACTACTGTCAACCATCGTCATCACACCCAGCTGAACGAACACCCAAACCGGCCCACACCGAACCGTACCCTTGCGCGAGCAGTGAGCCAAGGAATCTTTTCAGTCTCCGCTCTGTGCTTTCGCCAGTGTTGCGTTAACAGCAAGCCATCCGTATAAATGGGTGACTGCAAGTACTGGACACTAATTACAGTCGACTCTAATATGACCTAAGCCTTGACTGTAAATTACCTTCGCACAGCAAATAGGACGCTGGCCGTGATTGGTGGCTTTGGAGGAGCTCAGCATTGGCTGAACGGAAAGGAATCTCCCGATTGGGTGAACTGGGACGCTGCCTGGTTTACAAAGACACCGGTGATTTTGGGAGTCGCTTGGTGCCCTAAGGCGTTGATAGTTATCGGACTGTGATCACAGTGGCTGCTTGTGACTCCAGTTCCAGGTGCTGTGGCGCACACCGCCTTGGGACCTCGTTTCAATGCAGGTGACTCACGTCGGTGGTTTCAGTTACCAGTGGCGGCTTCATTGGCGCCTCCTCCAGCAGATGGCATCGTGAGACCGACGGGTCCCGGAGATCCCCCCCCCAAACCGTGGTGCACGGTCAGTCGCACCACCGGCTTGTGTCACCTGCGGTTGCAAATCGATCCCAAGGTGGAGTTTGTTGCCTCAGCCAGATCCGCCGGCCACACACTCGCCACACCACCAGCTGCACCAGCGTCACGAACCGCGGGTTCATTTCCGACCGCTCCTTGTTAACATTGCTGCCTTGTACTGGTGTGGAAATCCATTCGAGCTTTTTGCACATTTTGTCGCCATTTGTCTTTATTGCCCAAAAACCAAACCGTCCAACAAATACCATGGTTTTAATCGCGGCTGTGGGGACGGTCAGTGGGGGAGCCTCGTGATGTTCTCTGCGCACGCGCTATCACGTGTAGGGCCCCCTCCACTACTTAACATGAGTCGATGGCTAATTCACCCTCTCCCCCCCCCCCCCTTAAACTTCAAAATGATTCCTACTCGTCCCTCTTTAACAAATGTCAAAGGCATAAATCTCATCTCATCTCATTGTTAGAAACCGCTTAGTCCTGTACAGGGTCGCGGTGAGCCGGAGCCTGTCCCGGCAGACAGGGCGCAAGGCAGGGATATACCCACGATGGGACGCCAGTCCATCACCGGGCACTGCGGACAATTTAGTCTGCAAGCCAATTAACCTATGCAGCAGCGTGTTTTTTGGACTGTGGGAGGAAACCGGAGTGCCCGGCGAAAACCCAGAGTTTCTGTTAATCTCATATTCGTACCTGTAACGTCCCCGATCTTAAGCGGTTGGTCCATTAAAAACTTTGTCTAGGTTTGCGTCTGAGAACCACATGGGTATATCGATGGACTTTGTTCTCTGGGATTGAGCGATGCTTGAATCATTGTGTTGATTAGTTTGTCACACTTGCGTGCGACAATTGTTTCCGATTCAAAACATTTCGCAGTCGTTTCACGACGATGCGCACTAAGCACGTAACCGTTCTGCCACTTTCCAAGCGCACGGCTCATGCGCCGAACCGTGCGCGTCAGGTTCTGCCTCTCGCTGTGTATGACCGATGGAATAAATGACGGAACAGAGGCGGCAGTTGTGGATGGGCCAAACGCGGCGGTACAAGCTCGGCACGGCGTGATAAAATATTAAATTGATTGTGAAATGTAATGAAGACCAAATCACGCCGTAGCTCTGCATCGCGTTGTCGAGGAACGACTCGTTACATGTCTAACGCGGGGGAGAGGGGGGGAGAACATTCTGTGGATCTAATTTGTGGATGGGTTGAGTCGGGCTATCCCCGCTGGGGCTTGGCAGAGGTTTAAAAAAACTCCAGCACTATTGAATTTCCATTCCTTCCACCAGGGGGCAGCGTGACTTCGCCTCACTGGCCATTGGCAACTCAAAAAAACAGCCCTGGATGGGGAAGCCGCATGAACCAGCGCAGCCAACTCTCGAGTAGCCGGCGGTGGCGGTGGTGGCGGCGGCGCAGGTAGGCTCGCGTCTTGGATATAATACAAGTAGGCCGACCGTGCCAGCACTTGTAAATGAGGCGCCAGGGCCGTGTATTTGTCGGACGTAGGTGAAGGCGTAGATCGCGGCATCTGTTTTTATCGCGTCTTAAAACGGATTCACGCGGGCACCGAGTCACCCGCGAGTGGTGAGCAGCTGCCGACGGAACCGGCGCTCGACCGAAGATATCGTTGATTTTTTATTTTTATTTTTCCGCAAGCGCGGTTAATCGGCCTCGCTGCTAGCCGAGAGTTGGCTGCGTGTGTCGTCGTAACAACCACTGTGGACTTCCCATGGTGCCGTTCGCTCACCAGACGCGGGGTGCGGGGGTGGTGTTTACCGTGGTAGTTGGCAGGGAGGCACTGGTGGCGTTTTGTGTATCCTTGTTTCGTTCTTAGTCACAATGTGACCGTACCCGAACCCTCAGCTGCAACCATAACATCAACCCTAACCACAACCCTAACCACAACTCTTAACATTCATCCTGATGCTAATCATAGCCACTTCTTAACCAGCCCCTAATGCCGAACATGACCAAACAACTACCCCTAACAATAGCTACATCCCTAACGAATGTCATGATCTTAACCACATTCCAGCTTCCTCATCCCTAACACTAACCCTAATTACAATCTTAACCAAACCACTCTTAATCACTAACCTTAACCACGACCCTCGCCCACAATCCTTAAAACGAACTGCTCTCCCTAAGCCATGCAAATATCCAGAGTCACAACCCTTAGCTCTACCTCCACCCGTAGTGCAATCCTGATTAACTTACGTACAATGACTTCCGGTTGGCAATCAGTGTGTTGTGTTTTGATTGCGAGTGCATTCACTGCCAGACAATGCAAGTCGCGTCTCTGCTCTGCTTGGAGACTCGACCGGGAACAAATCTCACGCGGTCCAAGGGGTTAAACCACTGCAAAACTGTTGTGTGCTCGCGGAGCACGAGAGCTGGACCTGTTGTCACAGCGATGGCATTGTCTCCGCGAGATTATCCTAAGTGGGTGTGGTGTTGGTCATGGGCCCCGGTACTTAGTTGAGTGGTGAGCAGCTGAGCTCACCAGTTTCTGGACCAAAAAGAGATATTAGTAAGAGCCCGGAAGTGGCCGATTTAGCGATGCTAATTTATTTGTAAGTTCGATTAAAGCAAATAATGTCATAACGTGTACTTATTTAAAAACGCATTTCGAATTTTAGAAAATAATCTTCACACATTGTTTTGCCGCTTACGAAAAACGTGTCCAGCGCTAGAGGAGGTGAACATCTGATCTGGGCCACAGACTCCGTGAAACATCGGTCTCCTATCCCTACCAAGGCATGTCTTTTTGGCCCTACACATGGGTGCTCATTTGCAGCAAACTCCTCGGCATTGTAACCACATTGAAAATGGGATCTCCGTTTTTTTTGTGTCCGTATTGAAAGCAACGTAACTGGTACAAAAATTGGACGCATATTGGTGGCTTTGAACCCTTGGAGGGTTGTCATTCGGGTCGTGATTCGGGTTGTGATTAGGCTTAGCGATATGGACACGGCCCAGAGCCACATTGCGTGACGAGTCCCAATTCTGGAAACCATTTTTTTTTAAGTTTCGTTCCTTGTTTCATGCCGGGGAAGTTGTCCCCACGCTCAGCCTCACCTGTCGATTTCTGTTTCGCTCGCGACCATTGTGCGCGCCTCTGCCACCTGTTTTTTTTTTGCGCTTGCCACCTCATCGCCAGCTCATGCTTTTCGGTCAGCGCTGTCTGTTAACGTCGTCGTCCGTGATTGTAGATTGATACGCGTGTGCACATTTACCCCGGGTGTTCACGCGCAGGATAAACTTGCACGCATCATTCTTGTCCGACATGAGTTTAGAAGGCAGTGATTGAAAGAGGGAAAATATGCCATTAATTCATCCGGATTTGACTCAGACGCCACTGTGGACACGTGCATGGATCGCAGCACACCTGTCTTCTCCCCCCGTTGATCTCTTGCAGAGACACGGTTAGCTCGGCAAGTTAGACTTACTTTGCCCCCGGAGGGGAAAAATAGAAATGTTTGTGTCTTATGAAAAATTGAACACTTTTGTGCTCTGTTGTGACGTCATTTTGCGCTCGTTCGCCTGTCGCTCGGTGGACGAGATGCGTGGCTCGGTCGAATGTCGCTAACGGATGACAGCCTTCACCACTAAGAGAAAAATCCGAAACCCTGGACTCGCAGTTGCCGCCCGCCCCACGGAGGAAATTCCGACACGGGGCCCTCGACAGAGCTGTACATAGTGAGTAGGTGAGAGTGGCCAGATGTTTATATCCTTAACGGCGTCGTAACATGTACATAGATTTCAAATCGGGTGCAATTTGAAGGTGGCGGTGGCGGCGGCGGCGGCGGTGGTGGCGGGTAGCAGTTGCACAACGCACCGTGCGTAGTTTGTAACTTAACAGAAATTCTGATTGGACTTTGCTTGAAGGAAGTCTCAATACGATTAGCAAACATCTCTTGTAGAATTGAAGCTCAGGCTTGCAGCACTTGGATTCTTTGGTCATGATAACACAATACTGGAACGTGAGCAGTCCCGCTTGTCGATATCGAGCTGTCGTGACGTCCCAGTGATGTCACTGGGACACCAATAACATTGCTGCGCATGACCATCATTGCCTTTTGATCACATGACCAAAAATTCCAATTTGTTGCCGGACATCCTGGGATAGAGCCCGGGTAGATGCAGTATCCATGGCAGCTGCTTGTTAGCTGGGCTGCGTTTTTCTGAAGGACGAGAGTGATTGTTTAAGTTCGACACTGTAGCAAGGTCTGATGTCTCCCCACCCCCTTTTACCTGCCTTCGTGTGACCGCTGCGTGTGTCAGCCCAGTTGCACTGCTCTCCTTTATTTAAGATTCTTTACGCGAACAGCCCGTGTCTCCCTCTCTTTTCAACAGGGTCTGTAATGTTTAATTTGGAACTTGTCAAAAAAACAAGCTGGGCACTTCGAGGGCACTTTACCATCTGCTTTGTAGATAAACTGGCAAGGTATTACATTTGAAATAAAATATTCTAATATATGCCGTGTGTGTGTGTGTACATCTGTTATCTCTGGTCTCAATGTCATGGTTCGAGATGCTGAGGTGTATTGGCCATGACTTGAAGAACCTCTTCAGGATCGTGTCTTGAGACTCGATCGATACCGCGAGACTTCCCTCCACGAAAGGATATTGCAACACAAAACTTAGATGAAGACTTCCATGGATAACTCATCGTTTACTTTGGAAATGAAATATATAAATAAACTGTAATGTTTAATCACAGCAAAGAAGCATGGATGGAGATATACGCTTGGGATTACGTGGAGACAAGGATGAACACGGATCAGAAATCAAAACCAAATTATAGACGAAAGGGCAGCACGGTGGCCCAGTGGGTCGCGCTGTCGCCTCACAGCAAGAAGGTCCCGTGTGGAGTTTGCATGTTCTCCCCGTGTCCGTGTGGGTTTTCGCCAGGCACTCCGGTTTCCTCCCACGGTCCAAAAAACATGCCGCTACATAGGTTAATCGGTTTTCAGACGAAATTGCCCGCAGTGCCCAGTGATGGACTTGCGTCCCATCGTGGGGATATCCCTGCCTTGCGCCCTGTGTCTGCCGGGATAAGCTCCAGCTCACCGCAACCCTATACAGGACTGAGCGGTTTCCGACAATGAGATGAGATTACAGACTAAAACGTCCGAAACGGAAACCGAAACCTAACCGCCAGACACGGCGTCAAGCAGGATTGTACCGAGTACGGGACGCCAGTCCATCGCAGAGCACCGGAGGTAATTTAGTCAGGAGGCCAATTAACTTGTGCAGTGGCGTGTTTTTAAACTGCTTTGAGGAAAGTGAAGTACCCGGCAGAAACACGCGTGGCCACGGCGCCTGGCCATCTCTCCACTGCGGGCTGTAAGGCGTGGGCCTTCACTGCAAGACATCTGCCAAGTGCTGCCCTTCAACAAATCCCTGGGGGAGGGGGGGGCGCGTGAGGAAACAGGAGAAAGTCATAAATAGCACCCGAGCGCGTGGACGAGGGGACACGGAGCGCGGCTTAGGAGCGAACACGTGGGCCGAGTTGACAAGTCTCGTTCTGTTCCTTCCCTCGGTGTGGCGGCGACCCTGCCGCGCCGCGCGGTCATCGTGACTGATGTTAAAATGAAAGACTCTCTTTTTTTTAATTCCTCCAAGCGATGTCGTGAAAATCGTGCACTGCTCCAAATACGACGGCTGGGTGGAAAGGCGATTCCGAGTGTTATTATTAATTGTTGGGGTTGGCGCTCGGCACTGGCGGTTTACATCGAACAAATAAAGAGGTCAAAGGGATTTATTGCTAAAGTGACCGTGGAGGTGGCGCTCATATCCTGTTTACAGCCATCAGCCGCTGGTGGACATTCCACGTTCCCATGGCGAGAGGGAGTGGGGCTTCGAATCTTTCCACAGGCCAACCGACTTAATTCCCTCCTCCCTCAACACTGGTTGGTACTCATTTATCGACCCTGGTGGGTGATGGGCTGAGTCAAGCCCTACCAGGATTGTAACTCGCAGCCGCTGGTGGACATTCCACGTTCCCATGGCGAGAGGGAGTGGGGCTTCGAATTTTTCCACAGGCCAACCGACTTAATTCCCTCCTCCCTCAACACTGGTTGGTACTCATTGTATCGACCCTGGTGGATGATGGGCTGAGTCAAGCCCTACCAGGATTGTAACTCGCAGCGTTGCACCAACTGCGAGCCGCTCTTAACCAGCGCGGCGCCACGTGGCGGCGGTGTCAATGTACACTACAACAACAACCGCCGCTCGCCACTAAGTGGCGGTGACGTTACCAGAGCTCCTCTGTCAGGCCAGGTGCACCTTGAGGCCACCGTAAAGTATCGAAGGCTCGCCGGCAGGAGGTCACGGGACAGACCCAGGTGTTATTGCTTGCCTGTCTGAGATGCCGGCACCGGCCATAAGCACAACTGCCCAAGTTTGAAAAGTTATTCACTCTCGCCGCAACTCATGGCGAGCTGAGCGGGTGAAGCGTTCGGTGGCATAAACTCACCGGGCAGGTGCTTGTTTTTGGTGGGAGTTCGAGTCAGACCCCACCGTTTTGTGGCACGCTCGAGTTTCAACAGCAAAGCCCCCCCCCCCAACTAGTCCTCAGAATGACAATTGCCAAATCATCGGCATACATAACACGGTTGGCCAATACAGAGCCATCCCTTAATCGCACCCGGGCATCGACCAGTGTTACACAGCGCGTGTGTGCGCCCGCATCTTTACCACACGACACAGGCCCAGATCACACGGGGCTGTACAGCGGCGTTGAGGGCTGCTGTGCTGCCTCGCAGCATGAAGTCCCAGGTGCGATGGGTGTCGAAGAGTCATCCGGTGGTCCGTGGAGGCCGAGTGGCCCTTGAGGTGAAAAAGGTTTATTAGAATCTTAGGTCAGGGCGGCGCGGTGGCCCAGTGGGTAGCGCTGTCGCCTCACAGCAAGAAGGTCCCGGGTTCGCATCTCTCGGCTCGGGTGCCTTTCTGTGTGGGAGTTTGCGAGTTCTCTCCCCGTGTCCGCGTGGGTTTTCGCCGGGCACTCCGGTTTCCTCCCACAGTCCAAAAAGCATGCTGATACATAGGTTAATTGGCTCGCAGGTTAAATTGCCCCGCAGTTCCCGGCGATGGACTGGCGTCCCAGCGTGGGTATATCCCTGCCTTGCGCCCTGTGGCTGCCGGGATAGGCTCTGGCTCACCGCGACCCTGTACAGGACTAAGAGGTTTTTGCCAATGAGATGGGGAGATGAGATTCTTAGTGCTTTAAACTTCATCGCCCGCTGCACGGCCAATCAGGCGGCTCGTCCAGCGAGCCCCCGAGTCCCACCAATCGGAGCCGCCCGCCCTCCCCGCGCGCCCCTCCTCCCCTGCAGCGCCCGCTCGCTATGATCCGTAACAGAGCAAGGATCGTTTCTATGGCGGGCCCAGGATCGGCTTGTCACCGATCTTCAAACATTTTTTCACTACATCACATTGTCACCCGACTTATGCCTGCGTGCAAAATTTCAGCTCTGCGGCTTCATGGGAAACGCCTTAATTTCGTGCTCAAAGATTCTAACCGTTACACACATCCCCCCCCCCCAATGCAAATTGAGTAAAAGCGTGGGTTAAAAAAAAGAGAAACTGAACGAGCATTAAAATCGTGGCGATGCGTTGCGAGCGTGAATCCCACTCGACGCGGGGTTGATCCGTGTCGTGCCGATGGTGATGAGTTCGCGCTGGTTAGTGCGTCCGGACCAAACTCAAACCCCCCAAACCCTTACTTAGCGCCTTGAAAACAAGTCGCGATAACGTCACAGTCTCTGACACCCGTGCGCTGCACAGACGTTTCGGCGCAGCCACAGCGCTTCTTCATCGTTAAACGTTTCCAAGACTCTATGGGTACTTTTTTGCCAGTATACAAATATAAGATTACAATAGGTTTTACCGTATCTGGCGATTATGCAGATGTTAAGATCTTAACACCTGCATAATCCCATAGCGTTAATAGCCCCACCTAAGCTATAAAGCATTGATACTGCATTGTCCTGAGCTGACTGC
>JAZEWT010000004.1:1937326-1948475 GCA_036362905.1 Mordacia mordax
ATCATCAACCTTTAAAGTGCGATTGACTGAGCGGTAAGCGGCAGACTGAGCGGTAAGCGGCAAGCTGAGCAAGCCTCGGCTGGCGCGTTTGTCACCAGCCTCCGCGTTCACTCCTACCTCCTCACTGTTGCGTTCCCCCACTCTTGATTATCGTTTGCAAATTATTTGCGGCTATCGTCCCACCTTCTGCAAGCAGAGGGGGGTGGGGGGGGAGCTGGCGGTGGGGGAGAGCTGGCGGTAGGGATCGAGCGGAGCCTGGCGCCTCGCGCTCGCTTGGCCCAATTTTTGCCAAACGTGTTCCAAACTGGAGTTGCCCCGATCCTTCCGGGAACTCCTTCCGGCTACGGTCCGCACGCTGCCACAACCACTCCCCCCGCCCAGCAGGACGATCGGGCGACGTACCGCTCGTAACCGACGAGTCGGCCGGCGCGAGCAACGCGCATTAGCGCGGCGAGCGTCGACGCCTGCGAGGATTGCGCTCGCGGTCCCAGTTGCGCCGTCGCACCGTGTTTTGGTTAAATAAAGTAACGGGCGGCACGGCCGCAGCTGTCGCGCGCGCTGGTGGTGAAAGTGCGAATGTGCGCGCGCGCGCGGGCGCCGCGTGCTCCTCGACGAGCGCGCTCGTGTTTTTGTGTGTGCGCGCGCGCGCGTCGTGCGGCGGTTGGCGCTCCGCGATCAAAACCGGCGACCCGAGTTCGATTCCCGCACACCAGTGACGAGTTTATGAACCGGTCCCGGACATTCCCTGGCTCGACTCGGCCCCAAATGACTGTGGTGCTGTGGATCAATTCTGCCACCAGGGCGATGAAGGCTTATTGGGCATCCATCCTCCACATCGTGCACCGTGGCCGCTGACAGCTCTTGTGAAGGCAGTGCGGCGGATCTTTATCTTTGTGCGCCGAGGATTTACCCCCTCATTGCCACTGTTGTCACGTGAGTGCATGAATGTGTATGCGTGCATCTTAAATTGTCATGCGTTGTCACACGCCATGTTAACGTGACCGAGCCTGTGTTTCATAATCTTCGGTCGAATCCGTTGAGCTGACGTTGGATCTTGGTGTTTAAAGCAAAATTGCCCTCATTACGTGAAACGCGTTTCAATTAATTTGAAGACTTAAACTTGTCAAATAATTTATTCATCCCAATTCCATAGAGCTCTTGCTTGCCAATCGTTTATGCACACGGAGTGGTCACTGATTCCACCGCGAGTACAGACATGAAAACAGCATTCAGTTGCCAAGCACTCGGGGAAGGGTAATGTTTTAAATGCGAGGTCCTGAAGCCGAAACACTTGTGTTTACATCAAACATTTAAACTCTTTAAATAAAGTCTTTCAAATGTTCCCACGGTGATTGCTGTTAGCAATAAATAAAACGATGAAATCACTGTCTTCGGCACGATTGTGTCTATGTACTTTGTTTTCTATGTACCGGGCCTGCTCGCCAATTCTAAGAAATGAACAACGATATTCCCGGGTAAACACATTGTTGGTCGAAAATGGCCTGTGTACAGTCGACGCGAACTACAGATAAAAAAAAGAAAAATAACGTGCAACAGATGTACGTAGGCCCAAGAGCTTCAGTACAAGTTCGCATCTGTAAGTCTTGTGGTGTCTCCGGTTCAGTGGATTATGCGAGCGAGACGTGCGTTCACTCGCAAACGTTGTGAACGGTTTCCTTATCGGCAACGCCGCCGCGCCGCATCCGTCCACCTCTCTTCCCACAGACCATGTTTGGCAAGGGCGTGAAGAGGAAGCTGGCGGAGGAGGACGCGCCGGCGGTAGGCGCGGCGGGCGGGCTGCTGCTCGGGTGCGGCACGGGCGGGCCTCCTTTCTGCCCCCTGCTGCCCTGCGCCGTCTCGGGACCTGGCCGGGCGTACGCGCTGCAGCGGCAGACCGTCATGTCGCTGTCACTGGGGAAGCTGCAGGAAGTGCGGGGGCAGGTGGAGCCGTGCCTGCGCCGTTACGTGGCGGTCACCAACACGCTGCGCCGCATACAGGTGCGCCCGCCACGCCTGCCGGGGCACACTTATCGTCATCGCGCGGGCTTGGCCAAGCATCCTAAAGTGGATGATTGCTTCCAAACGCTGCCCTTTCGGGATAGCCGCGTCGATCGCTCCTCCTCTCTCCTTCACGACGTTTCGCCTCCCACGTTGGAGGCATCTTCAGGCGTTCTGTGGTTGAATCATGTGTGTGACTGCTAATGAATTGTCAAGTCGCTCCCTTCTACTGCATCACTCCCTTCCAGGGACAATGGAAGGGGGCTAGAGGTGTCCGTTTAAGGGATCCATTGTCTTGCTGGCATGTTAGAATTCAAATGAACTTAATCTTGTTTCGCCCCTAATTTACCAACTAATTTGTATTTCATGAATGCCTGCCCAGTTATTAAAGTTCATGGTGGGTGTTCTTTCCTGATGTCTGTAGTCAAATGTTTTAGAGTTGTTTACTGTTGATTTTAAAAACTCGTTGCCAGGCTGGCTGAGCTTTATTCTCATTTCTTGATTAAGGTTGATGTGTTTTTCCGGCTTGTGAATCTCTGTTGTTTCACGGATTAATGTTGGGTCTTTTTGGCAGATAGCAGGCAATACAGCATCTTGTCAAAATGTATTGTGTGTTGTATGTCTACACTGTGAGCTGCCGTTGCCAATTAATCCAAATGCTGATTTATACGTATGCATACTGATAAATCGGCATATGGATACAAACAAACATACTCCAACAAAATTTGAGAATAAAGCTAAGACAAGCCTGGCAACCAGTTATTAAAATCAACAGTAAACAGCTCTAACACATTGAAGTACAGACAACATTCAGAAAGAACACTCACCACTGACTTAAATAATTGGGCAGGCATTTATGACATACAAATTAGATGGTAAATCTTGGGGCGGAAGTAGATTACGTTAATTTGAATTCTAATATGTGACCAAGACAATGGAACCCTTTCAAATGGACCCCCCCACTTCCATTATCCCTGGAAGGGAGTGACACAGTAGAAGGGAGTGACTTGACATATAAATAGGGGTCGCGTACATGACTTAGCCGCAGAGCGCCTGAAGATGCCTCCAAAGTGGGAGGTGAAACAAGTGGGAGGTGAAACGTCGTGAAGGAGAAAAGAGCGATCTACACGGCTATCCTGAAAGAGCAACTTTTAGAAGTAATTATGCATCTAGCCGTGAAAACCTACATCAGTACGTGCTGAAGTAGGACCCAGCCTTGTGACCTAGATTTGCTATGCACACATATAGTCTCTGCTTAAATAAAATGAACAAGTGCCCACTTCATACCATATAGTGTCACGAGGGGCCAGAGCCTATCTCCTGGCGGACACGGGGCGTAAGGCAGAGCTCGGAATGGGATGCCAGTCCACAGGATACCGTGGGCAATTTAGTCGGGCTAGTTATCCTAGGCCGCGTGTCTTTGGACTGAGGGAGGAAACTGAAGTACTCAGTGAAAACACATGCAGGCAGTGAGAACAAGCAAACTGCACGCAGAAAGTTGGCACTCAAACGGGGAATCGTTCAAAGTACCTTGTTGCCGTGAGAAGGCAGCGGAACTCACTGCACCGCCATGCGGGCCGTGCGTACACATCTCTTGTTAATTGACGTTATCGGCTCAGCTCGTGACGCCGGTGTCGTCGTATTGGTGTCGCCTGCAGGACGAGCTGAGGCAGGAGGGTGTGTCGCGCCCTTTGCTGCCCCCCTGGGTGAGCGCTGGCGTTGGCACTCAGGGCCCCCCTCCTGACCGCAGCTGTGCCGAGACCCCGCCCCACTCGCCGGGTCGTGGGGCAGCTGGGAGCACCCCCCTCTCCCTTCCACCACCCTCCCCCAACTCCTCTTCCTCCTCCTCCTCCTCCTCTTCGAGTCTGCCTCCGTTCATCCCCCCGGCATTAGATCTGAAGAGCGAGGCGGGCAGCCCCGAAGCCTCGCTTTGTGCCATCTCCAAACTCTGCCACGAGAGTGACGACGACGACGACGATGGCGGCGGCGGCGGCGGCGGCGGCATCGACGAAGTTGACAACAACGTGCCGGAGGAGGACGCGGGCGCGTCGCCGCGCGCGCCCCCGGGCGAGCGCGCGCCGCCTCTGGCCAAGACGAGGTGCGCCTGCTCGCCGGACGTGGCGCCGGGACGTGGTGACGCGTGCCTACCGCCCGCGGCGTGCGGCTGCGCACGCTGCGACCCCTGCATGGAGACGGAGCCGTCGGGCCGAGCGGCGGGGTCGCCGACGGCCAGACCCGCGAGCAGGCCGCCCCCCGATGCGCGCACGCCATTGCCCGTCTCGGAACTGCTGTTCGGCGGCGGCGGCGGCGCCGGGAGCGGCCTCGACGGCACGGCCACCGCCTTCCTGCTGCCCGAGCTGTCGCTGGACGATGTGTTCACGGACGTGGACACCACCATGTACGACTTCGACCTCTTCTCCCCGACGGTGCTCGCCAGCAGCCGCGCGGCTGGGACCGCAGTGGACGACTGGCCCCGTGGCGGCGTGCCGGCGCCCTGCAGCTCGGCCACGGGTGGCTCGCCCCAGTTCAAGGCCGACCTCAGTGAGCTCGACCACATCATGGAGGTGCTGGTGGGGTCGTGAGGGACAGGAGGCGCCGGACGGCGTCTCCTGCCCGCGGAACTTTCCGGGTCGATGTCCCGCGCTTTGCGTCGGCGTGGCCCCGAGGCGTGAGAGTTTCTTCTGCGTCCGATCGGGCTGCAGTGGGAATGGCGCGTGGCGAGGTCGCAGCGTGGCGCAACTGCATCGGCACCGATCCAAACGCGCCACTTCCCTGGCCTCACCCGTCCGCCCGACGACAATGCTCGCACGCAGGTTGCGCGCTGCTCATTTCGCCTCGTTATTGTACCTGACGACATTCGAAAAGCTTCGGCGAGAAAAGAACGTCAACAAATAATGGTGTTGTGCAAACCTCGTGGATCACTCTTGAGCTCAGTGTGTGCACATTTCGGGACATGGTGCTCCTCGGACAAGTTTCTTGAAGATCCCGCGGCTGAGTCTGCCTGCCACACGTGTCGTCGTATCGTGTGGGGGTCTTGCTGAGTGGAGTGTGCTCCACCACCTGGGTGCCGCCAGCATTCGCACCCGAACCGGGACTTGTAATCGAACCACCATCGCCTCCGCGACTTTGCACTCGCCAGCATTCTGTGCAGACACTTTATTTGGATGTCCCATGTGCATCAAATTGTGCAACGTCAGGGTTGTAGTCGAGCAGAGGGACACGGCTTACTCTCTCATTTGTCTCCTTCACGACCGTCCGTCCTGTGCGGGCACGAGCGTCTTATGCATCAGAGTACTTTTCGCCCGTGTCAGGGTCAAGCTCTCATCAGGTATGAAACGTAACTTCGCGGAGCGCGTCTCTCTCTCTCTCTCTTTTTCTTTTTTGCAAATGGCCACAAGCACCCACCCGGATGGCGCACGTGAGTACGGGCGGGCGGCCATCGCCCATTCTACCCGAGCGGTTACCCCACTGCTGTCGATGCGATCAGACTGAGCGACAGCGTCATGGCCCAGCCTTTACAAAGCAATCTCTCTACACCTTTACCTCCAGCAGGGAATCGCACGATTGGTCTCACACGGGGGGGGGGGGGTGGATTATACGGCCTCTCCCTTGGTCGTCGGCTGCCTTTTTTTTTTAATATATACCGGGTTTGTCACGAGTCTTTGGAGTCGTTGACGACATAGTTCAGTTTACGCGCAGTAAAGTTTTTCACCGCCCGGATCCTTAACACGCACGCGCATGTGCGTGCGGGGCTAGGCGCCGAGGTCATGTACGTACGTGTCATTCACAGGATACGCACGCGTAGCCTGGTGTGCCTACGTACGTACACACAATGCGCAGAATCCGCAGGTGTTCAAGTATTCTCCCAGCGCAGTTTGCAAGGTAACTTTTCTACCACGTAGAACTTAATGAAATCAATGCTACTGATGACATGTGTTGTAAGTGCAGAATGCTTACATGCAGATCTATAGAGGAAGACAAAACCTAAACAGTAATGCTGAGTGGAAGCAGTGTTGGCTTCTATCAACGACTATATAGTATTTATTATGCTTCCGGATACAAACATTATCTCAACACCGTTACCTTTGTGCAAACACACACATTACAGTATTTGCATTATAGTTTACATGCTTCGGATACTTTCACTTTGAATGCAGTTGCTTACTGCTTTCAAAGTATTACACCTTATAGCAGGCAACCTTACCAAACCAAGTATAAATACCATAACCTGTAGGCAATAGTACCAGTTCTGCAGAGAGCAATTAGTATTTTAAAGTACACAGATCAGTAGTTAGCATAAGTTCCATGACCTGAGACTGAGCAATACCAATACCAGTATCGGCACACAAGTACAATACTGACCGTATAGTAAGCAGTACCATTGTGGGTTTCTTAACCATACAGTGAGTAGTACCAGTACCAGTATCATGACCCCATCTCGTCGTGGTGACCAGTCTGCCCAGCAGTTACCTGGTGTCGAGGCTTGGCACGCCTATGTGCCCAGGCTTCAGAGTTGTGTTGTTTTTCTCTGCAATGTCCCTGACTACCCTGGTCATTCACCCACCTCCGTCCCGTTAATGTTCGTGTTGAGATCGGACGAGGAGTCCGCGTGCCTTAATCGTCGAATTGTGTAACGCGCGGACTGGTGAGTTTTTATTGATATTGCTGTCATTATTTTGTGACTGGTATCAGCGGTGCGGCGTCTCGGGGCTGGGTGAGCCTCTACCGTGCCCCTCGCACGCTTGTGCCACGTGGCCTCGCTGGCAACGCCGGGATGCCCACGCGGGCACCGCGACTTGGTGAGGACTTGGAAGGAGACTTCCGATTAAAATTCTCCGGCAGTTCACTGAAAGAAAACGTCCTTAAAGCAATCAGTTTCCAAATAAAGTGTTTAAGATACTGTAATATCGAATCACATTTGAAGTGCATTTGAACGGATGTATGGGAAAATGATTTGCATGTTAATGGGCCTAACCTGTCACCTTACCCTTAATCTAATCCCTGTCGCATTCCTAACCCTTGCGTTGACAGGGTCACAGTTAGAGGTACAGGTCAGGCTTGATCACATGCAAGTTGATTTCGTAAGGTTTTCTTAAAAGCAAAATCAATGTTCAGGTTTTACTGTTTTAATCTCTGGGTCCCCATTTGTCTCGGCGGGGGGCAGCTTGCCCAGCCGCCTGGACATTTTCAGATTGTTCGTCTCTGGGTCTTGTCCGCAGAGTACGAGAGGACACAAATCCATCTCACCGCCATCAATGGGCTTCCAGACATGCTGGCAGGCAGTCGCGCAGTCTGCCAGCGTGATCCCAATAGCTAAGTTATTTTGTAAGTTATTACAGATTAAATGTTTTAAGAGTAATAATAATAATAATTAAAAAAATCTGCGGATTATTTAATACATTTGAAATTGCAGTAGCTTTTCATTTTCTTTTCTTGTGGTTTTATTTTTGTGGGGACTGTTTTACACGTAAAGAAACTGAAGAGAACTAATTTTTGTACGAGTTTTAGGAGTCATAAATTATTATGTTTTATCGTTATTAAAATGTTTCATTGTTTTTTAATTGGGTGGCTTAAGCCATGGGAAGGATATGAGCTGGTGGGTTTGTGTGACTGGTGGTGCGCACGGCGAGGTGCTTGTGAAATGTGTAGACTTCAAGGCATTTATTCTGCACTTTCCGAGCGACGGAGGGGTTTTACGTGACAATGGAGCATGGAGATATTCAGTTTTGGAAGGTACACGTGGTTGCTTTTGTTCTCAGTTGTGGTTTTTTTTTTAAAGACTGAACCAAGTTTAAACAAGCCACTAATGTAAGGCTGATTTTTGAAGTCTGTAATAAGTAATATATGCTTTTTTGTGAACTGGGCTACATACAAATGCTTTGATATTTCATTTTCTAAAAAAGGATCAAACCTGTAATTATTTTGGGGAAAGAGGGGAGGTTACATGTTTTGAGATATAATACTTTACTTGTCATGAAATCTGATTATTCTAGAGCTTTATTTTTTCTCCCGGTAGATTTGCTCTGAATTGTGTGTATGGCCTATAGCAAAAATATCATAAACTTGTGTAAATGGTACTAATGCTTGTTCTTTATTCATTGGAACAAAGTATATAATTTGAACTGTTTTTGGAATGATAAAAAAAACAATTAGGCGTAGTTACCTGGCATCTTTACTACAATTAATTTGTGTTCTTGTGAATTTATTTTATGTTTTGTTGTCATTATTTTTGCAGCCATAAACCTAAAAAAATAATGTACAAAAATAAAAAGGCCACACTTGACAGGCTGAAACAAAATCTATTTTTTTGCCTTTAATTCAGGTCGTATACTGAAAACTGATTTATACAACTGCCACAAACACATCCGTGTAATATCATTGCAATGATGTCTCTTGCAGTGGTTGCAATAATTGACTAATGAGGCAATGTTTTTTTTTAATTTAACGGTATTTATTCAGAGTTTTTATTTAAAAGCACAAACGGAAGTCTCGGATTGCCCATGACTGTGGTTCACAGCGGAAGCGATGTCAATGTGGAGTTCAGCAGGCTGTGCACACATGGTTTACTGGGACGAGATAAAAGAGAACCCTGCATTGTACCTGTCTGTATGCAACCCCTGTGCCTTTTCTGTAAACTTTTTGCAGGTCATTGTAATATCCTGTCATGAAATAAAAACTTTTAAATCGTCAGCTCTGGCTTCGCCTCCGCGCCTCTCACCGAGCGGGGCAGTAGCGTCGCCGATGCGAGGCGCTCGCCGTGGCGGCGCGCACCGATCGAGGGGACTCTGCGGCGTGGCCTCGAGCTCCACGCCGGCCCTCCAGGGGGACAAGCGCACGGTTGGCCCGTAGGTTCCAAAGACAACATTTGCAGTTATTGACCTGAAAACGCCCCCATTGTTCGTGACCTTATCCGTAGAGGAAGCCTCTGCATGTTTCAACTGTACAGCAATGTCGCCAGCACTCCTGGTAGGGTCTCCCATTGGTGAACAGGTCTGGAGGCGGAGCTTCCAGACAAATCGTGATCCAAAGATCCACCGACTCGAGGAGGTTCATTTCAGGAGGGGGCATCTGGCCATAGCATTCTGCTCCAATACCCCCACCAAATCGGAGCAACCGGCCAACTCGTGTCAACCTGGTTACCAGTCTTTTAAATCTACTAGTTTGGCCCTTAAACATAAAAAAAATCTTCCCCAAAACCTTGGCTTAAAAACAAGTTAGAATTTTCAAGTTGCTTGTTTGTGTATACTTTGTTTTTCTCGTGTTCAGAAACCTGATCCAGGTGAACTGGAATCACTTTTTTTTCTCAACGGAAGGAAACTTCCACCTGGCAAATGGCCCCTTCCGTTGAGCTCGGAGCCAAGGAATGTCTGCCCGTTCTGGGGCACGAAGAACACGAAACAGATGGTTTCCACAAGGCACGCCGATGGGCCACGGCTAATAAAAGCCCTCGCTGTGAACAAGCCGTGTTGTGAGAGGGCACGTGTGGATGTTGCGTTTCATTCGAGCGGTAGAAAAATGCGCGTGGAATTTTTTTTTTCTCCTCCCCTCCCATCGTTAAACCCACTTGCACCACTCGCACAAACAAGCACCAACTTCATCGGCCACAGCGAGCGGTGTCCAGCAGCGCAGCAACCACAGGACACAGCGAATTCGCCGCCGTTACGGCCACCAGCACAATCCGTCACCGTCACCATGGCTGGCAGATTCACGGTCAAAATGTTCTCGTGAAAATGTATCCGCAAATTCATCTCTCATCTCATTGTTAGAAACCGCTTAGTCCTGTACAGGGTCACGGTGATCTGGAGCCTATCCCGGCAGACACAGGGCGCAAGGCAAGGATATACCCACGATCGGACGCCAGTCCATCACCGGGCACTGCGAGAAATTTAGTCTGCAAGCCAATTAACTTATGCAGCAGCAGCAGCATGGTTTTTTGGACTGTGGGAGGAAACCGGAGTGCCCGCTGAAAACCCACGCGGACACGGAGAGAGAACATGCAAATTGCAAACAGAAAGGCACCCGAGCCGAAATTCGAACCCGGGTCCTTCTTGCTATGAGGCGACAGCGCTACCCACTGGGCCGCCATGCCGCCTGTATATGCAAATTGTTTATTTAAAAGATACACAGCATCCTTCACCCCCCTCCCCCCACTCTGCATAAGCTTGGCAGGACCCTCTTGAAAAGGGTCCAGTGGTTCAGTGAGGCTTTGTTTATAATGGAGAAAGTTTTTGGATGCACTGAGGGTTACTGGGTTTAACATTTTAATAAGCCAAAAATATCTACACAACACAGGCTTTTAAGTATTATTTAAGCGTTGCTTCCCACTTATTGATTATTCATATGACGTTAATAACACTTTAGTCTTTAAAAACTCACTTTTACACTACCGTCAATACACCATGACGTCAGAGGAGCGTGTTACACATTTGGAACAAGATCGCCTGTAGGGCGACTCCTCAACGAGTAATCGACAGTATCTTACGACAGTTGTGGTGTCATTCCGTTCCAATGTTGCTGGCGTGCCGTTTTCTCCACAGCTCTGTGTAGCGCATTGTGGCCCTCGGGTGAAAAGCGCTCTGTAAACGCAATAACTACTTTTACTATTCGCCCTTTCATTTTTCTTATTACTTGGTCGCGTCACGTCACAACGCTGCAGAGGATCTCGCCAATGAGCTCGTGGACTGTTCTCTCGGCTCGGAGCCGATCGCGTCACCATCGAGCCGGTCGGCACGGACGGCCGTGGGCCGCCGCACCATGCCACCAATTAATAACGCGCACCCATCATCACACGCAGCAGCAACGTGGGGCTCGGTACATACACGTGCCGGCGTGCTGTGGAGTACTTTGTGGACCAGCGCACCGGAGCGAGTGAAGTCATCCTTGGAAGGCTTGAGAGGGCTCTCGAAACCCCACGTGTGAACACAGAGCATTTCGGCCGTCGAGCGCCACCTCGTGTTTCATCTTGGGCAGCGGTAGCAATGTCCAGCTTATCTCATTGTCAGGAACCGCTAAGTCCCCCTCGACAGGGTCGCGGTGAGCCGGAGCCTATCGCAGCAGACACAGGACGTAAGGCAGGAATACACCCGACGACGGGACGCCGGTCCATCGCCGGGCATTGCGGGACAATTTTTTAGTCTGCGAGCCAATCAAC
>JAZEWT010000004.1:1993699-2012790 GCA_036362905.1 Mordacia mordax
ATCGACTGCTTTTGGGGTCGATTGCTCGGTTGTCTTAAAAATTAGCAACCAAAACAGTTTGGTCAGTTGTGTAAATTACATATTCTTGTGGTAGAAATCCGTCTTTATTCACAGAACAAACAACTGTTAACTTTTTGCAAGGTGGTGCTAATTTTATGAAGCCCAGAAGGTTGATGGGCTAAGTCTATACCAAACTGGGAATTGAATTTGCAACTAAATTATGCTAAGGGCTCATGAGAAAAATTCTGTTATCCTTCGGGTAGTTCTGCAGATGTTAATAGTAATAATTGCATTTATAGAGTGCTTTTCACCCGAGGGTCACAAAGCGCTGCACAGAGCTGCGGAGGAAATGGCACACGTCAACAACGATGACAGAACGTAAAATCAGCAACAATAACGTTTTTTCGTTTTTTTTTTACAAATCCGAGATGTGGAGAGAATGGGATGTCAACAACAACATCAGTACAGTTCAACTGAAAGTCAAACAGTAGCAATAAATTATAGGACATAAAGTCTGCAGAAAAAAAAATAACCAGTGGATAGTGGGGTTTCCTGGGATTTCTGGTTTTGTAAGACTATTACTTTCATTTTTAAGGATAATGAAGCATATCTTCAGGGTCGGTATACAATTACCTATAAACAAAGTCAGTAGTGGACATTAGTGAATTTCCTGGTCCCTGTCCTAGGAATTTGTAATTTCCCCCACGAGCTACTAACGGAGATAGTCGTCCTTCTCACATGCGCATTGGAACAGCGAGCCAAGGCCCGACACGCTTGTCCCACGTTCGTTATCATCGTTAACCATTGATGATTGCTTCGAAAAGCTGCTCTCTCGGGACAGGCGCGTCGATCGCTGCCGCGATGGAGGGAGAGGGAGAGCGATCGACGCGGCTGTCCCGAGAGAGCAGCTTTTCGAAGCGATCGTCATGCATCGAGCCGTGAAAACCTACATCATCACATAGCTAACCATTGTCTATGCACTGTTTGATAAAGGACTCCCCGTGCCACCACCGTCGATAATGGACCACTGCTGCTCCCTTCCAAATCGCTCCTGTGCATGAGCCGATCTCATCGCTCTGCCTGCACAGTGGTCGTTCTCACGGACGCGTTCTCTTTCCATCGCTGGTCTCGCCCTTTGGCTAGCTTGTGTATTGTCCTCGTCAGCTTGAACCGGTCGCGCAGCACTGGGATGCCACAGCAATTTCTTCCTTCGTCTCCGGGCTAATTTTAAGTATGCGTTACGCAATTTCTCTTTGTACACCTTTCGGCTCTTGTCCGACGTGATCAGAATTCTCTTTCCTCCAGTCTGCCTATTTCTCCTTGTCGGCTCAGCCTAAAAGGCCACGGTTGAAGGCCAGGGTCACTGTGATTGCGGTTGTGTATTGTGGGGGACTCGTGGAGGGGGGGGGGTAAAGGGGGGCGGCAGTGACGCTCACCGCACACTTCTCAAGCGAGAGTCGCCCTATCGGCCCGTCATTGGCAACGTTAAGTGGGGGCTAGCGGTGGGGCCTGGATGCCGTGTGTCTGTGCTTGCCGGCGGCGGAGAGAGTCGTTAACCCATGTGACGCCGCTTCCACCGTTATCCCAACCTCATGACTTCTGCGTAGCAGTTTGCAGAGTGGTGTCCAAAGACTCACTCAGGGTTTCCTGGTGAAATAAAGAATTCAGATAAAAGTGCCACATTACCATTGGCAGCTCTGAGTAAAGCGTGGAAATTCTGCTTTGATATGATGGGGTCAGTCTCAGTGGTAGGACATTTATTGCCATTAACACTATAACATAATGTACAGTGGTCTTGACATGCAGTTGTTCTTAGACACTGCTATAACTGGCTCCTATTGTAAAATGTAACGTATAAAACATTAACATTACCAGTTCCGACAGATCAGTTAAATATACCCAAAGGATGAAAAATGGAAACATTGTTCACAATCGTAAACACCTACGGAAAAATAAATGCGAATGCGGCTGCAGTGCCAGGCATGCTTGGGCCCTGTGACTAGCATAGCAAAGGCCCATGGCCGATCGTAGGCCCGCCAGGCGGTTGGCACCACCAAAGGGGCACACGGCGGCAGCGGCGGCCCCCCCCCCCCGCACGATGAATAGGCGGTGAACCTGCAATGCCTGCAGTTGTCAGGGAACATCGACGACACTGGATATGGCTCCCCGGGCCTGTGGCGGTTGGGGGTCAGAGCGCGCGCCGATGCGGCGCAAGCGGGCGGCTGACCCCGACGGGCGCGCTCATGTCCTCGTGCCGCCACGTTATCTCGCGCTCCATAAGCGGCCGCTTCACGCATCGCTTGAGCCGCTTCTGTACGACTCCGGTCACTGTTGATGAAGGCGGCTCGATCGATGACGCCAGCGTCTTAACTTTTAGGCAGGCAATGAGCCATTGGTGGCGAAAATATGTTGTTAAGCGCACCATGCGTGCACGTAATTGTGCGTACAAGAATCAGTTAACGTACATTTCACGTAAATTAGTTACGCCTTTCAGGCCAATAAAATAAGGAAGCCGGAATAAATGAAATAGCGCTAATGAGATGTGAAAAATTGCTTGAAGCAGGATAAATTTAATATCCGTATAACTTTGTACGCAGTGTGATTGAGGTCATGTGGCACTGCAATCTGGCAATCATTTTTGGAGGCCTTCATTCTGCAGTGACTTTGTCATGTCTGATATAAATGGTGATATGTGGTATTTAAGCATTGCTGTTGTGGCATTTCCCATTAGCATGGTATTGTGTTGTTGATTCTGATACGTTTAGTGTTGTGGCGGTGTTTGTGTTCTTCCACTGTGGTTGTTGTGCTGTGGTATCGTAATGCTGGACATGGTACATTACTGCTACGGCGTTTTAGCACTGTGCGGCGTTGTGATACTTAGTGCAGTATTGTTGTGGCGCGGGGTGTGTGTGTGTGTTTGTGACACGTCGTTCAGTGGGGTGACTTAACACTTTGCGACACTGGCACTGCTGTAGAGGATCCCCTGCCATGAAATGCCGTTGCCCGACTAGACGTTGCAATCCACGCGGTCCGGCGTGTGCCAGGATGGCTCCGGAGGTGGCGGCGGTGGAGAGGAAGGGCGGCTACAACCACCAGTGTGACGTGTGGGCCGTGGGCATTACCGCCATCGAGCTGGCAGAACTCCAGCCGCCCATGTTCGATCTGCACCCAATGAGGTGACCCCACCATCACGCACACGAGTGTTGCTGTGCCAGTCCAAGGCACAAGAGACCTGTTGTTTTCCAGAATCGTTTTTTGTTGTTGCTGAAGGTGGTGTGGGGCGGCGCGGTGGCCCAGTGGTTAGCGCTGACGCCTCACAGCAAGAAGGTCCCGGGTTCGAATCTCTCGGCTCGGGTGCCTTTCTGTGTGGAGTTTGCATGCTCTCCCCGTGTCCGCGTGGGTTTTCGCCGGGTACTCCGTTTTCCTCCCACAGTCCAAAAGTATGCTCCTGGATAGGTTGATTGGCTTGCAGACTAAAATTGTCCCACAATGCCCGGCGATGGACTGGCGTCCCGTCGTCGGGTGTATTCCTGCCTTACGCCCTGTGTTTCCGGGATAGGCTCCGGCTCACCGTGACCCTACATAGGATTAAGCGGTTTCAGATAATGAGATGAGATGAAGGTGGTGTGATATAGTTATATTAACTGCTATAGTGAATAACACGTTCAAATTTAAGATTGATGTTAGATACACCACTACCCTTATTGTGTGCTGTGCCAACCTTAATGGGACTTGCTCTTAACATTTCAGCCTGTAAATGTATGAGGCTGACAATTCGATGATTGTCTTTCTGTGCACGCATACATTGTTCCAGGGCTCTCTTCTTGATGTCGAAGAGTGGCTTCCAGCCACCCAAGCTCAGGGACAAGCAGAAGTGGTACGTGCTGGGGCCGCTGTTCTATCGGGAATCTTGCATTTGTTTTTATTTTTATCATTTGTTAGAATCCACAATATTTTGAGAAGTTTATCAGCAGGCTGGTGGTGGCTGTAGTTTGCCCACATGATGCGACGGGGTGGCGTATTGGTAACATCTGCGTCTCACAGAAAGGTCTGCTGGAGGCTGTTCATTCCATCCACAGGTGCCTTTCTATGTAGAGTTTGTATGTTCTCCACCTCTTTTGCATGGGTTTCCTCGAGGTTCTCTGGTTTCTTCCCGAAACAAAAAAAAAACACGCATTAATTGGCTGATAACATAATTTATAGGATGCAGTGTCTTGCAAATGTTGGCACTGGCTAACCATATTGCTGCCTTCTCCCTCCCTGCCTGTCTGTTCTCTCTTGACACAAATACCTTTGACATTGAACGAATACTGTGCACGTTAGAAATTGAATTTTTTTTATTGTTTTACCACTGGTCTCAGGGTATTTGGGAGAAGAGTTATGTTCATGCGACTCTGCACGCATCGCGTATCCATCTGCTCTGTAATCTCTCATTGCGAAAAATATCTAAAACATTTCTTGGACATGAGCAGCATCACACGATGACATCGTAAGCGCCTGGAGGATTGGCACGCATTCATCAACTTTTGGAATGTATCAACTTCTTTAGCACAGGCCCTTAGGTGGTGATGCCAGCAGTAAATGTCTGAAAACTATTAGCAGAGAGAGAGGGGCGGTACGGTGGCCCAGTGGGTAGCGCTGCCGCCTCGCAGCAAGAAGGTCCCGGGTTCGAATCTCGGCTCGGGTTCTTTTATGTGTGGAATTGGCATATTCTCCCCATTTCTGCATGGGTTTCCCACGGGCACTCCGGTTTCCTCCCACAGTCCAAAATATGCTGCTGCATAGGTTTATTGGCTTGCAGACTAAATTGCTTTCAGTGCCCGGTGATGGACTGGTGCCCAATCGTGGGTGTACCCCTGCCTTGCGCCCTGTGTCTGCCGGGATAGGCTCCGGCTCACCGTGACCCTGTACAGGACTGAACGGTTTCTGACAATGATCTGAGATGAGATGAGCAGATAGAGAATCGCTGATCACGATGATAATTCATATATAGTTAATATACGTTGAAATGCATAAGCAGTGAGATACCTGGAGTCTCTCATGTCAAGAAAGTCTTGCGTTTTAATAAGTTCAAGAATTCGTGTGACTATAATCATGTAAACATTGCAATGGAGAACATACTGGGATAACAGTCCCACATCACAATTATTAAATGACAAGTATTCTCAAGGATGGAACTGGAGACATTTCACTCTGTGAACACACCCTAGTCTGCGATCCCCTTTGAAGTGGGGTGTCTTGGGGTCACAGAAATGCATTTTCCGCATTGCTGAGACTTCTCATCATTACATTCTCAGATGTAATTTAACCATCCAAATGTAAGACCATGAAAGCACAATATGTTCCCTCTGCTATTTTCTCTCCGGGAACGATGTTCCCGTGCATTCCCTCACAATTTCACCCCCGAGAATTAACAGGGCATTGTTAAATATTGGGAATTAAGTGATATATATATATATATTATTGGGTAGAAGTTACGCTGCTGTGTGGTGGGTTAGGGCATCTTTATCATGAGTGCAACACCGCTGCCTGTCTTCCCGTTTTCTGGAGGGTGGTTACTAAAATTCGACTTGGAACATACAGGCAGGCAAATGACAGCCCTAAGGACCTCCCCTGCTTTGGGTCGAACTTGGCTGGGATTATTAGGGACATGGGTCTGAGCGTCTGACCATTGCCTCCGGATTACCGACTATGCAACGCCGCGAGAGCTTTATTAATGCCCTCGTCGACCACTAAGCCTCTTTACAGGCTGCGTGACCCTGTAGCCAAACATTAAGCACGTTAATAGCCATATGGACCCTTTAATAGACAACTGGGTACTTTAATTGACCAATAAACACGTTTAACAGAGGCGTTCATTCATTTATGTCCTTACCGTATAGCGGAGTGGTCGCTCAGTGCACGTTAAACCATTTAACTTGAGAAGCAGTCGCTGTAATGTCAAACTTAAGCATATATTAGGTGACATAGCATTGTAGATATGTCCGGCGATGGACTGGCGTCCCGTTGTCGGGTGTATTCCTGCCTTACGCCCTGTGTTTCCGGGAAAGGCTCCGGCTCATCGTGACCCTGTATAGGATTAAGCGGTTTCAGATAATGAGATGAGATGAGCATTGTAGACAATCAAACCATATATTAATAGCATATACTTTTAATTGAATATATTACCTAACACGAACGTATTTGATGGTAATGATGCAACATGCCGCAAAGCCCACGTCACTCTTGTTGTTATTTACAATTTGAAACTGACCTGGAAAGTCATTCGACTGCTCGTGCTCATTCTAGCAGTCGGCAGAATCCCGTGGCCGGTGGTTCAAAGGTAAAGCGTTACACCTTGACTCGCGCTGCCTGGCACAGCCGCTTATCTCATCCTGACATGCCTCTCTGTGGGCTTGGCCCATCCTCCCTGTGTCTTCCACCAGCTCCCTTTCCTCTGGGGGGAATGCAGCCGTAGGTAGTTGTTTTTTTTTTCTCCAGTGGGTTTTTTATTTTTAAACAAAACCATGGCCTAAAAAGTTGACCTCACAGTCGGGGTGAAAGTAACTTGACTTTCTTACCGATGCATACTTACCGCAAGCCACCTTCCCACCTGTACTGTACTGAAAAATTTGGGCCACTTTCTTACCAGCACGCCACGGCAGACAATGGCCGCTTACTTTCACCTCTGCCTTAGAGACGCCGTTGAGCACGTCTCTGCCTACTGTGCCGAACCCGTGACCTCTTGATCGCTTCCTCGGGCAATCCAATCAAAGCTGCCATCGGAAAGCGAGCGTGTTTGCTTGCTCTGCGAGCTGCGAAGCCTGGTTGCATCCCGCTTGGCCGGATCAGGCTTGCTCTGGAAGTCAGCTCACACGTAAGGTGGTCGCGGTCGTGGGAGTGCGGCATCGTCCGTTTTATCCACACCTTATCGCTTAACCTCGAATGACCGTGCCGAGTTGGACCCATGTAACGCCTCAGGTCGCCCGTGTTCCACAACTTCGTCAAGATGGCGCTTACCAAGAACCCCAAGAAAAGGCCCACGGCGGAGAAGATGCTGACGGTAAGACGGGCGTCGCACCGCTGAGAACCCCCTTTGCCATTTGGCCGTACGTCGGTGCGCCTTACGCGCGAGATCCATGCAACAGGGCAGAGGGCCGCGTGGCCAGTAAGGTCACAGGGGACCACGGTGTCTAATCATTAATACTCTATGGTATTCAAGAAGAGTGGTGTTTTCAAGCTCATATTTACATCTTGTTTGAATCCGTAAAAAGAAATGTATTATACATCTAGTTTACATAATTAATTAATTCCAAACACGTGATTCCCTGCATGTGTTTTGAGTCATAGTTAATTTAATTCGTAAATATATGCATGGTTGCATGGTTACACGCCTCGTATTAACGGCGAATGCAGGTCACAGTGTACTGTATAGTGATACATATGTATTTGTATATTTTGAGCACATTACACAGGTCAGAGTGAAGAGCTGGTACCACTGAGGACCTGGGTTTCACTCCAGACAGCCGCCTGTGAATAAAATAGCTTCCTAAGTGCAGTGAGCGGATGGATGGTCTATGTTTGATCTTCAGTGTTTGTTCTAAAATCTCATCTCATTACAATTTTGATATTTTGTAGTGATGTAGGTTTTCACGGCTCCAAGTATGTTGATTGCTTCCAAAAGCTGCTCTTTCGGGATGGCTGTGTCGACCGCTCCTCCCTGCTTCGCGACGTTTCGCCTCCCACATTGGAGGCATCCTGAACGCCGGAGGCACCCTCAGTGCGGGAGGCGAAACGTCACGATCGAGAGAGGAGGAGCGGTCGACACGTCTTTCCCGAAAGAGCAGCTCTCAGAAGCAATCGTCTATTTGATATTTTGATACAATTTCAGCTGAAAATTGCCAATATCAGTTTGTCGCATGTTGACCAATACACTGGGTTGTAGGGGGGGGGGGGGAGGTGGGTGAGAAAGTGCTACCCCTCTACCGTTAGGAGCAGAAGTCGCTTCTTGAAGGGATGTTTGGGCCGTTGTTCAACACGAAGGATCGTACTTCTCCGCGAGATGTCCGGATTACCTCTTTGTCTCATTACACGAGGCGGACAGGTTAAAACGGGGATAACAGTGGGGAGGGGACGAGCGTTCACAGTGAACGAACCAAGCTTTTTGTGGTCTGCGCGTGCGTGTGTGCACGTGTGTGTGTGTAACGCGTGCGTGCGTGTGTGTGTGTGTAACACGTGCTGCAGCACTCGTTCGTCCAGCAGCCGCTGAGCCGGGCACAGGCACTGGAGTTGATGGAGCGCGTGAGCGACCCGGAGCCGCCCGCTGTGGCCCCTGACCCCGACCTGGATGATGACGAGGTCAGCACGCAGACACTTCAAACGCACATGAGCCCATGTGATGTTGTGTGCCCAGGATTTTCTGCTCACATAGACAAAGATCCCCACAGAGCCTTAACAGACTATAAGGTCAACGCTGCACGAATTTGCGTGTCATGAGCTGTCAATGATTACACACAAAGGCCTTTACAAAGACAACGATCCCCCATATAGCCTTAGTAGACTCTATGATCAAGTGCTGTTAGCAAGAATTTGTGAAGGCTGACATGGCATTAGAGGGGGTGGGTGGCCAGCACTGTGCCCAGCCACCTTTGTCTCGCTAGTGGTGATAATTACACATGACACCAGCTACTTATTTTAGGGGAGGCCCACAACCAGTTCATAATATCATCACTGGTGTTGACTGTGAGTGGCATTTGGGCTTGTGTTGCCAGGTTTGTAGCCCAACGCACCAACCACCCACAGATGCATGCCCTGTGGGCACCTTCACAGAGATATCTCATCTCATTGTCAGAAACCGCTTCGTCCTGTACAGGGTCGCGGTGAGCCGGAGCCTATCCCGGCAAACACAGGGCGCAAGGCAGGGACACACCCACGATGGGACGCCAGTCCACCACCGGGCACTGTGGGCAATTTAGTCTGCAAGCAATTAACCTATGCTGCAGTATGTGTTTTGAACTGTGGGAGGAAACCGGAGTGCCCAGCGAAAACCCACGCGGACACGGGGAGAGAACTCGCAAACTCCACACAGAAAGGCACCTGAGCCGAGATTCGAACCCGGACATTTTTGGTGTGAGGCGACAGCGCTAACCACTGGACCACCGCGCCACCCCCCAGAATCACATTAACCCCATCCTGTTCCGCCTGTGACTAATCTCCTAGTTTGCATCTCGTGAAATAAGTTCCCAAACACTTGGTGATTCCTTTCTGATGTCCGCACTTCACAGCTCTACAGCTATGCACTACTGACGTCAATGACTGGCCTCCAGGCTTGGCTGAATTTTATCCTCATTTCTTGTTTGCGGTTCATAGTCATTGAAGTCGGTAGTGCATAGATGTAGAGTTGTGAAGTGCGGACATCAGAGGGGAATCAACAATAGGGAGTGGCGTGTAAGCTGGCTTGGAGCACCACGTAGACATATTCATCATGGTGAAAAGGTTGCGCATATTATTATGCTTTAACGAGAATGGACAGATAAGATAGGCGGATTGATCAAGTATTGAGCCCGGAATTGAACTGATGATGTAACGAAATAGTAATGTTTGCTACGTCGCATCAATAGGATGAGACCACTTATGCGAGTGACACTGCAGCAGACACAGGTGCACATTCACCTGCCTATCCACAGTGGTTTCACCATTCGTCCATCAGCGATTTATTTTTATATTGCTTATCAGCCTGTTGGCCACTCATCATTTAGGTTCTAGCTCAGCTGATAAGATGAGCGTTCTATCTGGCGCAGCGCTAAACCGTCTTCCTCGGTCGAGTGCCAGCATCGAGAGCTCGGCAGCGATGACTGAGCGGCAGACAGTGGCAGCGTGGGTTTGGCGGAGGTGCGAATGTCCACAGTCGAGTGTGAGTGTGCGTGCGCATCCAGTGGCTCACGGCGCTGCTGTCAGACAGCTGGCACAGATGTGCAAGTACGTGAACTTGGCACCATTCGACTCAATATTAACTTCACATCGACACACAAGCCAGGTCTTGCTGAAAGACACTTGTGCCAAAACATATCAGTTCAAGGTTATTTTCATTTTGCAAGGCATAAATATATATATTTAAAACCAACAACCTATATGATGATTGCTTCGAAAAGCTGCTCTCTCGGGACAGCTGCGTACATTGTTTCCTCTCTCACTCAGGCGCAGTGCGCGCACTGCGCCTGAGGATGCCTCCAACGTGCGAGCCGAAACGTCGCGAGGTGGAGAGAGAGGAAGCGATCGACGCGGCTGTCCCGCGAGAGGGCAGCTTTTCGAAGCAATCATCATGCATCGAGCCGTGCAAACCTACATCGTTACAACAACCTGTATTTCAAACTCTGTACGGGAGAGAGTTGCGACGACTGTGTTTGATTTGCACGGTTTTCCTTGCCAGAGATACATTGACCTCGGATGGCGTGCAGGCTGCACCGGGCACGTGGTGGTGCTTTCCTTTGGCCTTCGCTGGCAATGACAGCAAGAATAACATGCAGGTGTTAAGATCTTAACACCTGCATAATCGCCAGATACGGTAAAACCTATTGTAATGTTATATATGTATACTGGCAAAAAAGTACCCATAGCGTTAACAGCCCCACCTAAGCTATAAGGCATTGATACTGCATTGTCTGGAGCTGACTGCCTTTTGGCAGCGACTGACACCGGCAAATAGGCTCAAAAGAAAGCCACTGCCAGGTGAAGGTCGGTCAGTTGAAGGACAATGCATAGGTTATCAAAGCTACCTGTTTGCATACTTTGCCACTAGTATGTGTGGCTTTTGCAAACTGGACACATTGTAAAATGTGTCTATTTTGGTGTTTGGGATCTTAACACCTGCACAATTGCCTGGCAATAATGCAGGTGTTAAGATCTTAACACCTGCATAATCGCCAGATACGGTAAAACCTATTGTAATCTTATATTTGTATACTGGCAAAAAAATACCCATAAGAATAACATTTTATTCAGGAGCCCTTTTTCTTACGAATCCCACAAACCCACGTTCGGTTCGTGGTGTGGTCGGCGCCTCGAGATTCCCAACGTCCGCGATGGCCCCCTAGGATTCACGGCGAAACAACAAGCGCGGCGCCAGACATCTTCGCGAATGTTTAATTGAATGTGTTTTAGCCTACAGCTGCTGTGAGCCCCAAAGTCTGCCTTTCCAGTGGGTAGGTGCGACCTTGTGAATATTAAAAGACATTTAAGCTGTTTATTCTCGACCAGTGGGGCCTTGCCCCTGCAGGCCTTTGGAGTGATTAATGTCTCATCTCATCTCATTGTCAGAAACCGCTTAGTCCTGTACAGGGTCGCGGTGAGCTGGAGCCTATCCCGGCAGACACAGGGCACAAGGCAGGGATACACCCACGATGGGACGCCAGTCCATCACCGGGCACTGCGGGCAAATTAGTCTGCAAGCCAACTAACCTAAGCAGCGGCATGTTTTTTGGATTGTGGGAGGAAACCGGAGTACCCGGCGATAACCCACGCGGACACGGGGAGAACATGCAAACTCCACACAGAAAGGCACCCGAGCCGAAATTCGAACGCGGGACCTTCTTGCTGTGAGGCGACAGCGCTAACCACTGGGCCACCGCGCCGCACGAGTGATGAATGCGCGGGAGACATTTTAAATGTGCGGGGAGCGCGTTGTCGCTGTGTCACGGCGACAAAGCGCGCACGCTCCTCTCTTCCGCTGCAAGACCGAGAGGCGCCAGTTTGCCACTGCACTGCAGGCGCAGAGCTGTGCCGCTGAAGTCATGCACAATGAGGGCGTCAGGATGCGTGTCGTTGATGCGCACGCACACGGGTGAGACTCGGATGCAATGCAAAGGCTTGAGAGCCATTGATTTTAATGACCGAGTGCAGAATATGAATTTTATTACGAGCGCGGCTCAGACTGATTAGAATTTGTTACGTGGCGCAGTGACGCACACACTCGTCTCTTGATATTCCCCGGCGGTTATTAATTTTTTTAAGAGCTTGTTTAACCAAAGGGAACACAGATTACATCAGACATTAAAAATGTATGAACAAAAAAACATTAATTTCACAAGCCGCTTTCAAAGAGTTACACCTTACACCGAGCCTCGAGGTCTGGACAACATTACCATTGGTGCATTGTTGGCTAATCTGATTGAGCCGTCACCTCTTTATCCCCCCATATGAGTCCTCTGATCCTGGCATGATGTCACGCAATGCTGGTGACTGCACTGTTACTTGTAGCTGAGGCTGCAATTTTGGCGTGAAGGTCATGGAAGTCACGGAAGTTTGGAAATTGAATGAAGACTCAAGCGAAAGTTTTGAAAAGGCAATGAGAATGGTCAGATTATGCATTTCCTTCATTTCCTCCAGTGCGTACATGATGGGCTGAAAATAGAAATCTGCATTGGGCTCCCCATATCCAAGTGAGGAACCGCATAGTTTGTAATTTTTAAAAATCCGTTATATCCAAATCAATTAAAATGATAACAAAAGGATAAAAATGACTTAAAATAGCCACTTTGTATATTTTTGTTTGCTTTGGCATGGTTTTTTTTATCAGTGTTTAAAAAATAAAAAATAAACACATGATTTATAGTTTCAGGTGGAGCACTGCCAGCTCTTACAATTGAAAAGTCCCAAATAGCGATTGAATGCCCTGTGAACCCACATCTCCAGAGAAGAGCACATGGGCAAGTGTGCCGCATTCTACTGTGGGCAAGAGGCCACACGGACGGATCTCGGAATCCGTGTATCACTTCCCACGGGCTGTTCTCTAACACGGAGTAAGGCACTGCTGTGCGAGAATTCTGCCTGGCCGCGGCGGTGTTCCTCGGTCTCGTGGAGACTGTGTGACGGGCATGATTGTAACAACGTTTTGAAATGAGGCAAAGTAGATCGTTAACTCGGAATATTCAAAACAAGGACATCCGTCTGGCTGACAACACTGGCCCGCCACATTAAACATTGCACACGGACTAATACCACCACCACTTATCATATCATGAGGCCAGAAAAATATAACACACCTAAAGGATAGATAAAACAATATTAACCTTGGCATTGAACAGTTGTCAATTAAACACATATGAAACGGTTTTGCAGCTTGCGTGTATGAAGACCAGTTGAAACGCATGTGGGCTTCTTGAATTTCAAGTGCGGTTTTTGCTCTAATCTCACTGAGTGCCATGGCTTACAAATGTTATGTGACGTTGCCGTTGCAAGTACATGGCCCGAATCAAATTGTTGGCACGTGGATTAAAGCTCGTGCTCTTCTATTATTTTGTGAGTGTGCATCCATGTGCGTGTCAATGTCTTTGTGCTTGTGCGTGCATATCCATGCGTGTGTTTGTGCACCCACGTGTTAAGTGTGTGGCGCGCGCGCGCGAGTGGTAGCGCCGCGGTTGGCACAGTACGCTGTGTTGACGTGGTGACCCGAGTTCGATTCCCGGTCGCGGCTTACATCGGCGACGATTATTTCAACCTGCCCTAGGGCTCCACCAGGTTAACTGTTCTTTAAATGAGTACCTGGTACCGTATGTATACGTTGGCTGTTGAGAGATAAAGGCGGTTGGGCGAGTGTCTGACCACCCATGCTTATTTTGTGCCTTGCCGGTCTTAATAGTTGCTCACTCTACCACTTGCTTCGGACATTCTGTTAAAGGCCATATGTAGGATGTTTGTGCTTCAATGTGTTTGCGTGTGCATCTGAGAGCGTACGTACGTCTGTTTGCACACACACATCTGTGTGTGTATTTGTGAGTGCGCCTGCCCATCCGCTTGATCGTGTTTGCGTGTGCTGTGTGCGCGCGTGTGTGTCTCTGTCCGTGTGTGCGAGCGAATGTGTTGGGTTTGCGGTGGGATTTTTTTCGTTTGTGTCACAGTTGCCATTCTCAGTGCCACACCGGATCCGCTCGATGAACCGCCAGAGAGCCGAGAGGACGCTGTCGGAGATAAATTGTGAGCCCCGCTAACCACAACATGGCTAAGTAGGTCATTGTCGTTTGTTTGGCTTTTGTCACTTTGGTGACCCAGGTGTTTACCTCGAATGAGGCTCGTACCGGTCTCTTGGCTTTTCATCTGGTGAAAGGAAATAAACTAAACTCTTCTAAAAAAACACCTGCAATCAAACAACTTGGTTGATCGGATAAGAGTCGGAATTGTCGCTTCATAAGGACAGGTGCAGCAATGTGGTACAAGTAGATGAGCAGTACTGACAATCTTGCAAAATGTATGTCTTGCAACTCTTCAGCACTCAGCACAGCCAAGCAAATGAAATTGTTTCTTGTACAAGCGTCCAACAAGGCAGACATTATCGTTTTAACTTGCTGGTAAGTAAAATAACCCAACAAATTAAGCGATTATTCCATGAGCCCTTGATGTTTCACCGCACCACCTTAGCTTCACTTCGCTTCCCTTCCCATCTCTCGCCCAGTCGACCAAATGAAGTTCAACCTCCCTCTGCGCAAGGAGACGGAGCCCAACCACGACACGGTAAGAAGCCCACGAGTGCTTGTCCCCCTCGCTCCGCTTGGCACGATGTACACGCACTCATGCTCGGTGGCCTCTGCAGATCGGCACCATGGCGAGCTCGGAGCTCATGCACACGAGAGGAGAGTCGGGGGCGAGGGTTGTGAGGGTGAAGGTGTGAGTTAGAGAATGTCGATGATGGCCCGACTGGGTCGAGTGGCACGAGGACACTGACAGGGCGACTATCTTCTCCCTTCGTATAAAGAATTCAGGTCTCCACGGCCTCCCATATGGCTTGAATAAAATAAATCACCTGGCATCGGATAAAGCGGATGAAGATGGATGGATGGACCTGATTTATGGAAATTCCACCGTAATTGTTATTTTGTTGTTCAAGTGTAATTGCGTACGGCGCTTTGTGTGAAAGGTGCTTAGAAATGTAAATGTTTACGGCTCTGAAAAGAAAGCCCATTTTGTGACATTCCAAATCCTTTTAATTTAATTGCAAATTTCACAAATTTAAAGGTGAAGTTAGATTCTCACCAGGGATGGAGGGTGTTCCCTAAATGTCATGCTTTTTAAACAGGGCCCTACAGTATGAGCAAGAAAGAAATAATAATTTCATTTTAACCGGTGATCATCAAAATATTAACTTGTAGCCTCAAGGAGTGTCTCAAGAACTCTGTGAATAATAATAATTGCATTCATAGAGCTCTTTTCACCCGAGGGTCACAAAGCGCTGCACAGAGCACAAATCGATGCGCGCCACCAGCTCCACGCCAATGTAAATTAACTTCCCGTGCCGTATTTTTTTAAACTTCACAAAAGGTTTAATATTAACTTTTTATGTTAAAACATTTGCGTTGTTCAGTGGCGTGTGAATTTATTCATCAAGACATTTCTCTCTGCATTGTTTGTGTTTCATCACCAGTGGCGCATTGGCACTGCGCTTTGTGTGCGTCTGCGGTTGTGGATGCTGGGGTGCAGCGAGAGTGGGCTTTTCTGTGCCAGGGGGGCTGAGTGGCCTTGTTTTTTTTTTAAACCCCCGCAAATGCACTTAGCCGGGCGGCGCTGTGTTTCAGTGTTTATTTTTTTACGAAATCCACCGTCACAATGTTATTTATTTTATTGTGTCGGTTTATTTTTGGCTTCGATTGTTTTGCGCGATGCCACCGCTGGCGCCGCCCTCGGCGCAACTTTGCCACAACGCATTTGGTCACAGATTTGTGCGCGCTCGCGTGCGATTATCCAGCTGTCACGTCGCGGAGCTGGGCGGCGCGCAGGCGAGCAGCCGATGGCGGGGTTGGGCGGACAACATTGGGGGGGTGGGAGGTGGGGGGGTGCTGTGAGTTTGAGGGGGAAGCAGAGCCGAGGCGGCGGTGCTCGCTAATGGTCCACTCGGGGGGGTGGGGGGGGGTGTGCAGGCGACCCATGTCGTGTGTCTGAGAACCTAGACGTGGCCCCGAGTGGCAGCCAGTCTGGTGCAATGGCTCTGCACGGAGCTCGCTCGCAGCTGCACCGCCGAGTCCAGTTTCCTGCCAATTACAGTTATTTCTGATTGTACCGGCGGCGTCACAGTTATGAGATGGAAGGGATCTCCACGCAGAGATTTCACAGCATCAGCTTGCGTTTTATGGGGCGGCACGGTGGCCCAGTGGATAGCGCTGTGCCTTTCTGTGTGGAGTTTGCGAGCTCTCTCCCCGTGTCCACGTGGGTTTTCGCCGGGCACTCCGGTTTTCTCCCACAGTCCAAAAAACACGCTGCTGCATAGGTTAATTGACTTGCAGACTAAATTTCCCGCAGTGCCCGGTGATGGACTGGCGTCCCATCGTGGTTATATTATCCCTGTCTTGCGCCCTGTGTCTGCCGGGATAGGCTCCGGCTCACCGTGACCCTGTGCAGGACTAAGCGGTTTCTGACAATGAGATGAGATGAGCTTGCATTTTAGATCTAACAGAACCACTTGTGATGATGTCAACGTCTTTAGCCGCACGAGGAGGCTGTGTCCTTTCAGCGTGTTCAGCACGTGTCAAGCTGCAAGCTAAATTTCTGAGTGCCGAATTTATCCAAATTAAATGAAAAGCCAAATGTAACGCACCGTTTGTGATTGAGTTTAAAACCAAATTCAATGTGAGTGGCTGACACCCAGATTAAAAAAAAAACACACACATCTCAGCAGTGGTGGCTCATTGCCCTGACAGAACAGTAGACCTCCAGCCCTTGCCAAGTTTCTTCACTGATAACTGGTAACATTGACGTATATCTAAACCAGCACCGTTGTTTTTTTTTTATATATATATCGAGACCCATTATTAACTAACATCTGTTGAATTTCATAGAGATCTCCCCACAAGGTAGATTCTATGCCGTGAGACTGCATCTCATCGGGTTTTTTTTTCTCCAAATCAATCAAGCTTTGCAGAATACCAACGTTCTTATTGCGTTATTGGAGGTAATAGACGCGGAGGTGGGGGAGGAGTTGGTCTATAACGTAGTTGTAGACCTCATCTCATCTCACTGTTAGAAACCGCTTAGTCCTGTGCAAGGTCGCGGTGAGCCGGAGCCTATTCCGACAGACACAGGGCGCAAGGCAGGGATATACCCACGATGGGACGCCAGTCCATCACCGGGCACTGCGGGCAATTTGGTCTGCAAGCCAATTAACCTATGCAGCAGCTTTTTTTTGGGACTGTGGGTGGAAACTGGAGTGCCTGGCGAAAACCCACGCGGACACGGGGAGAGAACATGCAAACTCCGCACAGAAAGGCACCCGAGCCGAGATTCGAACCCGGGACCTTCTTGCTGTGAGGCGACAGCGCTACCCACTGGGCCACAGTGCCGCCCATGCATGTGTCGAGTCATCTTTTGTTGTGCATAGTACCCACATATATGAAGGAGCAATAGGCACTACACACACACACACACTGTGCCTGAGGATGCCTCTAACGTGTGAGGCGAAACGTCGCGAGGAGAGGAGAGAGAGCCATCGACGCGGCTGTCCCGAGAGAGCAGCTTTTCGAAGCAATCATCAAAATTAAACTCTCACAAATTAAACTTTTTCGTTCCCCCATGTGAAAACACGTCGTGGTTTAGGGTATAATGGTCCCTGCCATGCGAATGTTCAATTTCCTCCACTGTGTTACAGCAGCCAACGGAGGCTCTGTTTACATGGACAAGAGTAACTGTCATCATGGGCGAGAACTCTGTGGCAAAGAGATACATATCAATGGTTGATCATTTGTCAAACTTGTTGTGCCCCCCTCTCTACTAACGTGGCTGCACCCCACCCACACGTTCTCTTGAACCGATATTCTCCCGTTGAGTTGTTTCAATGCTCTGCACCCGCTCGCGGCGACACGAGTACCACCGCCTGACCGGAAGCTGTGGTTCTGATCCCGCTTTCCCTGTGATGCGGTGTTTGTGTCGCGACAGGACGTACAGCAGGGGAGCTACGAGTGCAGGCCTCTGTGGGCCCAGAGCGCGGGAGGAGACCTGTGAGTAGCTCCGGGATGCGCGTGCGTGCGCGTGAGCTCGAGGCCCAAGGCTTTACCTCCTCCTCCGCCGCCGCTCCCCGCTATTCGCTCCTAATCCTTGCCCCCCACCCCCCCCCNNNNGGAGCCTGCTAAAGTCCGTCGAGGAGGAGCTGAAACAACGGTAACACACGCCACTCGTGCCACCCATGCCCACCCGGCCTGCAGAGCCCCACGTGGGCAGGCCGAGGTGGATTGTGCGCAAGTTCGAGGTTCAAGGGGAACCGTGCGCTCGGCTCCCAAAGTATTCAAAACTGTGTCCGATCTAGTTTCGTGGAACAAGATACACAGTTCATTGTTTAGAAAATATAATTTTCATTATTAGCCTGCTTTAAATTTCAATTTGATATCATGCTACAGCGATATAGATATTTGTGATCATTGCCAAAAGAGAGTCTACATTTTCAAGCATATTTTGAGAACGATTTTTTTAAATTTTCAGGCAGAATTCTAGGTAATTCACTTGTAATCGGGTTTTTTTTTTTTAAACCACACGTTTTGTACCATTGACATTTAATCATCACAGCCAGCAGCATGGTCAGGTGTCGATGGTCCATGTGCAGCAGTGAGCTCATTAACACAATCACCGGTGCAGCCTGCCTCCGCAAAAGCCCAGTGCTTATTTTTCATTGTTGGTGGAATTCACTACACGTGCTTTCAGCAGCGCTCGTGCGTAATTGGTCTCGGGCCCAGTCCCGAAGGCTGGCTGCGGATAGCGGGTAGACCCAGGTCCTTTTCCCCGTGCCCTCCCTCCTTGTCGCTTGTGTGCCGAGCCTGAGTGTACAAAAAAACCTGCACCTGAGGGGCCTCGGCTGTATCCCACACGCCTCCCTGATGACCTGCTCTGGGGGCCCAGCTACCATTTCCTGGCGATGCGGCGCCATTGATTTAAATTACCGTGCACTTATTCCAACTACGCCTGTTACTATCAAACGAAATGTTATTAGAGATAAATATGTACGAGTTTAATACCTTGACATTTTTCTTTTATTTTAATGGTCACACATGTCTTGTAGTATTTCCGCCACAGTGTTCGGTTTGATAACATTTTTTTCTCATCTCATCTCATTATCTGAAACCGCTTAATCCTATATAGGGTCA
>JAZEWT010000004.1:2034525-2048856 GCA_036362905.1 Mordacia mordax
GAAGGTTTTTAACTTCGTTCAAAATTATTTTCCTTTTTTTTTCGTCCAAATTGAACATAAGTGGGTTTTCTCATATCATCTCATTGTCAGAAACCGCTTTGTCCTGTACAGGGTCGCGGTGAGCTGGAGCCTATCCCGGCAGACACAGGGCGCAAGGCAGGGATATATCCACGATGGACCACCAGTCCATCACCGGGCACTGCGGGCAATTTAGTCTGCAAGCCAATTAACCTATGCAGCAGCGTGTTTTTTGGACTGTGGGAGGAAACCGGAGTGCCCGGCGAAAACCCACGCGGACACGGGGAGAGAACATGCAAACTCCACACAGAAAGGCACCCGAGCCAAGATTCGAACTCGGTGAGTTTTTTTGTTGTTGTTCTGAAACGCACCCAAGCGTTTGTAAGCTCGACAGTGCCATTCATTTTGGCCAATTTTAAAATGTTCTGGAACGACCACGTGTTTTCAACGACGGAGCGCCCTGCGTCTGCAGCGTAAATTCCACCGTCGTTCAGAAACGTCCACAAGAGACGTTTAAAAGTTTCCGCAGTGTCTTAAGAACTTCGAATTGAAAACCAGAAATCTCTCTGGGGCAATTTTAGTTGCGAATAAACAACGTAGAAATGCGTGGTTAAGTGACCACTCCGGCGCCGCACCAGCCCTGTGTCTTGCACGTGTGCCGTCGTGCTTTCGTTTATCTGCGTTTCCACCCCAGTTTAACGTCGGTGTTGGTGTACTCGTTACAGCAGTGTTAACTCGTATGTAGATTCTTTATCGTGAAGTTACGACCCAAGACGTAGTTGGGATTTTAATATCATTGCAGTTTGTATTTTTTGCATTATCAGTATCATTTGCTCGGCTTGTTTATTGTATATTCTTCTAACGACGCTAATTGTTTTCGTTTCGTTTCATTGTTGGTTGTACGTTTTGGCTGCGCTCGGAACTCTCGTTCAGACCGTCTTTCGTTACGCACATATGACGTAGTCTTACTGCGTCAGCAGCCCACGCGTCGTGTCAGGTTGCGCGTGGTCGTAAACGCAGCAGCGCACGATGCGTCGCCGCGTCACACGAGACCGCATTATATTTATTAGAGCCGGAGGCGGAACACTAAGTTACTGGAGCCGAATCAGCTGTGCTGTACATTACTCCCTCTGCCGGTCACCCGTGAACACATCTTTGGCAATACCTGTTGAGTACTGACTTTATTAGCCCGTTCTGGAGCCCTTCGAAGGCTGTGCGTGCATCTGTGAAAGTGGTCGCCAGAGGTTTGGCTGATTAGTGGAGCTGTGCATAAAGGACCTTGTTCTAGACGTACGGTACTAAACCCTTAATGACTCGGTGTGTTCAGATCAAAACAAATACATTTCGTAGGTGGAGCCAAGTGGGATAATTGAGAGGTGGATAAGATATGACGTTGGAAGGGTATGTAGTTAGCATTTGTTGAAATCAAGTCGGAGTCCTTGGAGACGTGTTACCTTTGCGCGGAATACTTGGCAATAAATTCATGCAACAGTATAATATAATCCAAATCACGAATTGACGAGCTGTCAAGATTGGGGCGTTACTCTTGGATTCAAGAACCGCGTCTTGTTGGTCACTTTGGGGCATGTAGAGTGCAGCGTGCGTGGGACAGACGCAGCTCGTTCTGTTTCCGCTTCCACACAACTTAATTTCAAACGGGGAAAAATACGTGGACGCTGGGGCGGTGAATCCAGGCACGGGATACTCTACATTTAAAAACGTCACCGCCAAGCAGTGCTCAAGACCTGTCCGTGTGACCATGACGTGTCCCTTGTGGCTCACGGCCCCAATGACGGCATTAGTTCGTGGTTCGTGGGGCCAGAGAGTTCAGCGAACCAGCGGTGCCATTGCTCCTGCAGGTTCCCTGTGGACCAAGTTGAAATGTTTAAAAAAAAAAATCGCGATCCACGAGTGGGCCGCGAGTGCCACCTAGGTGGAGCCTTGAGGTGCAAAAGGTTGAGAACCCCTGTTTAAAAAGTATTCTGTGCGCTCAAATTGTAGCGATGAAACCTAGGTCGCCCTTGAGAGAGAGCGTTTTATGTGTCCTCATGAGTTTTTCTTAATCTCCTGGTTAAACGAAGAATGCTGTCTGGCTGATAAAATAACTGATTGGGGGAGAATGAGTTCGTCACATATGTAATAATTATGCGTGTATTCTGGCCGATAGAATCGATTTCCAGTGATGAATTGTTACATGGGTATACATAGTGGGATATGGGTGTAATGGTACCGAACAAAGTGGGTACAAACATGTTAACTCACGTGACCTTTAATCGTGGCGTTAGAATCGTCAGCTTGGTAACACGACTCCGCGTTAACCACGACATTAACCAGAGCAGCTTATAGTACGGAGGTAGGTAACCACCTACCCGCTGTGGCTCTGGGCGTGAGCACGTCATTAGAAAAGTGCCTCGTCATTCAGAATGAAGCAACTTCAATTGAAACGACTTCAAAAAGGGCCTTTGCTTTTATCACGTCTCCACGACAGAGAGTTCCAGGCAATTTGGCGAATGAGCGGCACTGCTGTGTTGTGGTTGTTTATGTGCCAGCCTCATGGCAAGTCACGTGTCGTGCATTGCACAAAAAGCTGCACTCCAAGACTTGTCAGAGGCTGCGAGAACATTGAACTGTGTACATACTGTTGGCTCTGTTGGGCTTACATCGCAGGCTTTTCCCACAACTCAGTGTGACCATAAAATGTTTGACTCGTGTAAAATGTGATATGTCTATAATTCACAGCCATTGCTTTTGGTCATTTTAAGATAATACATTTGTGGTTCACTTTAACGTATTCTTTTTTCACTATCTCAACAACAACCGCCATTCACCACGAAGTGGCGGTGATGTCACCGCAACGCCTGTGCCAGGCCATGTGCACTTTGCGGTCACATGCACTTTGCGGCCACATGAAGTGTTGTAGGCTCGCCAACAGGTCACGGTAGAGACTCGTTGTGAGCCTTGCTCCTGCCCTCTGTTGTTGGAGGGCGACTGCCTCCAATTGTCCCGTAGCGTCCAGGTCCCTCATGTGCCACATCAGTCCATATCTTCTCTAGCCCGTGCAGCGCACGATTAAACCCTCTCTCCAGCGAAACAAGCTGCTTAGGCATACTGTGGCCGGGCATGCGGGCTATGCGACTCACTCACCGCAGCCTCGCCTGCCGGAGGCGCTCACCTATGGAACCTTGTCCAGATCTTTCGCCAATTTGTGAGCTCCTCACACAATCCAACCTGGTTAAACCCAGCATGGATCGTAGCCTGGCAAGTTGGAAAGTTTCAAAACGGCGGAGATGTTCCGCCGGGGTTGTCTCGCAAGCATAAAGACGCTAGTGGCACGACTGCAGCTGAGAAGACCCGAAGCTTCATGTGGAGCGTTACCGGCCAGGCAGCTTCCACACAGTATTACACAGCCAATGAAAAGGTAATGCCACCCAACTGATTCGGAGTGGGACCTTCACAGCTAAACCGAAACTGACCATAAGCACACTGTGTAGGTATGCAAACTTCTCCATAACTACACAGCTCATGGAGAGCTGAGCAAGTGGAGTATTTGATGGCACAAAATACCCAGGCAGGTGCTTGATTTTGGTGGGGCTGATGGTAAGACTCCCACCTCATTGTGGCATGCTCCAAGTTCAACAGTAGAGCCTCAAACCCTTGCTCAGAGTGAGCGGCAATTAAAAGAGCGTTGGCATACGCAACATTGTTGGCCAATAGAGATCCCACCCTTGACCGCACTCGGGTATTGATCAGTCTCCCATTGTAGCTGTAGCAGATGGAAATTCCACTGGTATATCCGTATAAAGACTCTCGAACTAGAGTCCAAAAATATATTATATAATGTAGGAAGCCAGAGGGCGTCGCTGTCGCGCCCCAAGGTGAATAGGGAATGGCTCCCGACTTCCGACCAAGCAGCTTTATCCGGGCTTGCCCACCATCATGAAGGTCCTTCATGTCAGTGAACAATCAGGTTCACTGAATTCACGAAGAACAACCCACAGCACTGGCCTACTGATGGTATCGTAGGCCTTGATCAGGTCAATGAAGCAGAGATACCGGTTCTGCTTGAATTCCTTATACATTTATTGTAGCAGGTGGACACAGAATATGGCGTCTGTGCCAGATTGCCCCGGCCTGAAACCACAGTAGGATTCCGCAAGTCTCTCCTCAGTGTGCCTGGCAAGGCGATGTTGAATAATCCTTGCAACTTTACCGGTGCGCCGAGCGAGATGCCGTGGTAATTGTATCAATCGATGGGGGACCGCTAGGAATCCTTCCATTCCTACGGAATATATCCTGTGCGCCATACGTGATTGTCATATCGGGTAGTCTGCAGACAAACGCTACATTCCTTCAGCATTTCACTTGGGAGATCATCTCTGCCCAGTGCTTTTGGTGGTCTCAGACTCTGGATCGCCTGATGTACTTCATCTACAGATGGCACCCCCGCCAGTCACTCAGAGGATATGGCTACTTCTTCCATTGAGACATCGCAGCCCCAGCAGGGTCACCCCCATATTGTCTCATGTTATCTGAACTGAAGGAGTCCCCCTCCACCAAGACCTCACAGAAGTGCTCTACAAACCTGCGAACTTGTTTCTGGGGGTCAGAGATCGGATGGCCATTTTCCCATTTAAGAGAGGTAAATTAATTGGTACGGCGTTGTCAGTCGTTTGATGGAATTAAAAGTGATTTGTGATCGTTATCTCAGAACACACAAGTATAAACGTGCATCTGTGAATGCATTAAGGCATCTCTTTTGAGTACTGTTGAGCGTCTGAGCTTCACTTTAAACAAGTTCAAGGCATTGTTTGCTGTTTAATATACTCAGTTCAGCCACGTGGATCTATTTTGAAGGCTAACGCAACTCTGTGCCGAATTACGATGAAGAGCTTTCCCACGAGCCACGAGGCAAATGTGTCCCGTGCATGCCTATACAAGATTCAGTGCTGCTGCCAGCATGCATGAATCTCCACGCCGTCATGATGAGTATGCAGAACCTGTCCGTGTGACTCCACCACCGCTCTCGCCCATTCGAGTTGAAATGACAAAAATAAGCATTAATAAGGTGCAAAAGTTCTCGATTTGTGTGCAGTTCATATGCAGTGATTGCGATTGGGTGGCTTGTCACTAATCATACATTAAGTGATGGTGAACGGTCCTTCACGTGCTCTTATAGCTAAATCCAAATTGGTTGCTACTCGTACACTTTTGCATTTTTGACACATTTGAATTGTACCTAAAACACTATACAAAAATATGGTTTAAGTTCAGTAGACTAAAGTTGACATTGCAACATGCTAATTGTATTAATTGCTGTGGTAGCATTTTTAAAAAGCAGTCGAAGATGCCTAAATCGCTTTTGGTGGCACTGTAAATGTAACCGTAACTCGTAGCAGTGCTGAATATACGCGAGTACGGGTGACGCCAGTGATGTGAACGCTTGGGACGTTTGATACTAGAAGCTCCGAATACTTTGCACTGAGTCACGGAAACTTCAGACTTTATAGATTTGCATCTAGAATTAAAGCCTGAAATTTGCATCGCGCGGTGGTGTACAATTAGTGGTGATGGCGATGTAGACCCTTGATTTTGACTGTTGAGACTAAAATATGTGGAATGGTGCCATCGAATGCCTCTGCTACTGCTCATCTGTAACAGAAAAAGCCCGATGACTACACAACTTGTTTAATCTTTTTTTTAACAAACCGCGCGATTAAAACGTGAAGAATAAACCCCAGTTTGTCGCTCGCCTCTTTTCCTTATCTTGGAAATCCCCAGGAACACCCGAATCCTGTCAGCGCGCGAGGCTGATGGCAGCGAAACCAGCGTCTCGTGGGTTCCTCTTTTGCGAGGTCATAGTCTAGGAGACGCACTCTGATCCAGCTGACAAAGGGTCACGTCCTCCACTTCTTGGAATGTCACTGTACTCAGTGCGACTCCCTTGGTCCAACTCATGTGGCGGCAGAGGACCATTGTCTGCAAAAAGTTGGTGGAAAAACACAGCCCCTGCCTTTTCGATAAATTCTTAAATATTTTGGTGGCAAATGTTTTTTTTTTAATAGGTTTCGTTTCTGGCCACAACGCAAACACTAATGGCAAATTACATGTCAACCTGTCTTTTTTTGTTGACTTGAGAATTGCTCTTAAATGCTGTTTCGGGATAACCGTGTCGAGCGTTCCTGCGTTTCACCGCCCATATTCGAGGTACCATCAGCCTGATGATGCTCCCAACGTGGAAGGCAAAACGTCACAGAGGAACGACCTACAGGGCTCTCGTGAGACAGCGGCTTTCTATTGCAATTCTCACACATCGAGCCGTGAAATCCTACATCAATAACAGACCTGGTCTGAATTGTGTGCTCTGGTGTGAGTTTGGATGTAGTCAATATACACACCGAAGATGCAAACGGCAATGGGGTGTGTGATGCTGGCCTTACCACCCTCGTATCTCAAGACGACTTTCATTGGTCCCAGCTAAAGCATTTACTGGGTGGCACGGTGGCCCAGTGGGTAGTGCTGTCGCGTCACAGCAAGAAGGTCCCGGGTTTGAATCTCAGCTCGGGTGCCTTTCTGTGTGGAGTTTGCGTGTTCTCTCCCCGTGTTGGCGTGGGTTTTCGCCGGGCACTCCGGTTTCCTCCCACAGTCCAAAAAACATGCTGCTGCTTAGGTTAATTGGCTTGCAGACTAAATTGCCCGCAATGCCCGGTGATGGACAGGCGTCCCATCGTGGGAGTATTCTTGCCTTGCGCCCTGCGTCTGCAGGGATAGGCTCCGGCTCACCGCGACCCTGTAGAGGACTAAGCGGTTTCTGACAATGAGTTGAGATGAGAAAGCATTTACTCTTGTAGTTTATAGGCAGTAAAATGAGATATTTGTAAGAACAACCCAAAAAAACAAACAAACAGCACATACAGGTTCAGATGTGCTGTGTCCTGCACTGGCCTATTCAAGTTTGAAGATCGGTTCGTGAAAAGAAACGGAACGTAAAAGTTATGGTCAAGTACATCGCTAAGTTGCGTACATAGCTTGAATATATTTTAATATTAAAGCAGTAACTTCACGAAATTGCGATGATAGTGCACTTCTATGACTTTCACAAACTGTTTTCTCTTACCGTTTGAAACTCATTTCAGATAGCCCATGCACATATCTCGAGGGGGCACATTGTTGCTGGACGGCACCTCCATCACGCCCCACCAATTTCTCATTAAATAATTTCTTGCACCACGCTCACACTTTCCGTCCCGCCAAGGCAGAAGCATGACCGTTCATGTGGTGCCACTCTCCACGTAACCGCACGCGGCATACGGCGGCCGTTGCAACACCGCCGTGGAACACTTGCGGGGGTTAATGCTAAATCACTTCCTGTTTGTGCGCTCCGCAGTGAGCGGCTTGGCCGCGTGTGTGAAGGACCGTGCGCAACACCCTGTGCGGTGATCGTCAGCGTTGACGCCACTCTCAGACGTACACTTATTAACGCAGTGCACTGCACAGTCAATCCAACGACTGTGAAAAAGGGACAAGGCCTGCTAACAGAATCCTTTACACAAAAGTATAAAAGCATCTGACGTACGAACATGTCAGGCCAGAGCGATGATCAGTTTTTCGGGGCTGTACTTCGATTACAACAGCCGATGGCCCTGGCTTAAAAGTTCTCCGATTAAGGCTTCCCATGAAGCAGTCCGATGTGTTATTTCACTTAACGCTGCACTATTAGGCGACCGCCAGTGCACCATGCAGTGCCGTCAGCAGGCCCCTGTGTCGGGCTTACGTGTAGGGCTGACTGGCAGCTTGCTCCAAAAACGAACAAGCGGATCCTGCGGGCGCAGTTTACAGGATCCGCTCGTTCAACCGTCATTCGTGGTTAAGTGCTCAGTGGTGCCGCCGCCCTGGTGATCGCGGCTCTCTGGGACCTCCCCGGCACCACCTTTGCTGCCGCCGCCGCCGCCGCCGCTGTTGCTGCCGCCGCCGCCGCTGCCGCCGCCGCCACCATCGTGCAGACCGACGAGGCGAGCGCTGGCCTCCCAGAGCTGCTGCGCCACCTCCTCGTCATTGGCCTTTGGGCCAGGGTCGGTTTGCCACATCCCATCGAAATATCGGCCCGACACATCCTGCAGCTCCTCGGACACGGCGAGGTTTATGCTGGGCTGGGCGCCAAGCCGCGGGGAACGCACCACTAGCGAGAAAAACGGGCCTGTTGTGGAACCGTGAGACAATGACGGGTGCACGGTTAACGGAATCATCTCATTGTCTGAAACCGCTTAGTCCTATACAGGGTCACGGTGAGCCGGAGCCTATCCCGGCAGACACAGGGCGCAAGGCAGGGATACACCCAACGATGGGACGCCAGTCCATCGCCGGGCACTGCGGGGCAATTTAGCCTGCGAGCCAATTAACCTATGCAGCAGCATACTTTTGGACTGTGGGAGGAAACCGGAGTACCCGGCGAAAACCCACGCGGACACGGGGAGAGCATGCAAACTCCACACAGAAAGGCACCGGAGCCGAAAGATTCGAACCCGGGACCTTCTTGCTGTGAGGCGACAGCGCTACCCACTGGGCCACCGTGCCGCCCTTTAACGGAATCAGTTAATTGGAATTTATGTACTTCTGATGATTGCTTCGAAAAGCTGCTCTCTCGGGACAGCCGCGTCGTTCGCTTCCTCTCTCCACCTCGCGACGTCTCGCCCCGCGAAACGTCGCCTCGTTAGAGGCATTCTCAGGCCTGAGGATGTCCCTAACAAAGCAATCATCATGCATCGAGATGTGAAAACATACATCATTACTTTATGTACTTCTGTATTAAAACTACAGATTTAAGCGATATTTTAAAATGTTGCTAGGAAAACCATCTTTACTATTTGCCATAATATTAAATATATATATATATGTTGTGGGCGGCGCGGTGGCCCAGTGGTTAGCGCTGTCGCCTCACAGCAAGAAGGTCCCGGGTTCGAATCTCTCGGCTCGGGTGCCTTTCTGTGTGGAGTTTGCATGCTCTCCCCGTGTCCGCGTGGGTTTTCGCCGGGCACTCCGGTTTCCTCCCACAGTCCAAAAAGCATGCTGCTACATAGGTTAATTGGCTCACAGGCTAAATTGCCCCGCAGTGCCCGGCGATGGACTGGCGTCCCATCGTCGGTATATCCTTGCCTTGCGCCCTGTGTCTGCCGGGATAGGCTCCGGTTTCACCGTGACCCTGTATAGGACTCAGCAGTTTCAGACAATGAGATGAGAGATATATATGTTGTATTTGGTCAGCAAGGTGGCGCATTGAGTAGCGCTGTCGTCTCACAGCAAGAAGATTCCGGGTTCGATTTCCGGCTCGGGTGCCTTTGTGTGTGGAATTTGCATGTTCTTCCCACGTACTGATAACGAATGAGTAAATATTGCAAATTTTAGCTGCTGTAATTGCTCATTTTCATTCAATTAATTATTGTTTTGTTATTTGCAATCTGAATTTTAAAAATTCATATTGGTTTACTTAAATTAGCCTGTGCAGCACTTTGATATTATTCTTCAGTAAGAGTGCTGTATAACACATTATCATTATTATTAATTTGTGAATTAACCCCTCAATAAGGGCAACACTTGCTAAATTCCAGCCAGATTGAGACAAGGTTTATAAAAGCAAAATATAATTTTAGCGTAATAACATCTATGGAGTAACTACAAGATGATTGTGCGATCAATCAGCAACTAATAATAATAATTTTACATTTAGAACGCGCACATATTCATTCGCTGTCGAAGGTATTCATTCGACAGAGAACGCGGGGATCGAACCTGCTCCGGCGAGACCATTCTTTCTGCGAGGCACAGGTGTTACCACTGCGCCACCCTGCCGCCCATGACAAATGGGTTTTGCTGTCCAGACCCACCGAGCACGGAGCTGGAGAAGGCCGACTTGTGCATGCCCGTGTGCCGACCCAGCGATGTGTTGGAAACTCCTGGGTTAACGCTGTTCACCGTCACCCCTGTGCCTGCACGCCACGTACAGACACCAGCGCGGCATGCACACCCATCGCTGTTGTGTTCGACACTGCAATCGGGCCTGAAAGACCACCAAGCTTACGCACTTCCCAAAGACATCCGGATACTGCACAGTTTGTGGATGGCACTCCCATAATCACACACCATAGAAAGTAACACAAATAATGGTCCTGAACCAATAATGATAAATGCACATTCCCATGGCAGAAACCATTCACTTCACGAAAGAACCTTTGCTGACTGGCTACAAAATAATAATCGTTATTTACGTCAGTGATTATTCATTTCATCGTATTGTCAGAAACCGCTTAAACTTGTACAGGGTCGCGGTGAGCCGGAGCCTATCTCGACATATATAGGGCGCAAGGCAGGAATATACCCACGATGAGACGCCAGTCCATCACCGAGAACTGAGGGCAACTAAGTTTGCTAGCCAATTAACCTATGCAGCAGAATGTATTTTGGACTGTGGGAGGAAACCGAAGTGCCCAGCGAAAACCCACGCGGACACGGGGAGAGAACACGCAAACTCCACACAGAAAGGCACCCGAGCCGAGATTCGAACCCAGGACCTTCTTGCTGTGAGGCTACAGCGCTACCCATTGGGCCACCATGCCGCTCATCAGTGATTATTATTATTATTATTTAGAAGACGTCCTTATTCAGGGCAACTTATATCATTATAGAGGTGTAGTGAGGAAACCACAAAGAGGTGAGGGGAAGGCAGCCATGCATTCAGCTGGCGCCAACATTTGCCAGACACTGCTTATCCCCGACGACAAAAGCCGCAAGGCGGGGGAACACCCAGGATGTGACGCCAGTACGTCGCAGGGCACATTTTTTGGGGCAATTTACTCAACAGGCCAATTAACCTCGGCAGGAGCGTGTCTTTGGATGGTGGGAGGAAACTGGAATACCTGGTGAAAACCCACGCAGACACGGGGAGAGAGGACATGCAGACTCCACGCAGAAAGGCACCCGAGCCGGAAATCGAACCCGGGACCTTCCTGCTGTCATGCGACAGCGCTACCCACTGCGCCACTGTGCCGCCCAGTAATGATGCGCAGTTCACGACACGGGTCTCAACGCGCAACCTCGACTTTGAAGGACCGGCGGCAGGCTGTGCCGACGCGAGCACAACGAAAAGCGCCATTCGTCGTGCGTGACACAGAGTGCCCGGCCACACCACCTTGCAGCCTCTTGCTGAGCTCGAGCGAGAAGAGCACATTGGCAAGCTTGCTGTCGCAGTAGGCAAGCTTGGAGTTATACTTGCGCTGCTCCCAGTTGAGGTCGGTGAGGTCGAGACGTGCGGCCACTAGAGCGAGCGAGGACACGTTGATGATACGGCTCGGGGCTGATGCACGCAGTTTCTCCAGCAGAAGGTTCGTCAGCAGGAAGTGGCCTGTGGAGGCATTGCCCAATCGAGACTGTAAAAAAATCCCAACTAAACCATCACAACTCCGATGAAACCACCACAACACCGACCAGATATTCTAAACCCTGGATAAGGGTGTCTGCTAAATAATAACTAATAATAATAATAACCAAAGCCCCTAAAAGAATTCAATAAAGAGTTGGAACCGTCACTTTCTTGACAAGACTATTTTCAAGCATCATCCATTCTACATCTGAACATTTTCCACATACGTTATGGAATAACACTCGCACATACGTAGGTGTATGTTGACAATCTACTTGCTCTACTGCCAACCGCAAGATTCATACTGCTGCAGCTCACCTAGGTGGTTGACTCCGAACTGCATCTCGAACCCATCCGCTGTCTTGCTGTGTGGACACCGCATCACAGCCGCGTTGTTGACCAGAATGTGAACGTTTTTCTCATCTGCAGAGGCATCGATATCCACAGTGTGAGTGTAACAACAATAATCAGACACTGCCCTTTGTCAATATAAATAGCCCTTCAGGATGAAGGGCTATTTATGCCACGTTGCTCTTGGGGGGAGACCCAGGGACCAGTTCAGACATCACCCACCACTGATGTTTCCATGGCCAGGAATCGAACCTGGGTGCACTGGTTATAGACAATCCATGTTCCTATCCAGAGGCTAAAGTACATTAATACAAAATATATAAAAGTTACTTTGGTGATGGGTCTTTAGGTGAACGTTTACGATTTGCAAATGTGCAGTTTTTGTTAAAAAAATCATGAAGGTATCTAATCAAGCAGGGCTATCTTTTGACACCAAGACTTGACTGTCGACAACAATGTTAATAACATCACAAATTTACCCAGGAAAGCTTCACTGATTTCAAAGGCTCTTTTTTTTTATCCGAATGATCCGGCTTTGGATGTTAGGTCAGTTACCATTCGAGTAACTGTGCAAATGGTAGTAAACTCGTGGCAATAAAAAGCCTATTCATGCAGGGAAGACACCCCAAAGTCGATCAAGGTATGTTAGCGACCTCACCTACCGCGCCGTCTAAAAATACGTTGCATACGGGGTTGATGGTGACGGGGCGTGGAGTGCGCAGCGGCACGGTGTGCGGGGCACCTTGGTTGACGCGCGCCGCAAAGTCTCGCACGGAAGCGAGCGAGGCGAGGTCAAGGTGGCGCGCCACCACGCGCCCGTTCAGCGTCTCCCCGCGAATCTCCCGCGCCGCGTCCTCGCACGCCGCATCGTCGCGGCACGCCAGGATCACCCGCGCTCCTGCATGCACCCTCAGCGCGCGTGCACAAAAACCCATGCCACAAAAAATGTACCCTTCACGAGTGTGAGTGCGGCGGTTTAAAATTGGGATGGGCCCTTGTCCGAGGAATGAAACATAGAACGGGTAACCTTTCGATTTCTCCTCTCTTCATAGCCCTATACGTAGGCCACGGAGACAACAGCATCGTCTGTACGAGTGGAATTACTTCTGCAAAGCACTGCAAGACTTCTAAGAGCATAGGCGCCTGAGTTAGCACCAGCTCATTCACCCTCCACCGAAACGATCGGTGTAGCGTAGAGCTACAACAGCGTTCTGTAGCGGTGTAGCACGATGCGCAGGCGGCATGGCGTTGGCACGTGCCATTACTTGCCACGCCACACGCTACGGCACATACCGCTTTCCGCGGCACGTAGCGCGTGGCATGTGGTGTTACGACAGAAGGTATGAGAGCGTTCGTAAGTAACCTCGGCGGGCCAGGTCAAGCGCCGTCTCCTTGCCCAGCCCCGTGTTGGCACCAGTGACTATGGCCGTCTTGCCATGGAGCATGGCCTTGCTGCTGCAAAGCCCTCCGTGCATATAGTCCCTGCGCACACGGTGGATGATGGGAAAAGGTGCCTCTATGACTGGGTTGCTCAACGACATCATGACATCATTGGCCATTTTTTTAAAATTTCACTTTTGGCCCAGTGGGTAGCGCTGTCGCCTCACAGCAAGAAGGCCCCGGGATTCGGGCTCGGGTGCCTTGGTGTGTGGAGTTTGCATGCTCTCTCCCCGTGTCCGCGTGGGTTTTCGCCGGGCACTCCGGTTTCCTCCCACGGTCCAAAAAACATACCGCTGCATAGCTTAATTGGCTTGCGGGCTAAAATTGCCCGTAGTGTCTGGTGATGGACTGGCGTCCCATCGTGGGTATATTCCTGCCTTGCGCCCTGTGTCTTACCGGTATAGGCTCCGGCTCACCGCGACCCTGTACAGGACTAATCGTTTTCTGACCACGAGATGAGACTTTTATTTTAACCAAAAATATGAAGCCGCTATGATGTAAACAAAAACCTAACCTTGCCCATCCGTGGACTATTACAATGGGGTTTCGCCCAATACACAATTAGTCTTACAATGTGAATGCGTGTTTAATCGCGACCACACAAGCGGCTGATGAGGAACATGTATGCAGTGTCTGGAGGGTATGAAGAGGGAGCGCTCGACACGGTTATCCCGAAACAACAACTTTGAAAAGCAATCATCAGTTCGAAGGGTTTTTTTTTTTAACCGGTGTGTTCATACCGTGCCCTCTTTAGAAAGCAATGTCGTTTCCCTCTCAACCGCTTCTTGTGTAGATTTTTAAAAGGCCATTTCGACCACGTATTTACGTCAAAGAACGTTAAGCGATGGGGGCTGACTTGAGGCAGTAAAACAAATTGGTGACCTAGCGGCATCGAGTTTAAGTGTCTCACTCTCTCCTCTCAAATGCGTGGGTCTTCTCCGGTCACCAGTCTCCCATGGGAGCGACATAAAAACGCAGACATAAATATTGGCCAAACAGCGCAAGGAAACACACTGTCTCATCTCATCTCATTGTCTGAAACCGCTTAGTCCTATACAGGGTCACGGTGAAGCCGGAGCCTATCCCGGCAGACACAGGGCGCAAGGCAAGGA
>JAZEWT010000004.1:2161976-2183266 GCA_036362905.1 Mordacia mordax
AGGTTTCAGATAATGAGATGAGATGTTGATGTGGCTCGCTGTTGTCTTGTTGGTATGATGGCTCGCTGCCGACCTGCACCTGCTCAGGAATACCGATTCCTTCCTTCGTTTGTTGAACAATTATTTTCATCACTTATTTTATGTTCTTCAGCATAACTTATAGCCATTATTTGACTTTCAATGCAACTGCCCTGATGTTGTTGTTGTTGACACGCCATTCTCTCCACAGCTCTGTGCAGCGCTTTGTGACCCTCGGGTGAAAAAGCGCTATAGAGGTATAATAATTATTATTACATTTGTATTATCTTCACATTGCTTTCATGGCACCAAACCACCACAACTCACTCCATAACATTTATGGATCCATTTAAGAGCCATTTTACACTGACACCAGAAGTCGGATTCGGGTTGTTTGGACTCGTGGTGCAATGTGTGCGACACTGCACTACCCAACCACCCCACAGCACACGACACAGCGTGCTCCCTGCACAATCTGTACAACAGTCCTCTCACACACACACAAAAAACGTCCACCCTCAACATGCCAGTAAGCAAGAAGGGCGTTCGGTGTGCAGTGCGATTTGTGCGTGTGCACACTCACTTCCAGACATCAGGTACAGGCCATTGGGGTCAACAGCCAAGCAGGTGACAGCATCCAAGTGAGCCACCATCGAGTGCACCTGCTTCCCTGTTGGTGCAAAGCAAAGCCCGTTTTGTACAGAGGGGGTGCAGCAAGTCACAGCTTTGCACCAGAAAAGCAATTGGACAGCTGACACGAGCAAAGCTCTCCATGCTCGAGAGGGCCTTGGTAGCCAGCTGAAAGCTCGACATTCCTTTTGGCGGTAGTTATCGTACAAATGAAGCAAAGGAAAAGAATCTATGCTACATTGAAAACGTCTGATATTTTTCTGAAGCGAGTATTGCGATGGTGCTCATCTCCCTGTAAGTCCCAAGCAAGTGGTGGATATTCCTCATTCCTATTTCAGGGCTAAGTCTGGTCATCGGACAATCACTGCTGACTTCCCCACAATGTGGCATCAATCGACCCCAGGGGTACTATTGGGCTGCATCAAAACCCCCAAACGGGTTTTAATTCAACGTCCCCACTCCGTGCCACTCGCTCGACTATTGAACCACGAGGCCGATTCCTCAACGCCGAGCCAAAGCGACGTGAACGGGCGCGTGTTACGACCAAAGTGACGAACAACGCGCGCTTTCTTTCGTACCCATAATCTTTGGCGCTTACCAAGTCAACCAGAGGCGTCTCAATCAATTACCTTGTTTAAATCGCATTTTCTTAACATGTGACATTTCAGTTTAGCATTATTATTTCTTTTCTTCCAGAAGATCAAAGCAATAAGCCTAACAACATGAGTGAATCGTCGTGTGATCACGCTGGCCTTCACGTACCTGTGTTGTTGTCGAAGAACTTGATGTGACGGTCCTCGTGCGCCGTCACGGTGATGGGGAGCGTTGGGTGCGACACCACACGGTTTATTTGGTTCCCCAGCGGTGTGTCTGGGGTAGCGGGGGGGGGGGACGGGCGCGCACACGCGTACACACAGGCACACAAGACAGACTGAACAAAGCTCAGCCACTCTGCAAAGATGGCAATTGCAAAACAGCAGAGAAAAAAAAAATGCGTAATAAATCTAAGTGTAAATTACTGCACTGACGTCGGTTTTCACGGCCAAATGTATAACATTCTCTTTCCAAAACTGTTCTCTGGGACACACGTTCGAACACCTGAAGATGCCTCCGGCATGGGGAGGCAAAACGTCGCAAACGACGGACGGCACACTCGACACGGCTATCCCGGAAGAACAGCTTTGGAAAGCAATTTTCAGCGAAAATTGGCACCGCCACCAATTACCCAGGAGAGCTGCGCCGAATCGAGTGACAATTTTTCAGAAGGATTTACCACGAGTTGTGCATATTGGGGAAAATATCAGAAGACAAAACATGGCGTGAGCACACACTGCGCTAAGCTATTAAGAGATACACCGACATGAAACAAATTCTATAGCCATTGCTACATAAGGTAAATAATAAATTGCGACCCTTAGTCATTCCACGAATACGTAAAAAGGCATTCCCGTTCCTTGTTAGTCATAATAGGGACACCCCCCCCCCCAACAGGATCGGTTAAGATATCAGTCACAGACCTGTGTGTTAGCCACAGCTGAAGTTTCAAACAGCCGGTTACAATTTATCATTGGTACGGTGCATCAACCACTGACATTAATACCACTGGTTAATAATTTACACAATAAAGTGGTTGATAGCAGCATTACGATGGTGAAAATATAATATTTCTATGACACTGGCCAGTTTCACCATAAAAGTACTATTGGTCTCCAGTAAAGTGGTAAATGACTGGATGCATCTCAAAGGTGCTTCCAAGCCAAGTCAAACGTAAACAGGCATTTTAACCTTTTGATGATGAGTGTAAGTGAAATACTATATGCCATCCCAACGGATACTGGCTATAATTCATGTATTGCACTGTTGATGTTAGTGTTTAGTTGGTAGTACTGTAATCTAATAGTCATGACAAATCAAAGCTTTTGGCCTTTAAGAATCGGTGCCTATTAAGGTGTACATTAAAACTAGACATGTAACATTAAGGGAACAAGCAACCTAAAAGTTTAAAGCCGAATGTAAGGATCATATCTACTCAACTGTTATTTTTTCTGCTGACTTTATGTCCTATAATTTATCGCTACTGTTTAACTTTCAGTTGAACTCTTCTGATGTTGTTGTTGACATGGCGTTCTCTCCACAGTCCGGAAATGTAAAAAAAAAACTCAAAAAAAGCGTCATTGTTGCTGATGTTCCGTTCTCTGTCATTGTTGTTGACGCGCTGTTCACTCCGCAGCCCTGTGCGGCACTGTGTAACCCTCGGGTGAAACGCGCTCTACAAATGCAATAATCATTATGATTCGTCCCACAACGCTTACGGGGTCCGTAACACGATTACTGTTGTGAGAAGCCAACGGTCGCCGTCATTTGGGGGGAGAGAGGCGCCACCAACGTGCGCAACATGAAAACGAATCCTTCGGGCTCAGGGATGCCAGTCCTGCCGTGACCTCTCCACATCCCCCCCTTCCCCGAGTGTGTGTGTGTGGGGGGGGTGGTGGGGGAGGGAGGGGGGGGAGGCGACTGCTCCAGTCACCACGGCGCCCTGACCGCACCGGTTTCAACGCGCGTCTCCAGCGTGATGATGGGCTTGGCGGTTTCCATGTCGAACACCAGCGTATCGCCGCCCCCGAACGTGGCCACCAGCTGCGACGCGTCGCTCACAAAGTCCACCGACGCCGGGATACCGTGCTCTGCGCGGGGCAACGCGAGCGAGGCAAGGGGAACGCGAGCGAGGGAAGGGCAACGTGAGCGCTGCAGAGCTGTGGCGCCGGTGCAAGGCGTTCGGTCGCGTGCGACAAGGGTGGCTTTGCAACATTGTGTATGTGGTGGTGTTCTAACGTCGCATTTTCTGTCCGTGTGCAATAACGCGACTTGCATTGCGTTACCGAGCCTGACAAGAGCTGTGGTGACATCCAAGTCACTTCGTGGCAAATGCCGGCTACTATTATGCTGTGTTGAGCCTCCATTGACTCATCCCTACACATCTATCCTCGCTTGATCGACTCTCCTCCACGCACAGTCCGCTATAGCAACCGAAGCTTTAGATCTCAATTTCTTCTGCCGGACCAATTCCTTTAGCCCCCCAGCTCTCCGTACTTTTGACATCCTGCCCAAGTTCAACCTCAAGAAGATTTGTTTAGGAACGCCTCTCCTTCGTAAGATCAATACGTCCACTGTTGCCGTGCGGTGTCCTCAAACGAGGTCACACGTAAATGCAAAAAAAAGTCCAAACCGCATCGAATTGTCATCGTGCTCGGCTAATTCTGCGTGCGCGGTACCGTGGGCCCACAGCGTGCGCACCCTTGCTGGAGTTGTAGATGTTGAGGCAGGGTGGCACATCCTGGCACGAAGGGTCCCACAAGCGCACGGTGCCGTCGGCAGAGCAAGAAAGCAGCCGGCGCCGCAGACTGCTGTAGGCCAACCCCCACACGGTGTCGCTGTGTCCCAGCAACGTCTGGCCCAGCACGCTCGCCTCTGTGGGGTAAAAAAAAAAAAGACACGAGCACGTAGGTACGATTACACACGTACAAATACTGTTGGGGTAATTTGTTAGCAAGCACCTATTTAGGTTCACACAGTTAACAATGAGGTGCTGTGGTCAACATAATAAGTCACTTCCGGTCATGTGAAAGATGGCGCGCTCCTGTTTTGCCGCTTCCGTGCAGACTTATTTTATTACTTCTTTTAATTTACACAATCGTGCTGTCTTCAGATAGCTACCGGCTCTCCTCCTACATCACTGGAATGCCTGGGGCGGGGACTCCTGCGCTCACTGCCCGCCATCGCCTGCTGTTAGGCCCCTGGCAGGCACCGGCCTTGCCTAGCCGGCTTGCCGCTGAGCCGCGTCCTACTTCAGCTGTGCCCGTCCCAGTCGGAGGTCCCTCAAGCTCGCGAGTGGTGCTGCGTGCGCAGCGCTGCCCCCCGGTCGAACTGCCTTTCAAGTCGGTCCGGCTGGTCTGGCCCAGCTGGCTCGACTGCATCGCTGCTGCCCTGCCGCGGGTGCCGCGTTTGGCGTTTGGTGTTCCCTGTAGGCTCAAGGCCACGTCTTGCTGTGGCCACTGAAGCTCCATCTACACCAGCCGTAGTCTGGGCTGTCGCACCGGCGTCTATGGCTCGGGATGGCGGCTGGTGTGCTGCTGCTGGTCGACCTGGCCTGGCTGCCCGGGTGGTCGCCCGGCTCGTCCTACCATCCTGCCGCCCAGCAGTTTGTCTGCGCCTGCGGCCGGCTGCGTCTGCCCCGGCCTCAGCCCCCAAATGCCGGCTGCGTCTGCCCCGGCCTCAGCCCCCAAATGCCGGCGGGCGGCCCCTTCTGCGAGTGCTGCCCCTGGCTGCGCAACCACCCGGTCACGTCACCCGTCCGTATCGAGGTCCAAGAGGGCTCTCGTACACGGCAGCCTGCTCTCATATTCCCTCTACGCCTCCAATATCGTAGGTGCCGGTTTCACTTATTCAACATCCGCAAAATCCCTACGTTTCTTACCGTAGAATCAGCTCAAATCTCGGCCCAGGCTTTGGTTCTATCCCGCCTGGAACTACTGCAACTCCTTGCTGGTCTACCTGTACATGTTATCAATCCACTTCAACTGATCGAAATTTCCACTACTCGCCTCGTCTTTTACCTGCCTCGCTTCTCCCATACGACTCCTCTGCTTCGCTCTCTGCACTGGCTGCTGGTTACTGCACCCGTCAAATTCAAAATGTCAGTTCCTATCCATCGCTGCCTCCACCTATCTGCTCTCTCTTACCTCCGCACCACTATCTACCCCGATACCCCCTCTCGCTTCCAAGGCTTGCCGCTTTAATACACTGGCCCTATTATGGTAGAATGACATCGCAATAGGAATTGGGACCACAGAGTCACTCACATCATTCAAGAAACTGCTCAAGGCACATCTTCACAACAATTATGACATCAAAAACAACACTACCTTGGACGCTTAGAAATGTTGGGAAACTGGTATTATGGATTAATCTGTCTATTTATCTATAATTTATTTGGGCTGTGTGTGTGATTATATAAGTCGCCCTGGATAAGGGTGTCTGGTAAATAATAATGAATAATGCCTCGCCCATTCCCCGGCGTTCGGATAACAATAGCTACTCAAGATATCCATTGCTAGGCTCAAAGTCTGGTTGCCCCGATGTAGTACCGTGTGCGTACGACCACGCCGCTAATTCCCATGTTACGCACGCACGGCGGGACGTGGGCGTACACACGCACGCGCACAAGCACGAACGAACACCAGTTCACAATGCAGAGGCACCACCGGATTTGTGCATCAAAAAGGAATCGGGTCAACAAGATCACAACTTTGTTCGCCAAACGCTCCGCCACCATAATGAATGTCGAGGTCTTACTTGCAAGGCTGTCGTTATGTGAAGAGCCTGGCTGCAAGCCATAGTTCCTCGAATTTCCATTTGTGTTGAGAGATAAATGACTTAACACCCTGAGAAGAAGCAAGCCAGCAGCATGGACACCACTTGACATTCAAGGGTAAACGTCAAATTAAATCGACCGGAATAAGCCACGTTGTCTTGGCAAATGGGATCACCTGAGTAACGGTACAAGTCACCAGGAGACGAGGTGTGTGTGTGTGTGTGAGAGGCAAGGGAGGTGAAGTGTTAGGCGTCTCACCGAAGGTGTCGTAGGGGTCGATGTTGGGGCTGGGCATGTTCCAGCAGCGGATGGAGGCGTCCGTTCCACCGCTGAAGCACTGCTCCCCGCTGGTGCTGATGGCCAAGCTCAGCACGGGGCCCCTGCACAGCACAACAAGGAGCGACGAAGACCCTCCTTCAAAACTGCCATCATTATAGGCAACCTTTGTAATTACGAACCTTGCGTTGCAGTCTGGGTACGCAAGAGAGCTAACGTGATGTCGTTGGCATATGCATTTTAAATGTGCATAACTTAATAGAAGACAATGATTTATGACATCATGGGATTTTAAAGTAATATGTTGAGAAAATAAACTATATTGCTTGCACAGGACATCTCTTTCACATCCTTGCATTGGAGAACAAGAGTATTTTAGGGCTACATGCTAGAGTGAAAGATTGTGATGCTAGCATGCAGATAACTCTTACAGATTAAGGAGCTGCTTTTACGAAGGGTTTGCTGCCCTGGTTTGAACTCCGAATTCCCAACGGTGCCTTCTCAGTGTCTGGACACACAGCTTCTCCTTTGTTCAAATCGAGACTCTTGACCAATTCCCTTTGATTCCCCGAAACCTCCCTTCACTGCACCGGTTTAATTATTTTTCTAAACGTATATTACATCCTGCATGATTGTGGGCGTGCTACAGTAGGGTACTCTGTTTACAGCTAAAAGGTCAGCTCAAATTGCAACTTGAGGTCGACCCAGCCCATGATCCCTCCAAGGCGGAAAACATTTGCTATTTCGTGAGAACTCAAGCCTTGCTGCAACATGGACACAGTCTGCCAAACAATGTGGAACACTGACTACACACTCAAGGTCACGATTGGAGAGTCCCACCGCACATGCCTGCTAGGCCTACATATTGACTTGACTACAGTGTTCAACATTCATATCTATCTAATGTGACATTAACACTCACTTAATATAAAACGGCTAATAATAATAATTGCACTTCTATAGCGCCTTTCAGCCGAGGGTCACAAAGCGCTGCATGGAGTATCCAGTGCCGACAACGAGATCTACAGGGTACAAGGAAACGGCAATATTGCGAGACACAGCCGCACAGCAATAAACGGTTTCCAGCGAAACATTTTTCACCCCCCCCCCCCCGTTTTAAACCGTGGATTTGCGACGGCATGCAGAAGCGCAATTTTAAATCGGGCACCCGGTGACTCGGGTCGCCAATTTAATCAGCCCGCGGCGGTGCTCACAACCTCGGGTGTGACCTTATAGACTGAACTGATCAATCGCCCATCAGTACGTATGAGACATGTGAACGTGTCCGCCAGCATCTTTCCATTAGCGAGGCCAGAGCTTGTGAAGAGACAATGGCCTTTCAAATGCACGCATTGTCCCAGGGGGCAGTGTATCCTATGACTTATACCTGCTTGTAGCAGAATGGTGGCCCTAATGACTGGTTCAACTTCAGGTCATGCACAATATACACATTTGGCATTTTAATCTGGCCATAGATTTGTCCAATGTCCCAACAAATGAGGGGCAGACATCATGTCAGTTGTGGATATTCCACGCGTTAATTGTGGTAGAATGATTACTCAAGGCAAACCTTTTATTTATTTCTACCAGCATCATGTCAGAAGAAAAATACATTTCCCCTTTTCTAATTTTGGAAGTGAGCAGTGTCACACAATAACCCTGGAAGGTGACATCACAATGTGAACCAGTTCTAAGGGCTCAATAGGCCTCAAATCCTAAGGGGGGGGGCTGCTGAAAAACAATAAAACATCACATTTTATTTTCAGAGCTGGATTATGAAGAGTTACGTGCAAAAAAACTAATCTAAAGTTAACGTTTATGTGTATGCGGTGAAGTGACTGGACAAGGACGATCAAGTCACTTTACTTGACATCTCAATGTAATCGCTCACGGTTTCCTGTACGACAATTCAGCGGTGTCTGCTCAGAACGAACACAATACCTCCCGAGCCACCTTCGCAAAAACTCCAACTGCTAAAAAAAAAAGTGCTTCTCATGGAAGGACTGAGTTGTGTTTTTTTCCCCTGGCCACGATTTGAATCCGCAATGTTATTGAATTAACAAAACCACAATTCTACTTTGCAATTCACTCTCAGTGAGCGTAATCTAAAATGCACAATCGAAGCCCTGCTGCGTGTCAAGAGTGCTGGCCACACATTCTCTGCCACGTGCTGCATCAGCCTTAAACATGCTCATTATTAGCACTCGACGAACAGTCCATCGGGCTAAAACGGGGGGGAGGGGGGTGACCTTGGTTGTTTCTAAGCGAGTCATGCTTAATCCACTAGGGGGCACAATAACAACCTGAGAGGGGACGGCTGTGCCTTGAGAGCGAGTTTAATCGTCTCTGAAAAGGGTGACGAATAAAACAGGATACAATTGAAAATTTTAAATGACCCACTTTTACCGCAATCAAAAGTAGAAAATAAATTTTTTGAACACAAACTCAATCTATCTAGGGATACAGACTAAAAGCGGGTGGCCAAACACTGACAATATGTGACTTACGATTGACTGACAATACAGTGAAATTTACATTTTAATTAGTTGTCATAAATGTGTTTTTCTAATGTTTTGCAAAAGGAACAACTATCAGTGATCACTTAATATCAGTATGGTTTAAAGGTTTTCATTAAAGGAAAGATTGAAGTCTCATACAGTCAGTGTTTGGCCACCCGCTTTAAGTCTGTATCCCTAGATAGATTGTGCTCAAAACTTTTATTTTTTTACTCTGAGTGCAGTAAAAGTGGGTCATTAAACATTTAAATTTTATCCTATTTTCTTTTCTACTTTTTGTTAGTCTTTGCCACGTAAACATGTCAAGTCAGCTCAGTGCGTGTCTGGCATCGGGAAAATATCGCCCCGAACAGACTGAAAAAAAGAATCGTTATTTGAAAGGATCGTTTCTATGGCGGGCCCAGGATCGCCTTGTCACCGGTCTTCAAACATTTTTCACGAGATGTGCGTTGTCATTCGAGTTATGCCTACGTGCAAAATTTTAACTCTCCAGCTTTATCGGAAATGTTTTAATTCTGTGCTCAAACACGGTAACCATTACACACATCCCCCAATGTAAGTTGAAGTAAAAGCAGGTAAAAATATCAAATGTCACAACGGAAATGTAAACTGCCTCCGACTGCTCAACATCTCAGATGTAATGCCATCTAAATTGCACGTGATAATTGTGTCAATGTCAAACAAGGATCTACGTCGTTGAGAGGGGCCTGACTTAAACATTTGGCAGTTGACGAGCGTTGATTAAATCAAGCGCGACTTTGCTAATGATGGGCTATATGTCAAAACCAGTCGAGCATTTGTGCTTGGCCTAAATCAATACTGCTGAAATTATTCCTACTCAAAACGTCCATCGAGCTGATCGGTTGTTTAAAAAATACAACTTTTTAATGTGGCGATAGATATTTGAAGGAGGTAGTATCAGCGTATCTATTTTGTTGTTAATATTGTTAACCGCGCTTATGGTTAACAACACTATTCTGGATCATAAACATTTTGTGTTACACATTGTGCGCTTCTGGTGAAGGTCACCCGTAACGTACACACTCAAACACAAACAAGATGCTATTGAGCTATTAACGGTACTCATCTATTTACGGTACTAAACTGCATTGTGCATTTTACAACCCTGGGATGCGGGCTGTTTATTTTGTGTGTGTGGAAACCACAGAAGGTGTTTCATACCCACAAAATATAAAATACATTATCTGCACTGCTTGTAAATGGCTATGGACCGGCACCAACAACCTTGGATTGGTGGTACGCTCCATAATCACCATGAAAAGGACGCATTTTTCAGTTCTCTTAAGTGCCCCCAATTTGCTGTATCCAGGCATGATAAAATACTATTGTGTGGACGGGAATGGGTTTTGATCACGAAAACAATCACGTTTGAAGGGAATGCGATTCACCACATGTCATCTCACGGTCAGAAACCGCTCAGTCCTGTACAGGGTCGCGGTGAGCCGGAGCCTATCCCGGCAGACACAGGGCGCAAGGCAGGGATACACCAACGATGGGACGCGAGTCCATCACCGGGCACTGAGGGCAATTTAGTCTGCAAGTCAAATAACCTATGCAGCAGCGTGGTTTTTTTGCACTGTGGGAGGAAAACGGAGTGCCCGGCGAAAACCCACGCGGACACGGGGAGAGCATGCAAACTCCACACAGAAAGGCACCCGAGTCGAGGGATTCGAACCCGGGACCTTCTTGCTGTGAGGCGACAGCGCTGCCCACTGGCCAACCATGCTGCCCCATGTTATCAAGATATATATTTTTAATGTCGGGGGAAATATATTGTCAAGTTCTTCTCCTTCACAAATACGAATATTATACATTGTATTTATAACAGTGATACAAGGAAACAAGAGATTTTTCAGGAGACAGAAACATAAGCGCAATTTTTTTTTTAAATGTTTTCAGAAGAGAGGAATGACAGGTGGTGAGACTAATGATGAACTCTATAGCGCTGTGTAAAATGCACGTTTGCAGGACATGTGTTAGCTGTGGACCTCGCTTCCCACACCCACAGTCACCCTCTGACATTCACAGTTATTATTTTACTACAGGGCCTACATATGGAGACTGTTTCATGCAAAATGAATAACTTATTTTCATTATGACCCACAAGAGGCAGTTTCTAATAATATGTTCGAGTGATTCCACAGGCCAGATTTTAATACATTAGCAGATCCAATTTAGTTTGTGGGTTGTATTATTGCCACCCGTGTAGTAAGGGCTCATCAACATGTCATTCTACCATGGATACGAAGTGACACTTAAGCAAGGGGATGAAAGTTAAGCTTTGTAGCCTTCAAAATATTGCACATTTAGAATGGTTAAAATTTGAATTAACACTGCCTCGTCACTCTGGCTCAAGCGCAATAAACCAAATTACCATCTGGCGAGCTATATCACAAGTGTTGAACACAGCGTATAGATGATGCAGACTGTTCTGTGCACTCACTGCCATGCAACTGTACATCTGCCTACAATCGAGATTAATAAGAGATGTGACTATCATTCACAGGAACATTGGAAAGCACCCCACTGTGCCAAGATTTTTCAAGCCCAGTGGATGGACAGGAGGGGGAAGTGATTCAGACGTGTGCATTAATGATCCTTTTATAGATCAATATAGCAACACCTGCCTGCTGAAAACTTTTTTGAACACTAACACTCTGGCGATACAAACTGCTTGAACTTTAAATTTCTCAAGTTAGTCAGTTTTGTACAAGGTCTCAAAATATCCGTGTGCACATGCTTCTCAAAAAGCCGCGCGTCAAAGGCTCTCCTGGATCAGGCGGGCACTGCCGTGGCACCAACATTCGCTGGCATTGCTGTGCCAGGAAGAGGAATTCTACACGGAGTGGTGCTTATGGCCCAGTGGGTAGCGCTGTCGCCTCACAGCAAGAAGGACCTGGGTACGAATCTCAGCTCGGGTGCTTTTCTGTGTGGGGTTTACATGTTCTCCCTGTGTGTCCGCGTGGGTTTTCGCCGGGCACTCCGGTTTCCTCCCACAGTCCAAAAAAAAAACATGCCGCTGCATAGGTTAATTGGCTTGCAGACTAAATTGCCCTCCGTGCCCGGTGTTTGGACTGGCGTCCCATCGTGGGTGTATCCCTGCCTTGCGCCCTGTGTCTGCCGGGATAGGCTCCTGCTCACCGCGACCCTGTAGAGGATTAAGCGGTTCTGACAATGAGATGAGATGAGTGGTGCTTATCTCTTATTGTTAACAGTTCTGAATCAGTGGCGAGCCTTCACATTCACAGGCCTGGGGAGGGGGGGGGGTGGAGGTTAATGTCTCCATAGCACAACCATAATGTGAAACTCATTTAAATCAACCGTGCGGGGTTGGGGATTACTTTTGAAAGTGTGTCAAGGGAACACGGATGGACTGTGTGAGAGGAGTGGAAGAAGCAGCAGCACTTACGTGTGGGCCCTGAAGGTGTAAATTGGCTCTACATCCAGCGATGCCGTTCTGCAGAAACACAAACGCACGTGCGATTAATGAATGCCTTAATACAGACAGTCCGAGCAAATCAACAAGTACAATAATGCAATTATGCAGGTTTTTCACGGCTCGATGCGCGATGATTGCTTCGAAAAGCTGCCCTCTCTCGGGACAGCCGCGTCGATCACTCTCCCTCTCTCTCCATCGTGACGTTTCGCCTCGCACGTACGAGGCATCCTCAGGAGCGGTGCGCGTGTGTCGTGTGTGTGACTCCTGTTTTTTGTGTAGGTACTTCAAGTGGACCCCGACCGTTTTCCATTGATCCTGGACTAATACAGCAACGCTATACAGGAGACTTAACACATAGTACCTACATATAAATCGGAGTCACACACACGACACACGCGCACTACGCCCGAGGATGCCTCTAACGTGCAAGGCGAAACGGCGCGATGGAGAGAGAGGGAGTGATCGATGCGGCTGTCCCGAGACAGCAGCTCTTCGAAGCAATCATCGGGTACAATCATGAAAAAATTATGCTGTCTGAAATATTCGTCTTGCTAAAGTAAAGAATTTGGAGTGGACTGGTGCCCAATTTTAAATCTGAAAGCAAATGCCAAGGCAGATGGTTAATAAGCTAGCCCAAGACTTGTACAATAACCCGGCTCAGTGTTGCCAGCAATTTCATGCAAACTGCTCAGCAGCTGATCGACACAGACCCATGCAACATGTTGGTCAAGACTCATGTGACATGTTAAGTCATTCAATAAAAAATGCTGACCACAGTCCAGTGTGCACACTCAAGGGAACATGTCGCTTATCGATGTGGTTGAACACATTGATCTCCAGTCTGCAGTGTGCGTGTACGTACAAGCATGATAATAAAAAGGCATTTATCTTTGATATCAAAACGGTACACAGCGGCTGCCTGGTCTTTTCCTGTAAGTCTAAGAGTGCCCAGGTGTGTCTCCACATGCAATAAATTGTTTGGCGGTGGTCACCTCTATTGGAAATCCTGAGCCAGTGGCATAAATTCCGGAGCCTCTCGACAGGGAAACTAATGTTGACTTCCTACCGATAGCTCAACATCGTATCATCCACAAAGACACCATGGGCCGAGCTAGCCACTGAGCAGGATCAGAACTCGCATCCTTCTGATTGTAAGTGCAGTGCCAGGCCACCCAAGTTGATGCGATGGCAATCATTATTCATTGATCAAATATTTGGCAGCAAACGGCATCATGCAGAGGAGACTAAATCCCATGAAAGAATCTATCTGTTTCCTCTTCACTAAAATGATTTCACAGTAATGCTGGTGACACTGGAAGACATTGCAAGGTTGGCTGTTCATCGCCACATACATTGACGCAGATGAACGCCAAACTGCCCGGGGTCTTTCGAAGGCGATTATCAAATCAGAACGTTGGGCTGCTGCTGGTTCTCATGCCGATTAAAATCGTGCACAAACAACACTAAACGCCACCGGGCATCGAAAACTTCCACACAAAATAATTAAGTTTTACGCTCCTGGGAAATGCTACTTGTTGTCACTGAACTTGGTATAGAGAGGGTGGTACAGTGGGTCTTAAACACCGCTACAAAACACGGTCGTTTGTGTTTAAATCCTGGCTAATGATACCAAATGGATATCTGAACCTGTACTGGCTATTGAACAGATGTTGGTCCCTACAGCCTTAGGCAAATATTTTTGTTCTCTATTATTGGTGTCTCAATTGACTTGAGTAACAAATGAATCTAACAACATCCTCTTATTCAATCACATCGTGGCTTTGTGTCGAACACACTATTCAAGATCAATTCATTGTGAAGGGTGAACAATGAATAATCATAACACGAGTACCACTACACTCCTATGGATTAAATTACATCAAACACAGCAACGTGGAGGTCACCCAAACTTAGGACCATCAAAGGCAGGTGTTCACAGGCTATAACCCAGTGTATCACCAGGCAATCGCTCAAGATACATTTGCAGTAGAGTCCTGCGATGGGATGTCATGCTTATGTACCGCACAAAATCTCACGAGAAACACGATGCGTACAAATGCTTAAATCAGGGACACCAGTCGACACAAAACGCCACCACACGTCCCGAGTGTACACATGTCGGCGTGCAGACAATCCACGGGCGAAACTGAAAAGGGGGTGTGCTGGACTTCAAGAGCGCACACGTCAGCGCACGGCAATGAGCCACGGAAGCGCGTGGAGCAGAGCGCAAGCACGAATGCGGGGAGCGACGGTCGCGCCGGCACCCACTTTTTCCCCGAGATGGTCTTCTGCAGGTTCCACAGCTTGAGCGTGTGGTCCTCGGAGGCGGTGACGAGAACGTGCTCGCTCGGGTGGAAGGCGAGCGCCCGCACGCCATCGAAGTGGCTGCGGAGTGTGAACTTGGGGTTCCACGTCTTGCGGAACGCGTCCTTATTGGCGCCGATCTGCAGCCAGACAGCACGGGGCAGGAAGAGGGGGCAGACACACGGGTGTGTGTTGAGCTCTACGGCGGCCAACAGATCACAGCAGCCACTGAGTTGAGAATATATTTTTTAACCAGACGAGAAGAACTCGAGAGGCCAGGATAGTCTCATTCGAAAGTGACCTGGGGCAATACAAGAGTCACAAGGAAGACTTTTTTTTTTTTTTCAAATTTGTCAAAGTAGCTAATTTGCTATCTATAAAATCAATTTTTTGGGTTAGGTCACGTAAAAAAATGTGTTGTAAACCCTCCTCCACGCGACGCAGCCGATGAGTAAGGTTTTGTCACGTGAAAAGAACGTGCGTTGGAGAGCAAACCCACAGAATTTGAATGAAAAACGTTATACAATACATTACAGGTCGGCAGCGAGCCATCATCCGGGCACGACACCGGTGAGCCGCATTAACAGTCCTAGCCACAATATTTATGACGGCCGTCCACGCGAGCGGGGGGGGGGGGACCATCATCTTTGACTGTGTGTACACGCATTGGCGCGCGCGCAGGGAGCCGCTGCATACGTCGTAGCTGGGCGAGTCGGCGTCATTCGTCACGGTGAGGTCTGCAAGCTCCCCGAGGCCCGTTGTGTCCATGGCTTCCTCGGGCCCGCTGATGAACATCTTCCCCGTGCCGCGAGGAAACGGGCTTTCGCCTGCCCGCCGATGGACAGAAGCGGGGAACGGCGGAGGAAGACACGGGAAGGGACGTGTTCAAGGGCAGGTTCACCAGCACGGGTGTGAACAGAGATCGGCACGCGTGTGTCCTACGCAGTGGGCTGCTTTTTGGCCAGTATGGTTTCAGGAAGGGGCGCGGAGTTCGAGGGGGCACGTGGGTTTCGCTACGATGAGCTGTTTCCGGCCAAAGGTCTGTTCTAGAATAATGATTAAGTAGCGAGTTTTGTAATTATTCATCGAGTGGAGCCACCTGTCAAGATCTGGACAATGCTTTGCGATAATCCAAATATCGTATGAGATCAGGGTATCGCATGTTGGAAACTAGCTACTGCATGTTTAAACGTACTTGAGATGAAGTTTCAGGCGCTGTTGAGTGGTTAGCGTGTAATAAGGAATGCAATAAGTATAAGCAACTGTGACCCTTATACCAATGTTATTTATTGACAAAACAAATCATCACTGGAGTCTTAATCATTTTAAGGAATGTTCTAAATTTTCTATATCAGACCGTTATCCTTGTAAGGACAGAAACGGGGTAGCCTAAGAAACCCGCACGTAGAAGAAACACTCAAATATCTGCAGAGAGCTCCGAGAACACACTTGTTGTATCATTTCCTGGACACCTAACAGGGGTTCGGGAGTTCCTTGCAGCCATGCGGGTTCACTTAAAACGCTCGCCTATGAAATGCTCACCTACTAATGTGCTTCATCACACCCATCATATGAACAGGTGGTGTGGATAGAACTGGGCACGGTTTGGATGAAATTCCAGAACAAATTAATGCTCATTTTGTTTGGCCAGAAAAATATCTTACAAGGGGCACTGCAACCAAGACACATGTTCAGGGTAAACACACTGCAAAAATTGCTTCCAAGGAAAAAAAGTAGGTACACATCGATCAGAGTAGAGTGAAAGAAGAAAAGATCATAAAAGAGCACACAAGTACCTAGGCATTGCAGTGGTCACTAATTTAGGCTTTAAAAAGTTGGAAAGGATTGACCGAGACAGATTACTTTCTGGCATTTCCTAAATGCTATGTCCCTACCCTGAAATGATTGTGTGTGGTGACCCAGTAAAGCTTCGTGTAAGTAATGTTTGCAGGAAGGGCAATGATTGCTGTACAAATTACAACGGAGTAATTGAGACAAGTTTTCAGATTTGGGCCATGACACGAAGGCACAATTTCCTATTCTTGTGAATGACATCACTGGCCTTAATTATTTGACACGAACACACAATTTCCTATTTTTGAGAATGACATCACTGGCTTTAATTATTGACATGAACACACACTTTCCTATTTTTGTGAATGACATCACAGGCCTTTATTATTCACTGTTTAGCAGGCGACGTGGCTTTTTATGTTAATACGTCCACGGCAATTACCAGGGCAGATACTGAAACAAAATCGGGACTATTTTCAGTGGCGAACACGCTACCGCTAGGCCAGGTTACCAACACTAACAGCTGTAGCCCTCTGCTCAGCCTCAAATTCTCTATTATCAAGCTGAAAAACACTGGTTATGTGTACTAATTTGCATTCAGAATTCAGTTTCCTTCATGTATACTATTACCTGAAATAAAACACATGTATAACTTATTGCAAGCATCAACTACGTCATCTTTTTCCAAGAATGTTGTTAAATTAATATAATGCAATTCAATTGCATTGACGATATGTCTCAAACCACAGATCGATCTACAGTACGAACCACTGATGGAGAAAGGCCTACAAGTCAGCAGAAAGAAAAATACTGACAAACACAAATGAGAAGCCACATCCGAGGTGGGCGTAGGGCAATGATTCCCTGATCAAAAGGTCAGCACTAGCAGTTCACGGCCGGAGTAGAGCAGCCCCAGGGCGTCACGAAAAGCAAAACACAGAAGGCAGAGGCAGCAAACATAAACCAAAGCAAATGCAGGACACAAAGGGACTGCTGAGGAAATGCCGACCGACAGAATGGCAACAAAGGCTCTGGTGAAAATGGGGCAGCGCCAACCTGGATGTTGGCCAAGCAACAGTGAAAGAAACAGTCGCTGGACCGGCAGAGGAAAAGCAAGCGGGTCACGGGGAACAACAACACGGACAAAGTGGCACCGCGACAGCAGCCATTCTTTCTGCGCTCTGCAAAGACGACGGGTGAACGGCGGGGGAGGGGGGGGGAGCACATGGCAGCTGCCACTGGGGGAGCAGATGGGCATGAGCCGTCAGTGCCGCCGCCGCCGCCGCCGCCGCTGCAGGTGCAAGCAGGGACAACACGAGCGTCGCAGCCACGAGGTGGGGCGAGGGGGGGGGGGTCGGGGGGGGGCAAAAGAGCAGACGGCATCGCAAAGCGACGAGGCGGCAGCGACAAACACGAAGAGGACTCCCTTGGCAAAAGAAGACAGCGCCATCAGTAGGGAGACGCAAGGAAGAACAATCAGGCACAGAGCTGGGAAAAAGCAACAGAGGTGAGGTGGGGGGGAGGAGGGAAGGGAAAGACTGGAATGGTGGTCTGACTGGATGTACAGGGAAGAGCTGGGTGGACTGCTCTGAGAACACATACTCTACGGAAGATGAAACTGGACCACTGGAAAGTTGAGGAATAGAATCTAGTGGAATGGTGTTGCTGGATTTAAAAGCCGGTATGCGGGCTGACCTGGGCTGGCCGGTTGTTCCCCAGTGCTTGAATTGAGTGGGCTATTTTAGAAACCAAATAAGGATGCGATGCTTAGCGCGTATAGTCGAATTAATCTCCGTTCCTGAAATAACTAGATGTAGCCAAACGACGTGAAAATATCATCGTTATCGATTTACAAAGCTGTCAAGCTTGCCATGCAATAAAATCCAATACAAATGTCTGGGTGGTGTGCGATGATCGTGATGCATAAGGGTGAGATGCGGGGGGGACGCACGACACGATCAAGGGGGGCGCAAGATGAGGGCAGGGGGCAGGGTTTGGGGAGTAATCGGCGCCATCCTGTACCCTCGTCGGAGCGGGCATTGTCGTGAGGCAGGGGGGCGGCCCGCTCCTCGGGCTGGCGGGGAGGGCTGGAGGCTGCCAATGGGGACAGCTCGTCCACATCGCGCAGGTTGGCCAGCATGTCCTGCAAGGCGGAGCGGTTGGGGCCTGCCACAAGCACAACGCCGGCCGTCAGCGGCGCTAGCCCGTCCTTTCGTCCACCGCGAAGCGCACACCGTCCCAGTGGCTACCAGCGCCGGCCGACCTGCGGGGGGGGGGGTAAACGGGGGGCCTCCACGTGGCTCGTGTGCACGCCTGAGGTTGATCAGCATGCATGGTCAGTTGAATTGTCAGTGGAGGCATCTCTTCACGTCCGCTTAGCAGTTGCAAGCTGGTTGGTCACACAGGGGTGTGGTGCCAGTTTCTCTTGGAATCTGACCGAGGCAGTTTTGACCGACAAGCGTAGGTCCAAAGATACGCATTTCCTACTGTAGGCTGACTCACAAAACATTTGCTGCTGTGCAATTAACAGAGGCTAAAAGCAGTGGGCAGAAGCCAGGATTTGATTAAAATGGTTCCACTGCCTGAAGAATGACTGCACCTATTTTTTTTTTTAAAACCTCACAAGGGGAATTTCAAATCTCCACCAACTCTGGGCCATCTATGGAATGTGGACTCCAATGCTTATTTCAGCACGGAGACACGAAACCTGAAAATGTTTATTCATGTGGGATGCTTTCACGTAGTCTTCAGACTATTCTTTGGCATTTTCCTTAAATTGGGACGTTTGTACCGTTTCCTAAAGTGTGGTCTTTCGTAAGTTAGGAAACTTACAAATGAATGGTAATTACTAATTTGCATATGGGTCAAAGTGCTATTTAATAGAGCCATCTATTGCCACCTTTCAACCGTACAGGTTGTGTATTATGTGGACATTTCAATGCCACATCCAAAGTGCTGTATTGCAGGCATGGAATCATCCGGCTCAGTCAAATAAATCCAGACTGCATATTCAACAACTTGGATGTTGTTGCTTGTAATCTCATTACTGGGTTACTGAGATTTATGGTTAAATCACTTAGTTTGTTGATGGAATATGAATCAACTTTACCCGAGTATGCGATTGATCTAATGTCAACAGCAATTTGCCTATGCCTTCCTGATCAGTGGTGACATAGCTGCTGTGCAGCAGGAGAACATGCTTCTGAACATAAACCTATATCCCAGCGCGCCAACGCTTCAGAACGCTCTCCGGTAAGCCACACATTAAGTCACCGCAACCAAAATCCACAGCCACCGCATTCATCCATGCGCCACAGCATCCATTCACAGACCAATGAACGCCGGTGGCTCTTGTCAAGGTGCCACAAAAAGAGACCGCATCCGACTGCAAACCCACTATGCCGCGCGCACACACACACACCCCCGAAGCACAGCATCCACATTGACGTCCACATACATCCCCGGCACCGAGTGTACTCCGGCAGCTAAGCATCTCATTTGGCAGCAACCGCAGGAATGATGGTGACACATACGAGTGAGGTTTGGGGGGGGGTAGGGGAGGAAGTGGTAAAGGAAAAAATCAATCACTGGTAGACAACACACGCATCCCGGCAATGCAACCAAAGAAGCACAGTCTGCACTGCAAACAAGTCTTGCTCTTAGTGGCGAAATTTCTCTGCCTCCGATAAATGTCACGTCGTGCTTTCCTTGGCTGCCCATTCACGCAGACATTTATGCGCAAGCTGAAGAAGACGCGTCGATCGAGACTCGGGTTACAAATGGTCTGAGCCTGACGGCTGTCCGTAACAGGTGAGAACTCTCGACATAAAAAAATAACAAACTTATAATGGGTTTACTAGCAATTCAATCAGTTGGTGATGGCAATTAGAGTGAGCAGGCAGTTCGCGCCTTTACATAGTTTTTTTTCCTCCCATTAACACTCGGCAAGTGGATTACTGCCTGATACTAAGGATAGCCGATTAACTTCCATCAAGTTGCCATGAGGGCGGCACGGTGGCCCAGCGGGTAGAGCTGCCGCCTCACAGCAAAAAGGCCCCGGGTTCGAATCTCGGCTCAGGTGCCTTTCTGTGTGGAGTTTGCATGTTCTCTCCCCGTGTCCGCGTGGGTTTTCGCCGGGCACTCCGGCTTCCTCCCACAGTCGAAAGAACATGCTGCTGCATAGGTTAATTGGCTTGCAGACTAAATTGCCCTCAGTGGCCGGTGATAGACTGGCGTCCCATTGTGGGTATATCCCTGCTTTGCACCCTATGTATGCCGGGATAGGCTCCGGCTCACCGCGACCCTGTACAGGACTAAGCAGTTTATGACAATAAGGGTCTGATGCACGTACTGTGTTGTGATTGTGCATATGCACCAGTGATTTTACGTTCAATTCAAAGTGTGGTTTAAGGATTGGTTGGCTCCACGTTTCAACGGATGCCCTTCAGTGTGGATCAATACAAACAAGCGGATGATTCCCACTCTAGTGCATCCACATCGCTGAATGCAGTATCCATCGATGGATCATTCGCAGGTGAAATTAAGCAGCCCATGAACAAAATGCTATGCAATGCTGAGCATTTCCCAAGTTGCTGGAGAAAAGAACGCCCACAAGACCGGTCTGTTAAGTCTAAATAAAATGAGCGTGATATAAAGTAATCAATCATTCACTTCTTTGGAGTGGTGCTCACCTCTAATGAGGACATTTCACATTCCTAAAGGGCAACAAATTTTTTTTTCGCCCACAAGAAATTATGGGCTGACTTTATCACCAACTAGGATTTTAACTTTAAACTCCCGTTGAAGTCAAGGGCTCTAACCACAGTAAAACTGGGCTGAAATCTCAAACGACCATAATTTAATATTGGGACTTTAAAAAGCCTGTATAATTAATAAAGGCGGAACATTTGGGAATAGATAA